>MU158399.1:487704-934428 GCA_015708705.1 Naganishia vishniacii ANT03-052
CCCGCCTAGCTCATCGCCTCACCAATCCTCATCCTTGTCTCACTCAGACGTCGCCATCGACTTCATCACCACCTTCTTCAAGGTCTTCCTCGCCTCGCAGACCATCGAACAGCTCGGCACGCTCCTCCGAAAATCAGGCATCACCGACCTTCTCGCCTTTTTCCCCAACACCAAGCGCGACAGGGCACATTTGGAGAAGCATTTCAAGTCGCATGGGTTGAACAGTGTCGTGGATTACCATACGAAAAAGGTCAATGCTGCCGTCAAGGAAGAGGTTGTCGGTAGGTTGAGGGAGATGATGTCCGAGGAAGATTCGTTGGAGGACGTGAGTCGGCCTTGTCGTGCCCCCCTGCGTGCCTCTTGTCTGACCTGCCTACCCCGCTACAGATGCTCGAATACCTCAAGACTAGGCAAGCGGAAACAAAGGTCGGCGAGCTCGACATGATCAACGCAATCTGGCTGGCGATCATGGACAGCGTCGACTGGAACACCAAACCCGAGCAGCTGGATGCCGTCGTCGTCAAGCATGTCAATGTCAGTGTTCCTAGCCCGCCACCGGCCTCGCTCGGTCTTCTGACTTTTGCATACCTTTTAGGCAAACGTCGGCCTGCTCGAACCCTTCTGCAACGGCGCGAAAGCAGAAGTCGGGCTCCTCAATACCGTTCAGATATACTGCTACAGCGAGACTCGGGTCATGAAGGCGTTCCCGCAGTTGGTCAAGGTAGGTCTTGCTTTGATGAAACTGTCCTTCCCCATCTGCGGCTCGACTAACTAGCTCCTTTTCGCTCGTGTTAGATCCTCTACAACGCTGATTGCGTGAGCGACCAGGCGATCCTTTACTGGGCGAGCAAGGGTGCTGCCCCTCAGGGTAAACAAAATTTCCTCAAGGCGACGGAACCCCTCGTCAAGGTAAGTCTCCTTGGATGCATATCGCTGGCTGCATGTAACGCTGAAACGGTTCGTTCTTTTTTACCTTGTCACAGTTCTTGCAGGAGAATGAAGACGACGACGACGAAGAGGATGACGAGTAGGCGGCAGGTTACCTCCGCAGAGGCAAGGACGCAGTCGGTGGCTAGTCGACGGTCGGCGGTGAAGACGTATAGACCGAGACGAATGCACTAGGCGTCTTCAGAAAAGCAGAAGGCGGGGTTCATGTTTATCATTATACCAATTCGCCTGCCTCGAACAAGTTAGGCCGCCTAAGCTAGATGCGTTGCGCGGTGCGTGATATCGAGAGCCAGTTGTAGAGGTGGCCGGTCCTGCGCGAATTGGATGTACTCGACGTGTCTCGTCTTCGAATGAGCGCCCCCCTCATCTTTGCACGGTATCCTAGGAGCCCGGAAACTACTTGCAAGAGGTGGAAGCTTGTTTCGCGCAAACAAGCGGGAACCCCCGGTCTTGAAGCGCAGGGAACGGTTGCAGATGGAAATAAGGGCTACAAATACCGCTCGCGGTTCAGCGTAGCAACTCACGCCCGAAGAACTATCAAGCTGGGTCGCACTGACACTCCACCTCGCGACTGCATCTTCGGAACGTGCCTTGGGATTTGCCATGGGTATTAGACAACTACGATGGTCTCCCGCTTTGACCGCAAGACTGTTCTCGAGCCGAGAGCCGCGGAATGTTGACGTCCCTGTCACGTACACTTGATTCCGTCAATGATATATCCATCCCAACCGTCTATTTCCCCATGCTCAAGAAGTGATACAACGTCCTTACACCTGTCAGACCCACGCTGATACGGACACGCCAAGCCCTTGTTCACCACGAGGATCTTTTCAAAATATCCTCCGCCAAAGCGCGTGCCCAACTAGATCCTTGACTTTCCCCAACACCAAGACATTCTCAATCCACTGTTTGACCAGCTCCGTTTCCATCCCAGCCACCCGCAAGATTCCACCCTGATTCGAGCCACTCGTCCCGTTCCCCGACGAGGACGAGGAGACAAACGCCGCTGCCGCAGATGCCCCGAACGCACCCTGCGCCGTTCGGTTAATCTTGCTGAAACTCCAAATCAACTCGGCCGGCCGTTGTGCCTGAAATTGCGTCTCGGTCGGGGAGTTTGAGCTGGTGAGGAGGTAGTCGAGCAAAGGTTGGAGGAGGGGCCCGTGGATGAGGAGGGTGGCGTAGACTTGGTAAGGGCGCATCCGGGATTGTAGTTTGCTGATGGGTGCGATGGACGTGCCTGCGGGTGATGTGGACTCGATCGGATTGCGTGATGCTTGTGTTGCCGTGTGAGATGTGTTTGCGCAAAGGGTGACCTTTTCGCGCATGATGGGTACCGTTGATGGTGAGACGACGTGACTGCTCGTCTTGTCGGCTCCCTGAGCTCCCGGGTTTGCAGCAGACGACGAGTAGATGACTTCGTTCATACTGGAATACAGCTCAAATTCCCACTCTTCGTGATACTTTCCGCCTGCTGCGTTCCTGCCCGAGGTGAACCAGTCAAGGATCAAGGCACTTGCAGGCTCGGTGTCGTTCGATATCGGAGGGAGGATAAATCGCTGAGATTGGATGTACGACGATGACTTGAATGGTTGGATCGGGTCCGGTAAAAGCAGGAGGAGCGACCCGGGGGAGAGCGTCACGAGGAGCCGTTGTTTGGTGACGACGGATTCCTGGTGGCGACCGAGGATGCTGTTATCGCCGCCTCCATGCGCCAGTGGCCGAATGCCCATCCGATTCTTGAAGACCTTGGTACTCCCCTGCGTAAGTAGTATCAGCCGAGACCCATCCCCAATCCTAACCTGGAGGCTGATCGTATCCCCGGCGACCAGCCCTCCGCCATAGGCCAACATGTAGCATACCCGGAGGTTTGGCGGCTGAGACGGGAGCGGTGTGGGTGCGAGGAGCTTGAGAGGGTATGTTCCCGACAGATGGGTAAACTGCGCTGGTGATGTGTCGGAGGCCGAGAGGAAGAGCTGGCCCGTGCCGGGGGATGAGACATGTGTGGACATGTCGACTCACGCTGGGGACAGGCGAATCGATTATTAGTGGGTAGACGGTGAATCAACATGCCGGGTTATCTGCTTCAGTGTGGCACGGAGATGAGCCGCTTCTACTCCGCCCTCGATCGCACGCAAAAGTCGGAAATCTCGTTGAAACATTTCGCAAAGTTCAAGTTGTCGCTCCAGATGCGATCGTCAGTATTGAACGTGGCTCACGTTGACAGCACCATGTCCGACCCATTCTTCGCAAAGGACAACAAGAGAAAGCGTGGTGGCCAGAAAGGCCCGGGCTCCAAGGCGTACGAAAAACCTTACCGTCCATCGGCGTACGGCAAAGGCCAGAAATCCGGTGCAAACGTCGACGGCAAGCGACGGTCCGCGGCACGGGATGAGGATCTCGTCTCAGATAACGAGGACGCCACGGGGAGGGGAGGGACGATGGGTGACGTTGATGATATGGATTTCATGACGGATCGGTTTGGGACGCAGGCAGAGTACGATAGTGCCGAAGAAGAGGATAGGAATCGGAATGAGACCGCGGCGGCAAAGAGGTTGCGGCTCGCAAAGGGATACTTGGACAAGGTCAGGAGTGAGGTTCAGGGTGAGTATTCCGTCGATAGGAAATGATACTCTTCGAAAACACTGAGTATAAACTCTGCTGTTCACAGTTGACGACGGCAGTTGGGATGCACAGGATATCGATAATGCAAACGTTACTGCAAGGCTACAACAGGACGTCGTAAGTCTGCTTCTTACCATAGCTGCTCCTTGTCACGTTCTGACAACTCTCAATCGCACAGGATGAAGCTGCTGGACGAATACACATGTTCCTTGCCGACTCGCTACAATCCTCGTTATTTTCCCGAAAATTCGTCCCGTCCGTCGGAAGCCATGTCCCCACAGCTGCACAAGCATCCTATAGCGACCTGTATACTGCAGACAAGGAAGGATCACTTGCGCGGTACTCTCTTAGTGACCTCAAGATGATTGGAGCGCCATTTGGCCAGATCCATTCCGGGGACAAGAAGACGGGGAAACAAGGAGGAAAAGCAAAGCAGTGTGGCGGGAAGAAGAACAGCGTCAAGCAGAATGGTAGCACAGACAAGAGCGCCTCCCAGGGGCATTCGGGAGCTGTCTTGTGTTTGGCGGCGAGCGAGGATGGCAAGTATCTGATTTCGGGTGGAAAGGACAAGGTTATTGGTGTGTGGCAGGTGGGTCCGTTGACGGCGGGGACGGAAGGCGACTTTGCGGGGGTACAGTGGCTCCGTGGATTGGGAGGTCACAAGGATGCTGTGACTGTGAGTCGCAAGGGGATGGCCCTACATGTCGCCAGAATATACTGACTCAACAATGTTCGCGTCCAGGCACTAGCTTTGCCATCTCTCAACAACCCATCTCACCAATTCGTATCTGCTTCTGCTGCGCGATCGCTCTGCCTCCATTCCATATCCACTCTCTCCTTGATCGACACCTTTTTCGGTCACCAAGACTCTATCAACGCTGTATCCTCTATCAAACCCACTGTCGCTGTGACGACTGGGGCGAGAGATCGAACATGTCGTTGGTGGAAGTTGGAGGAAGAGGTTCAGTTGGTCTTCCGAGCCGGTATCAAGAGTACTGAAGGACACGGCAAGAGAATCGAGGTTCAAGAAGAGACGGTGGTCCAGCCGGTCAAGACCAACAAGGGCAAAGGAAGGGAATTTGTGGAGGGCAGTGTTGATGTCGTCGCGATGCTCGATGATCAGCATTTTGTGTCTGGTGGTGATAGCGGGTGAGTCACTTCTGGACACCGATGCAGCGCGAATATGTTACTCATGACAAATTCAACCCTCTGTCGACAGTGCAATCTGCCTGTGGCATACTGGCAAGAAGAAGCCAGTGTTTACCGAGCATCTTGCGCACGGAACTGTTCGGCACGACTCGGAATCCGAAGGGGCAATGGTGGAACCAAGATGGATAACTGCGTTAGCGGGGCTCAGGGGGACCAACCTGTTTGCATCAGGTATGCATATGCGATAACGGTATAGTCGTCGTGTGTAGAGCATTGACGTTCTCGCGTTCCAGGTTCTTGGGATGGAAAAATTAGGCTGTGGGCTCTAGCGCCGACGCTGAAGTCATTCTCCTTTGTTTGCGCGATTCCGGTCGCAGGGGTCGTCAACAGTCTGCAACTGCTCTCGGTGCCACATGGCAAACTCAAAACGGAGGAATGGTCGAAGGTCGATGCGGCGACCGACGGCATGGACAATGACGAGAACGACGCTGAAGTAGATCACGTGGATAAGGTCAAACAAGCGAAACGGGCAAAGACTCCCGCAGATCTCTTGTTAGTCGCTGCGGTTGGCCGGGAGCCCCGTTTGGGAAGGTGGATCAAGGTCAAGGATGGGGCGAAGAATGGAACGCTTCTGGTGCACCTCGGCAAGCCATGATTGTAGCCCTAGTATCGCATCCTGTCGATACATCGAGTTTCTACTTTGCCACAGAAGGGTGCGCGTGGCATCTGTGTTCAGGCATCTACATGACGGAGTCCTCATCGATGATGCCACTCATCATGGACGATTCACTGATGATGCTTTCAAAGCTCCTACGATCCCAGCCTGTTATATGGTACGTTTTTGGCGTCAACGTTGCCGCGGCAATGGCCCGGCGTTCGAGTACTAGGCTTGCAAAAGAAGGCAGCACATCCCTCTTCAACTCCGGTTCCATATAAAGGCGGGGTCCAGAAGCGTCCGTCAACTGCCCGTGTTTGTTCTCGCGTTCATATGGAATAGGAAGTGGCAAATGCTGGCTGAGGGCAAGGTCCACTGCACGTAGATGATGCCTTCTCACAACTTTCTTGTCACTAGATGACTCGTCGTCCGAGGAGCTGTTGATGATACTGAAGGAGTTTGCTTCGTGAAGACTCGATGGTCTGCTTGTGTGGGGGTCCGGCTGAATGGAGCGAGTGGCCGTGGCGTAGCCGACAGGGTTACACCAAAGGGTGTTGCGGGTCTGTACGTCCGGGTTAGAGACTTGGATGTCTTCGTCGATAATGTCTTCGTTTTCAGGCTTCTTGTGGTGATCACTGTCCTCATCCGTTGAAATGACACTGTCACGCGGATCTTCATTATGGGAAATCAGAGCATAGCCGTGTAAATCCAGTAGCATGCCCGAAGCAATGCATCGATACTGTGAGAGAATATGGCTAGTGTCCAGCTGCTGAATAGCTTTGGACGTTTCTCTGCTGGGGAATCGATTCACGTTGTGCTGGGCCCGGTCGTTTATAGCGTTTGCTCTTGCGTTCCGAGGAGATGAGGGCGGTGTAGAGATGATACTATCGCAGCTTGCAAATCTTGCCATTTGTCTTCGTGAAGACATACTTGCAGGGGCCGCACCTGGGGGATCGTATAGGATATGCCGCAAGTATGGCTCCTCGTCTGAATTGACGATGCTAGACGGGGGCTCAACGCTACGCCGGAGGCTGTCCTTCAAGCGTTGTATTGCTACACTGTCCCATGTCCGCAACCCGAAAGCTGCTGAATCCAAATCGCTTGTGCCTTGATGATGGTCTTTACAGCTGTCGTGTTCTAGACTATCAAGGGCACCGTCTTTACTGGAGCTGCTTTGCTGGGCCATATTCAACGATCCGTGTGGAATTTCGATGCTGGAAGACAGGGTGAGGTTAGGGATGGGATTGTGGACGGAGCGAGCTGCTGGGTTGTGTAAGGTTGGTTCGAGCTAGAACCGCAAGAAGAGTAATAAGCACCAGTCCCCTTGAGACCTTGCCTTAGTATACGGATGCCTACCTTTATTCGCACGCCATTCTCCAACCTTTTGGTTAATTGCATGATGGCGGCACCTATCATATTTTCGAACTCGCTCGGATTCGCTTGGTTTCCACTTTGTGTTTGAGAGCCTGTTTCCTCGTGGCGGGGCTTGCCCAATGCACTTTGACGAGTTGTTGCGAGTTTAGACAAATTATCACCCATCGTCTACGAGAGTGGAAGAGAGTCGATCTATAAGAATTCAAATAGGCATTTGCTGCACGCTTACCGTGTACAATCTTCCGCCTTCTCTTTTGAAAGTCCTGTTTTTGGTCTGTTCAAAGATCTTCCTGCAGGATTCTGTAATGTTGTTGATGCCTGGGACGTCGTTTTGCAGGTGCTGGAAGACGGTGGGAAGAGGGCGGCAGCAAAGAGGGAATCAGAGTGGATTAGCCGCCGCACCCATGGAATGTTCCTAGTAAAGGTCGACCATTACTACTTACCTGAAGCAGTCTTGGCTTGAATATCAAGGGAAACATACTGCAATTCAGTATACAAAAAGTCAAAAGCCGTGAACGAGCGATCTAGTATCGAGTCCTGGAACAAGCAACCTACGTCGCAAGGCCGTACGTCATGAAGCGATCTCGCACATTGTTAATAGCAACCAACACTTGTTCCGGAATATGTGTTCCGTGCAGAGCCTGCAAGAGATGCGCTGTCATTCTCTGTCGATCTTTCGAACGGCAAGGAGTCAGTCAGTCACAATTGGCTCGAGGGCAAAGCGTTACTGACCTGCTCGTTCGTCTCCATGCTGCGCAGGCTTCTGAATTGACCGCTGGTCCTCTGTTCGCCCACTCTCTGCAGCCAACTCTGCCTGTTTCCCCTTTTTCCTCTTCTTTTGCCCGTTCGAGGCAAAGTCTTCGGAGATGAATACCATGGTCACATCAACGGTTTCCAGGAAACATGTCGGTTTTGTGGTATCCTTTGCATATCGTGGTAGGAATGGGAAAAGAGGACAAAGTTCGTCTACCAAGGACAGGCCAGTTCAGGCCGTGAGGCTAAAGTTGGACCTGGGTTCAGACTCACACTCGGCTATCATTTCAGATTCCTGCTGATCGATCCTGGACAACGATGCCAATCCTATTGCCCCAAGGTTCTATAAGGGATGACAGTCTAGGCTTAGTAAGAGAGGGAAACTTCCGCGCCAAGAGGAATGACTCGCCTGGCTCAAACCTTTCATGAACGCATCCTCCACGCCATGGATTCGGCATTTCTGACCATCCACTGTACACGCAACACGCATCTTGATTCGTCCGGACTGCGAACGTAAGACTTCTGCATGTTTGAGCACCTGTTTCCCCTTTTCGGCTAGATTAAGAGACGAGAGCGCGCGTGGTCCATCCGATGTTGGGCAGTGATATGTGATCCAACTGGGTACGGAGAGATTGTACGTTGTCTTTAGAGCCGTACGAATTGTGAACGGCTTCGTTGGGGAAGCTTCGGCGAAGACTAGATCTGAGAAAGACGCCAATGGAGCATTTGGAGGGAGTAACGTTACCGGCTTGGCAGTGATACGTTTATTGATGCGTAAGGATGCCAATTGGGTTCCTGTTTCGTTGACCGCAACTGGCAGAGGCTGATACCCATGGCGGACGCTTAACGAGGAAGGCATGCTGATGGTGCCCTATTGTAACCAGCAACAGAAACCTAGTTGTTCCTGGCGACTGATGAAAATTCATCGGCGACTCACTCCTTTATACCAGCCCGACGCACAGGGAAGTGCAAGAGGGCGAACGATCGCTCCTATCCGACGAATCAACCCAAATACAAGTCACGCCGTCCGTGGATCGACGCCGGGTATACTCTGAAGGTCATACGACATGCGAGCCTATTCGTCCTTATACAACAAGTACCTATGAATACAGCCACCTAGTGATCCCAACCAGCGGGATAGGGAAAGATCACCTCATTTCCGTGTCGTTGTCTTCCAGAGGGATATCACCTTCACTAACGGGCACGACAGCCGCACTCTCTTCAGGCCGATCCTCATCATGTTCATCTCCATCTTGTGGCTCTTCATCATTCTCTTCCTCGACTTCATCCTCGTCATCCTCATCCTCATCCTCATCCTCATCCAGCAATCCCTGCACGTAACCTTTATCTTCCTCGGCCGCAACCTCCGCGTCAGCGGCGACCGTTGTCTCGTCCCCTGCTGCAGCCAAGGATGTTGCCGCAGGATCCGCAACGGTCGTCGTTGATCCCTTCTTTCCTGGGAAACCGCGCTTCGAGCCATTACCCGATGTTGGCCCGCCTGCTGCTTTTGCGGCTTTTATAGCAGCTTGGTTGTTCTGGAATGCTATTAAGACGCGCGCCCGCCAGACGGAAGATCAGCCTCGTACTGGACAGGGCGGTAGGAAAAGCCGTGGCGTACCCTGCAGCTCGTCCTCCAGTATCCCTCTGAGCTCGCTAGCAGCATTCAAGTCATCCCCGATCCCGCCTAGGTGCTCCGTCGCAGCTAGGATGACGTCTTGCTGGTTGAGTGTCTTTCGGTTCGCGGAGGCAGCGTGTTCCTGGGCGCTGGAAAGGTGGATGGAGAAAAGGTGAGCGAGATGTTCCCGTGGGTTACTATGAGTAGAGAGAGTAAAAAGCTTACGCCGAGGCTTTTTGGTAGATCGGAAGATTAGACAAGGAAACCAGAAAGGCAGATGGATTAGAGCCAGCGGGGTATAAACGTCGCGTAAACACACACCAATATAGTTGATGTAGACTGTTGCTGATTTCTGCAATGCCAGAATCACGTCTTGCTGAAACTTGATCGACGGGTCGTCAAACTGTCGCAACCAAGAAGAAGCGTTTGGGACCAAAGCACTGCGGCTGCATTAATACGGATCATGTTTGCTTACAGCTCCCTTTGCAATCTTGGTCACCGTCGTCTTAGGAAGATCATATTCCCCTATCCCGGAAGACGAAGGTCCAGCGGGTCCATCTACGGCGGTGGGACCACCGGGATTCGCATCATCGGCGGTTGGGCGTTTTGAAGGCATGGTTGGGGGGGGGGGGGGGACGTGTGTGAAGGGGTGGGACCAGTGTAACCTTCGTCAGTGGGGGGGGGGGGGGGGGGACGTGTGTGAAGGGGTGGGACCAGTGTAACCTTCGTCAGTTGTCGTCCAGATGTGGGAATGGAGAATCAATGAATCAATGAAGCAAGCAAGCGATCGACAGGTGCTGTTTCAGCTGCGCGCGGACATGGCTTCTTTTGTCCACCTCTCCGTAGTGGCCATCTCACCGTCGTTCATTGGCAAAGAGTAGGTTGAAAACATCGCAGGCGCTGTTAGCGTGCATGGACTACCTAAGATTATGCCTACCTAAGAGTGCAGAGTCCAAGATACTAGATATAACAGATGTTTATATGACAGGTCTGCCAAACCCGAGGTATTCGAGACGCGCCATCGCATCCGCTACTACAATACATGCCACACCTCGACCTATTCTTCTCAAGAACGTGAGGCGACCTCTCGGAGGCGTGGCAGATGGGCCTATGACTTGCTGGTGTACTCTAGTTATTCCAAGCAGACGTCCAGGTCGTAGAGCTTGAAGAATGGACGGATGAGGTCGAGCACTGTTGACACAGCGGAAAGTGTTACCTAAGCATCCGACGCAGCTGCCCGCGGTGCGTGGATACCGCACAAAAGCCATCGACGTCATGGAGCCGCGGGGTCGGACGGAGGACTGCAATGAATGATGAATGCCGATGCTCGTCTGACGGCTATCGTATATTACAGCTTTTCCCTCTTTTGTGCACCTGCTGCGTTTCCCTTGCCACCTCACTATCCATACATACATCCTACCATCATGTCTTACGCCGCTATCGCCGCCAAGAACGGTACGCTTCCATGTTTGTTCGCGCACTTCCCCTTGTCGTCGGCTGACATCCCTCTCCGGTTATCAGCTCCTCCCGAGTCGGAACAGCCCCATCCTAACCAGGATCTCCTTGAGGGACACTTCAAGGGTGAGACTGAACTCGCCAGCTTGCCAGATGTTAACCACAAGGCAAGTCTGCTTCACCTGTATCTACCGCGGAACAGGTCGTCTGATCCCCTGCCCCACATTTTCAGATGGCCGTCGTTGACCGAGACTGGACGGAACACCCCCAGAGCGAAACCTCGGCTGGTGTGAAGTCTACCGATCACGACGACCCCACCAAGCTCCTCAACGCAGTCAACCATGCCCCTGCCCTCCCGAACGAGCCCCACGTCTCCGAAGTCGCCCCGAATCCTTTGCCCAAGCCTGCTCGTCACGAAGCCGGCGCCAAGTTTCCCACGGAAGCCGAGATGGATAAGAAGTATGACGAGACGAAACACGACGTCAAGGCCGCTGCCAAGGAGACCAAGGAGGAAGTCAAGCAGACCAAGGAGGACGTCAAGCAGGCTGCCGACAACGTCAAGCGGGACGTAAAGGACAAGGTGAATCAGGTCAAGAAGGACTTGCCTAAAGATGCGGAAGAGGCTGGTGCACGAGCAGGCAGGAAGGTGGATGAAGGTGTAGAAAAGGCAAAGGCACTGGGCGCGCAGGCGGAGAAGAAGGCCAAGGAGACCGGCGCCAAAGTTGAAGCCCGAGCGGAAGATTTGGCTCGAGACGTCAAGGCCGCTGCCTCCAACGTTCAGGACAAGGCTGAAGAGCTCTCCCGAGACGCCGAGAAAAAGGCAAAGGAACTCAAGAAGCAAGCCGGTGAACAAATCGAGCGCGCCGAATCCGCAGCGGAACAATACTTCGCCCAGGCAAAGGAAATCCTCTTCAGGCCCGGAACCTTGGGTGGTCTCATGGGAATCGCCAACGTCGGGTTGCTCTCCACCCTCGGATACTATGCCTACACGCGCCGCAACGTTCCCTGGAACCGAAACTATGTCGCCGCCGCTGTGGCTTCCACGCTGTCGTTGTTCGCCACCGAGGGAGTCGTTGCCGAGCAATACTCGACTACGCCAGAGGGCAAGGTTGAACTCCAACGTGCAAAGCAGGAGGGAAGCAAGGCCTACATTCACGCTCGGGAGATTGTTCTGCGTCCGCAAGTTGCAGGTGGTGCCTTGGGTCTGCTGAACGTGGCCGTTTTGGGAGCGCGTGAGTTGGCCGATAGGTTAGCTTGTCCTCGTCCGTGGCTGATTACGATTTTTTTTTCAGTCGGATACTTTGGTCACCAGAACTGGAACAAGCCCGCATGGGATAAGAAGCTGGTGTCTGCTATCACCTGTGGTTTGATCAGTTTGTCGGCGGCAGAAGGGTAAGTCGTGTTCTTGGAGCTTTCGCCAGTATTGTAGACTCACGCTGCCCTTTGTACAGACTCGCTGCCAAGACGTACAACCAAAAGGAGCTTCCCCGACAGAAGAGGAAGGGAAACGCATGAGAGGTTGGATTATATAATGTGAATGTCGAACGGATCTTTGACGAGTGCGGCACTTCAGTTGTATTTATAGTTCTTCATATACGATGGTTTTCAAGAGGACGTGGGTGATCTCGAACGATGGGTTGTGATATAAAAGATATGGCGTTACAACTGGGACTCATCCGTCGTACATCATACGTTATCCTGAGCATTTCGAGGCGTTCCAACCCTTTGCACCGTAGCCTCTACCCTGCCCCGCAGATTCCCGAAGAAGCTCTTGGCGCCATCTCTCAGTTCGTCCAACTGCACACTTGCAGCAATGCCAGATGAGTTTGCTCCACTCGCTCGATAAAGTCCCGATCCCGCGGCCCCGCCTACGGACAATTCGTAGCCTCCAGCTCGGAGGTTGATCGCTGGTGCGCTGGTTGTCGGAGTCGGGTTGGTAGGTGTGGTAAACGAGGGACCGGAGCCGTTCGCTACCGGTGTTCCTAAAGACGGAGGAGGTCCATATACCGATGGCGGATAATGTTCCGCAGCGTTACTGAGCATATCCAGGAAGGATTTCGAGTTGTGAACAAACGATCCGCCAATGATAATTCTTGCCTGTCCAGCGAGTTGTTGATTGAGTAGCGCTACCGTACGCGACTCTTCATACGTCGTGCCCCCAAGCATGAAAACAATGATGTCCTGCGGACGTTGTGTACGTGCGTACTCGTCTCCTTCGACAAAGGGATACGACGTCTCCCGAAGTCGACCCTTAAGCAAGAGATCAAGCGTCTGAGCAAGGTGCGGCGTATGTTGCGTGTAGACGTTCTCGACACCCTGACCCGTAGGTACCAGCATCAGTTGTGCTCTCGTTCCGGTAAGACAACTGCTCACCTTCAGGCCCTTGAGTGCACTTTTGCCTCTCGAGAAGATGCTTTCATTCATGAACAGATCATCCTGTCTCTGATCCACACCAGCTAGGTTGAGGGTGACGTATACGAGCTACCGTATCCCAAATAGCGTGAATAGCACGCCTTGCCCCAGCTGAACCACTGCTTACCCTCGCTCTATCCGCCGAGACCCCGTTTTCTATCAAAGCATCAACAACGCTCGTAATCGCGTTGCCAGCCAGTTTGTGATATCGCAGCGCATAAAGAATTGCAAGCCGAAGTTTGTTGGTGGACGGTATACGGGGAGACTGCAACATGGTCATCACATTCTGCGAAGGAGATCGATGGCCGAACATAAGCTTGGCAACAATGTCGGTGAAGCGCATGTACTGACCCTGAAGTCTGCGCTATGACTCTCATTAGCAGCCAAGCTCTGTTCCAGCTCACTAATCCCCAACAAATCGTCCCTCTCGATAATTCTACTCAACTCCCCTACCAGGCTGACATGCTTGGCCACATTGCCCCCGAGCTTTTTAAACTCTGGATATTCCTCCACGAAGCGCTTCATATCCGCCAGAGTTTCCATGGATTTCGGATTGTTGATAGATTGCGTGCGTGCCTGGTAGGACTGGACATAGGCCGATAGGGCTGCTCCGAGGTCTCCAAAATTGGAGAATAGTTGGGCGGCGTAGAAGGAGTCCGAAGCTGGATTGAGCACGAGGTCCTACGTCCAAGCTCAAGTGAGTGAGTTGAAGCCATCAAGACGCTTCATCAGAATGCTGGTCTCACCCGCAGGTCTTGTCGATTTTCGGATTCAACTGTAACCCTTCCGTTATTAATGCCTACCAGCTCATGCACCATCGCCTGATACGTCCACTGGGAAAGCAGCGGTGTGACCGGATCATTCCTGCGATCTGTTCAGTGCACCGATGTCCAACGTCAGCCTTCTAACGCAAGGGAACCATCACTGGAAGGGTACCCCCACTTACCCAGTATCAGCAGCAGCGGTGCACTTCCGCCAGTCGGCTTGAACCCAAACAATTCCTTGTACGGCATCGTATTCATTGCGCTGCGCAGTTCATGCGCGAGAGCCTTTCCGCCATTCGACATCTTTTCCCATCGAATGACTGGACGTTTCTTGATGCTTAGTAAGAGGGACAAAAGTGTTTGGGTGTGAGATGATAGGGTGGGTGGAGGGATGTGAAGCGGTGCTGGGAGGTAGATGGGAGGCTGGGAAGGCCACGGTGTGATGTCGCGATCAATCGTGGGGGAATATACGCAACGTGGTGACCATACTTACATTTGGCGGGTCATCACCTCCGTCGGTGACGGCAGCTTGCGTCATGGAGAACAAGCTGGGATAGTGCGGTAGGTAGTCGGCAAAGTATTCCTGTTATTGGGGAAAAAGGCGACAGAGAAGAGGATGCGGCGGGTGTGAGATAGGTGTATCAGTTATAGTATTAGCGTCCAGAAATCGGGACGTAGTGCGCACCTGAACCTCCTTGACAACCTCATACTCGTCCGCAGAAGCCATTTCCTCGATCTGCTGCTTGGACAGTACGTTAGAGAAATCTATGGGAACACCAAAGATGGCAAGATGAGCTTGCTGCTGCTGTCTCGAGCGTCGGTCACGGGAATCGAGAACACGCACAAAACCAGTATGACCCGTACTTTGGTTGAGAGAGTTCTGTCTTGATGTGTGCAATGTTTTGCCGTGTCGGTCTTAGAAAGGCGATACAGTGCAGATGGTTGAGCTGTTGGCGTGTCTGGCTACAAGTATCGGGAGGTGATGGATGAGAGCCTGACATCACGAGCGGCGACAAGGTCGCGGATACCATAACATACTTGTCTATCCGGTCAGTGAGGTATACTTCGTGTGCAAGTAGCTCAGTCTGTGTCATTGCCAAGGAAACAATTGGAGTCTACCGATAGGACAAGTGGTCAGGACGAGTTGGTGCATGCAAGGGCATGGTCACATACGGTATGCGCATCAAGGAGGAGGACCTTCATGCCCGACACTTCGGTCACGAGACGCATGAGGTAGGTCTGTACTGCCTTGACGACGTCCATCTTGAGCAGGTGGGGTAGGGACGGTGGGAGGCTGCGAGAGGGAGTGCTTGAACATAATTATCTCTACTTGAATACAGCAGTATATGATAACCATGAGTCACCAGAGGCCCGGAATCAAATATGGAGATGACTCGATTGCTCATCAGCTGGCATTCGCCTTCATCTTGTACTGTTCACGCCATTCATAACTTGACCTTTATATCCCTTGGAACGCCATCCTATACCGTCGGATCTACTTGATCCCTGTCTCCGACCCATCATGTCCAGTGATGAGGAGTACATGGCCGGAGCACGACGCGGAAGCGACGGCGACCTATCCGACCCAAATGCCAATATCATCACCGGCAAGCGTCGTCGCAATCCTACCAAAAAAAAGGCCCCTTCTTCCCGCGCCCTCACACAGGTCCCCTCAGGCTCGGATTCTCCTGCCGTACGTCCCGCTGCGACTGCGAAAGCCTCGACAACCAAGAAGCGAAAGGCGATCGTCAACTCGTCTTCAGAGGATGAAGCCGCCATTGAACGGAGAGAGGACGTGGATACCGATGATTCAGAGGAAGAATTTGGAGGAGGTTTCGCCAGTGCCAGTGGATTCCTTGCACGGCTACTAGGTAGTAACAAGGAGAGGGAGAGGCCGGTCAAGGATCTTGGAGCGTTGACTTTGAAGCCGGATCATGCGAGTAGGCCACTGTGGATCGATAATAGAGGCAAAATGTGCGTATAGAAATGTGATTTTTGCGCCGAGAGCGTCCTCCGAGCTAAAGGTCGCATGTTTGTATGCAATACCGTCACAGTACGATGGAGAGGTTCTCGCCAATCGCTGAGCAAGCACAAGATTTTCTTGTGGCTATTGCCGAGCCTATTTCTCGGTAAGTTACGGCAGCAGTCTCTGCTTCGATCTGTGAGACTGAATGTATTCCTGCCAAAGTCCAACATTCATACACGAATACCGTCTTAGTGAATACTCACTGTATGCTGCAATGTCTGTCGGGTTGGAGACTCAGGATATTATCGAAGTACTGGGCAGACTGAGTAAAGTACGTCACTTTGCTCCTCGAGGCCTCTTGCATTGCCTATAACATCATCCGTTATTCGTTCCCAGACACCGCTCCCTCAAACGCTCGTCCGTGATATCCAACGTTGGACCCAATCATACGGCAAACTCAAGCTCGTCTTGAAACGCTCACGATACTATCTCGAATCCGCCGTCCCTGAAATCATTCAAAAACTCCTTTCCGACGAAGTCATTGCGAGTTGTCGAGCCGTTCGTGTACCAGGGGACGAGAATGCCGCCGAGAAGGCGTTAGCGGTGGCGCGTGGGGAAGTCGGAGGGGAAGGCGTGACCCTCGGACCAAAGCCCTCGAGGGATGGGTTGATCATTCCGGGTACCAAGGAGGCGAGGAAGGCGGCGAGGTTGGCGAACGGGTTGGATCCAGAGGAGGATGAGGCCGAGGTGGGTGGGAACGCTGGTGCGGAAAGGGATGGGGCGGATGATGATATCTTGGGAGCGGTCATTGGATTAGATAGAGGTTAGCGTGTGCAGTTCACGTGGTGTGCATTAGCTGACGGAGTATTCGTGCTCTTTAGCGGATGAAATGGACGAGGAAGATCGTATACAATCGTTTGAGATTGACGGTACGAAAATGGAGGTATGTTCTACAAAGCCCGTCCCTTATCCTCACTTGTGGTAACCGCTTGATCCCGAGAAAGCGTGTGAAGCGACAATGTCAAATTATCGGTCTCCCCGTGTTGGAAGAATACGACTTCCGAGCCGATACCATCAATTCCAATCTCGAGATTGACCTGAAACCTATGACCGTGATCAGGCCATATCAGGAGACTTCGTTGAGTAAGATGTTTGGTAACGGGTATGTGTTTGCACACCGTGTGATGTTGGCGCCAAACATCCCGCTAAGCTATCCTTTCCCCAGTCGTGCCCGTTCAGGGATCATTGTGCTTCCTTGCGGTGCTGGTAAAACACTCGTTGGCATCACTGCTGCATGCACGATCAAGAAGAGTGTGCTCGTTCTCTGCACCTCTGCGTGAGTCATCGGTTGATCGTTATGTGCTCGCGCCTTGTTTGTTGTTGTATTAAAACAGTCCTACTCATGTCCGGCAGAGTCTCGGCCCAGCAATGGAAACAGCAGTTTATCCAATTTACAAATATCAGCGATAAACAGATATCCATCTTCACATCACAATCAGCCGAGCCGGTGAGCTTGTCATGCATCGTGTTCTTAAAAGCCCTCGCTGATCTTCCTCGGTATGACAGTTTGCTGGTGCCAGAGAAGGTGCAGCAGGGATCGTTATTTCCGTATATAGTATGGTCGCATACACCGGTACCCGTTCACACTCCTCGAAGCAATTCATGGAGTTCTTGCAAAGTCGAGAATGGGGGTTCTTATTGCTGGACGAGGTGCACGTGGCCCCGGCGAATGCGTTCCGAAAATGCGTTGAAAATCTGCGGACACACGCAAAACTGGGTTTGACGGGTAAGTTTCTGGGGCGCTGCAGAAATGGATGGCGGTTACTAAGAACGCTTCGCCATTTCTTAGCGACTCTGGTCCGAGAAGATGATCGTATCGAGGATTTAAACTACATCATCGGTCCGAAATTATACGAAGCCAACTGGATGGACCTATCGAAGCAAGGCCACATCGCCAACGTGCAGGTAAGTATATGGATCACTTACGTGGCCAATTCAATGCGTTGATAGAATCCTCTCACAGTGTGCGGAAGTCTGGTGTCCCATGACTCCCGAGTTCTATAGAGAGTATCTTCGGGAAACAAGTCGAAAACGAATTCTCCTGCACGTCATGAATCCGAACAAGTTTCAGGCTTGTCAGTTTTTAATCGACTATCATGAACGGCGAGGGGACAAAATCATCGTCTTTTCCGACAACGTGTATTCTCTTATGGTAAGTCATTCCCTTATTCTATAATTCGAGACGGGTAGTCAACCAGCTCCTACGACACGTCAGGAGTACGCGAAGAAACTTGGGAAAGCGGCGATTCATGGAGGAACCCCTGAAATTGAAAGAATGCGAATTCTATCTCGATTCCAGCACGATCCCAACATGAATACCATCTTTTTATCAAAGGTGAGTCAGGGTTTGATTGCTTTAAAAAAAGAGTGAGATGTCAATCTTCCCTCGAACAGGTCGGGGATACGTCAATCGACTTGCCCGAAGCGACTTGCCTGATTCAGATTTCGTCCCATTACGGTTCGCGAAGGCAAGAGGCGCAACGTCTTGGTACGTGTTCGGTGCTTCAGATCCGCGAAATCCACTGACCGCTATGAGTGACCCATGCAGGCCGTATTCTGCGAGCCAAACGACGAAATGACGAGGGTTTCAACGCGTTCTTTTATTCTCTAGTCTCCAAGGACACGTCGGAAATGTATTATTCCACAAAGCGACAGGGCTTCCTGGTAGATCAGGTGAGTCCTCGGTGATGCGCCATGGCTTAGCGAGTCTTACTCATCTGTGATGACAGGGCTATGCATTCAAGGTCATCACCGAGTTACACGGAATCGAAAGGATGCCCGACTTAGCGTTCCCTACTCGACAAGCTCAGCTCGAGCTTTTGGAGACTGTTCTTAACCAGGGAACAGAAGCCTTCGATCTAGAACGGATGGGTGAAGGTGATGACGACTACAACCCCAAGCTCGTAGGAAGATCAGGCGCCGGAACGCCTGTTCCGGGTAACAGGACTGCTGGGCCAGCGCAGAGGATGACGGGAAGCATGCAGGCCCTCGCAGGTGGCTCGCATATGGCTTACGTGGAGCAGAACCGTCTAGTCAAGTAAGTCGGCAACGCAAATCCAGGCGAGAGTCGTACTGACATGTGGTATTCTGTGTTTGTAGCAAGCAGATCAATCGGGAGGACAGACAGTCAAAGAAGTCGGGAGGTGCTGGCCGACACGAGTTTTTCAGGAAAGAGGACGCTCTGGCGAAGAAGAGACGTGCGGGCCAGTAGCACGCCTCTGGAAATGCGACTCAATCACTTGTTTGTATCCTCTTTTGCCACTGCCCCATTGAAATGAGTATTGCGACAGCCCCTGTTGTATAATCAGCTTGAGCGTGTCCATTGGTCAAGCTGGAAAAGCGCGATGTATTAATTATCGTCTTCGTTAATTGTTATCTAGTTCTAGTTGCAGTTGCAGATACTCCTCTTTAGATTTCAGTCCAAGACCTCTCTGGGGACAACCGGTCAGTGGCCTTTGAGGGGAATACCGACTTCAGTGCCGGCAGGGGACGTGAATAGTGACCCAGGAGTCAGCTGATCTCTCTGTAACTCTGTTTAGTCAAGCACTATTCCCCTATGATCGCTGGTGGATACTAGTAGTCCATTTCTACAGCAAATCGTCGCGACCTCATAGCCGGCCCAGAGTTGGCTTGAACTCAGCGGAAACAAATATGAAGGGGAGTTTTCGCCAATCACTCGCTAACGCCTGAGCTCTGTTGTTGGCGGTGAGTAACAGCATGATCCTCTATCCTCGACCTTTTGATACGTGTACACACAGCTTGGTAACAGCGAAGCATCGTCGTTCGTTCCTCCAGCTGTCTGTTCCCCACAGTAGGAGTCCCGCGTTGCCACCGTCGACGCTCTCGCTGCCAGCGAAATTCAATTTCCGGAGCGTTCTAATTATATCCCGCAGCTACCGAAATATACCAAACGCCAAGCCCAAATTGTTTCGAGCTGGGAACCTCGTCTGCGATCCTCGTGTCTTCTCTGTGACCTCTCAACGCTCGCTCGTTTCTCGCCACACCTGGGAACTTTATCAGGATGGGTCGGAAGAAGATTGTAATCAAGCGATTGGCGGTGAGTTGGATGTGGCAAGGACGACGAAGGGAGCCGTTCGTGAGCTGATTGTGTTCTCATTCCGTGATTGCTGCTATGCGTTGTCTTTACGCCGTTAGGAGGATCGTAACCGAAATGTAACGTTTCTGAAGAGGAAAGCCGGGTTGATGAAGAAGGCGTGGGAGTTGAGCGTGCTGTGCGGGGCAGAGGTGAATCGCGCTCGCGTGATGAAACCAACGCGACTCGCTGCTAAATCGTGTTCTCACAGGTGTCTGTTATCGTCTTCAACTCTGCTGGCAAGCTCTTTCAATTTTCGTCGGCCGAGAGTGTGGAAAGGGCGATTGACAGGTATCATGCTGTACGTCTGCCAAGTTACGATTCTGATACTTAGAGCCTGACGTCACGGCTTCCGTGCAGTATGCTGGACCAGTCGAGAGACGAAAGCCAGAAGAATTTGCTGCGCAACAGGCGTCAGGTGGCGGCGACAATTCGGATGACGAAGAGGACGTTCCTGCGGCCACTGGTTCCGGCACGAACAGCGGCGGCGCCCCGATAACTGCGAGTGGCAACATGAGTTTACGAGGACGAGACGAGTGGAAGGAAGTGACGATGCCGTCTTATGACCATCTTCCGAGTCCCGTCGACAATGGGGATCCGCTGCAGCGCATGTCCGCATTTGAAGGAAAACCAAATATTGGCTCTGTTGATCCTCGGCTGTACGACCGTCCCCCGAATAGATTCTCCGTGTCGTCCTTCCCTCCGGACCAGGATCCAGCATTGTCCCATTATCGAATGAACACTCGAGACTCCGAGGAAATATTGGAACAACAGCGCAGGGCAGAGCAGTACCGCTACCTTCAAATGCAAGCATCGATGCCGACTTCAATCACGTCCTACGCCGGGCAAGGCGGCCCTCAAACTACATATCCAAGTCATCTCAGCTCGTCTGGTACTCCGTCATGGATGGGAATGGGCAGGAATCGTCAACGCAGTGACATTGGTGAAGGAATGGACACTGCGCGGGGAGACCAATTAACCAGCTGGGCAGCTCTCAGGGATGCAAGAACGCCATCGGTCTCCTCTTTACCTGCGACGACGCAACCTGCAATGAATGCGCTGTATGCGCAACGACTCAATGCCCAAGCTCAAGGCTTTGCAACACCGAGCGCCGGATCGTGTGCAACGAATGGTGGTCCCGAAATTGCGTCCCTTGGAGTCTCCACTCCATCACGACACGGACTGCCGGCCGAGAATGTCTCTGCGGGAGATTTCGCAGAGTCGTCCATGAACCCTGGAATCGATTTCTACACGCCGTATCATCTCCCAGCGTCGCAGGGACTCAATCCGGATGGTACCCTTGATTGGCATAGAACAGCGGCAGCAGCCCAACTGCAGGCTGCCTTGCAAGCGCAACAAGCGCAATTAGCCTATTTGCGACAGCAAAAGGCCCAGCAGTTGCAGTGGAAGGAGCTAGTCGCCGCGTCGGGTATGGATTATGCGGTCAACCACTTCAGCCCGCGGCATGAAAATGGCCAGGATGGATCGGGCCTCGATCAGGGGCAATACACGCCGCAAAATCACATACCAGCTCAACAAACAGGCGGCGGCTCCGGAGGAAGCAGCTCTGGACCTAACACAGGCGCTTTCTCCTGGCCCAACGGCGGTAACAGCGCGGCACAATTGGGGTCTTGGTATAACACTCTCAACCATCAGCCTTCAGCTATCAGGACCGATGTTCGTGTACCCAGCAACGTTGAATCTAGCGGCGTGGGAGGGGGGCCACCGGGAAGTCTACCCAGACTTGATTCGGTTTCCGCGCCACAAGCAGCCGACGGCTGGCCTACCGGCAACGAGGCTGCTGCGATGGGGAATCATGGTTCCAGGGTGTCCGCCGATGGTAGCAGCGGTCATGGTAGTCAAGAAGATGACAGGACCTCCGATATGCAGAATGACAAGAGAAGGCAGATCGAGGGCGAAGGCTCGGATACGGAACACGAAAGTAAGCGGAGCAAAGTGGCCTAGTGTAATAATCGTTTTGTACGCTTTTGACAGTCTAACTCTTATGATCACACGTCATGTATCATGCAGACTTGGAGTACAACGTGCCACTCAGTTCGAGCAGATGTGAAAGATTCGTGACCTATCCTGTTGCATTCGTGGCCATGAGCTGCTTCAGGAAGCCCGATCCGATTTTTTCGTCTATCCGTACCACTTCGCGAGACTAGTCCCGGACGAACCGGGTCCAGCATATCCCCCGTTGAAAATCCTACAGGATGCCATGACGCCCTACTAGTCCATCACTCGTATAAATAACCGCATCATCCTTACTTCTTTAAAATCGCCTTCCACAGGTTTCGCAACCCTTTTCGAGGTTGTAAGGTGATCTTGGGCTCAGAAGAATCAACTTTTGGCAACTGCTTGTCGAGGGAGGAAGCGATGGTCCCGATTTCACTGTCGCTGTCCGAGCCTCCTCTGATGGCGGATGGGTCGACGTAAAGGTCTCCGAGTTCTGGCATTTCGCTATCGCGCAGAGCACCGTGGTTCATCGCCGCATCCCCAAAGACGAGAGAGCGGCGAGCTGCCGTAACATCCTTGACCATGATGGCTCCGTTGGAGACAAATGCCGCAGTGGCAGGGACTTTGTAAGTGGCCCAGGAAGGCTGACCTGCACCCGGTACCTGTCTCTGTTTGTTTACGTGCTCGTCGGAAGAGTCAAGCAAGACTTCTGAAGTATCGAGGGGCGACCTACGCCAAGATGTCGGCATCCGAGGCGTTCTCCTTCCCTTTTTGAGTCCTTCGGGGAGACTTGAGCTCTTCTTGTGTGTCTTGTGAGTTTCAGGTTGATGATTCGCCCATAGCGATTTCTTCGGATCAGGCAACGCACCAGCGGTCTTGGAGGGTCCGCCAAGTGCATGCCGGACTTCCTGCTTCCGACCGAAGAACGTTTCCGTACCATTTTGCTGTCGCAGTCCATGTTCATGACCACCGAGCGACTCCTCTGTGACACGCTGATATATGCCTGCAGTCGTGAGACTGTCTTCCTCTTCCCATGACGGAGAAGCTGGGATCGAAGGTAGCATGAGTCCACCGTTCAGGGAAGCCAGTGATGCTGGACGGACTCGAATAGATCTTCGGATATTGCCACGTCCTTCCTCGGAAGCATGTTGGCTCGTCGGCTCTGACGCTGTTGGGAAGCCGAGTCGTGGTGGAAGAACTAGTTCAAACGTGTTGCGACTGATCTGTTCAGGAGTCATGTCGGCGAAGATGAGGATGTCTCGCCTTAGACTGATGGGTGTAAGTCGCACAGACGTCACTAGGTGGCAGTATTGCCGATGCAGATTTGTAATCAATGCTAGAAGTAAATTTGGATGATGCCTACCAATAGTTGGAAGTCTGCTATCAGCGTCCGACGTCGAGACTGACAGCCCCGCTACAGATGAGTATACTTACGAATCGTATTTGAAGTCGCTCCTTCCCTTTCCAGCAAACATTGAGTATCCAGCCAAGTCAAATCCGTACACCCCGGTTCCAAGCCATCCCTCTTCTTTGATTCCGAGCTTCTTAGTCGTTCTGGACTCACCACCCCTTGCTATATAAGAGCCGCCTCTTCCTCCCACCGGATCCGAGGTAAAAGCACGATGACGGGAAGTATCCCACCGAGCAGTAGCCTGTTGCCCTGCCCTAGCGATATCCGGTTTTCCGAAGCCTAGCTTTGGCGAAGAGTGGTTTGTCTGGACACCTTTTGTGATGTGGAGAATATCTGGAGCTTGATCTGGAGTGAGGATCGCAGATCGGATGGAGGAAATAATTGCCGGAGTGCAGATAGCTGGCGGATCGACGAGAGAGATACGGGTGGTCACTATAGGAAAGCAGTGTTGCTATATGAGCGGAACGTTTCTACTTTCGATAAGGCACATGCAGCTTACCAGGAAAAGTAATTGCAAAGAACTTGTCCCTTGTTGGCAAGTCGTTATATCGAAAAACAAAGTTGTGCATGTCCCCTTTTGCGGAGCCTACTTTCACATCCTGTACAAGATTCCAGCCTTCTCCAGAGAGTGTCTGTATTAACCCAAGCATAAGCCTGATTGACCTACATCAGAGGAACATTTCGTTGTCAATAGCCAGGAACGCGCGAACATCAGGGGCAAGCAACGGAGTCGAGAATTTGACACTCACTCGAGCTCCTGGGACCCCTTCTTCTTCCAGGGTGTTCCTCTCAACAAACAATTCCAGCCATCATCACTCTGCAACGTCGCCCACTCAATGCCTTCCGGCCAAGTTCGCTTGATCGACGTCGTCAGTCGAGAATACACTTCCGCCGGGAAGTGAAGGCCGCGGATTCGAGAGGTGCCGTTGAGCGCGAGCAGGGCGAATGACGTTTCTGGCGGATTGCTGGGACCGAGAGGAGGGGAGTCTCTGAACGATTAGAAGTACCGAGATACAGCGCAAGCGATGGTACTCACGTCGATACGTGGCGGAGGTTAGGAAACGGTGGGAGAGTGGCGCCAACTGGCGAGGAGCGATCCGTCATTTCCCTCCCCTAAGGCAGTCCTAAGGTGGAATAATTTCTAGCGATGTGAACTGAAGATCGAACGTGGAAAAGTCAAATGGATTGGAAAGTAGTATTCGGTCAACAATCGAAGCTGAACAATAGCGTGGAAATCACTGTTCCGATTTCCATCATCCCATCAAAGGCATTACGCTTGCCATGCGTTCCCTCCTTTGTGTTCCAACCTGAAACGGTAGCGCCTTGCCTTTTGACGTCATAGCCCACTCGGTGACCAGGAAAAGACTTACAGTCGAATGACGCCAGAGGTGATCAATCATGCTGCGATTTACCAGTCATCAGATTTTTGGGTAAACAGCCAACGCCGCACTCAGAGCCGTAATACTCCCCGCAACAGAATTAAGTCGATCGACTGCATATTGTCGAGTAAAGTAATTAACAAGCCGGGCTCCCAACTTTAAATCACGCTTACGAGCTATAACATATAGCCGTGTGGCGGTTCGCCTGCAGGCTAGGCTCACACAGTCTCGATATCGTCACCAGACCAGGTCATCGGGGTTCGAGAAACACTCTGACCTACAATCACACTTGAGAGAGCGCAAACTCGCACGACGGATTACCCGTTGGTAGCTGCTCTCACATCAAAGAGAGGGGCGGAGTGTTGCATAGTGATTGTTTGACCTTGATTTCATAACAACGATGTGCGATCTGTACAATATTACCGTGTTCTATCGTGAGATAGGAAGGAATCCCGCATGCGGACCCCTGAGTTGGAATAGCCATGTGTAATGAATTCTAGGTTGTTTTCACGTGCTGTGTAGTGGCATAAGACGACTTAGAGAGAGCCCGTTATACCCTGGAACCAGCACTTACGAATTCATCGATTGTCGTATACAGCATACCATCGGAAATCAAGTCTTCGATTGCTTGCCTGTACGGGAGAAACAGAAGCTATGTCAGTGACAGGCTTTATGCGACGCAGAGAAACGACGAGCAAGCAACTGCAATCGAAGACTCACATCATCTCATCACCTGAACTTCCAACCCGTCTTGCAATTTCCGCAACATGCAAACCCTCGTCATTCTGCGCCCCATCGGTACTGACGACCTCCATGATACTTCTCGCCACGGCAGGAAACTCGGCCCATCGATCATTCCCGCCTTGTTGTTGACCGGCACCAGGTGCATATGAACCGGTTGGCGCTCCGTTTTGGGGAGCAGCTCCAGTGGCCGCTCCAGATGTCTGTCATCGACAGAATGCCAATGTCAGCTGTTGTTACGGAGAAACGGTAATATCGCATACCATGCTTGGATTTCGTGCGCTTAGGCTCACCCAGACGCAGTCAAGGAAATGGTAGTGGACCTCGTTCATATCCGTGATCGGACGAACGGTTGTTGCCGAGATGTGACGTTTCTGATTGAACGATTTGACGGTTCCCACAACTACTACGTAGACATCTTGCCTGTAGACGACGAACAGTGAATTCAGCTTGCAAGCATTGGTGCGATATCGATGGCTTCTGCACTCACTCAATCCCTTCCGTCTTCCCGTTGTCATCCGTTGACGTGTCCAGCCACAATCTACAATCGACCGTTCCGGTTCCATCTTCAACTTGATAGGAGACATTGGTAGCTGTTGTTGAGATGTTTCGCACGACGCCAACCGCTTTGATCTATCGGTGAAAGTGTATCTCAGCATGAAAGGTGGAATGGGCGTTCATGGCCGCGACTTACGCTTCCCAGGTCCACGCCATCCACCAAGAAATCCGCATCTGCGTGAGGTTGACTAGCTTCGAGAACCTGCTTGATCGTAAGCGGTCTCAACGTTTGTTGCCCGTTTTTTCCCTGACAGCGACGAAGAAAAGGTAAGCGCTCCAGACACATTCAAACTATCCAACATGAATCCAGCTCACCTTGCCACCTGGAGACTGACTGCTGGCACCGGCACCGTACGGGCTTCCTCCCGCTGCATTCACGAAACCTCCGGCGGAATAATAGGGATTCGAGTCCATGATGCTGTCAGGAATCGTCGATATTGAGGTGTTTGATATTGGGAGGTCAGTGCTTGATAGTTTGACAGTAGGTGATGAATATGGCTTTCACCTCTATCAGTGCATGCAACACCGACCAACAAGTTCATCATCCGCGAAGCCTCAAACTGATCGACCAACGCGTAGATTCGCGGCGAGCCAGACGCGTTCCGCTTCACATGTTCACATGAAAGGAGCTGTTTACGTAATAGCAATCTGGTCTCAATGCCTGCGATCGAAATAATCATGAAGTCATTCTTTTGCAACCAGTCGACTTTATTCTGAGCTTAGATCCAGTTTCGTGTAACCACCGTGAAGCTCATTACAAATTCCTCTATCTCACAAGCTCCGTCACCGTTTAGGTCTCGCCATGCCCCGCCCGGTCCAAATCCCCTTGGTCAACAAAGCATTCGTGCTCGATGCACTCGAGAACCACCAAACCCGTATGGACGGACGCAAACCGCTCGAGCAACGCCCATGGAAGATTAGCTTTTATGCTCAGCCCGAAGACGATTACGATGAGAGCAACTCTGCCGGAGATAGCGGTACAGCGAGTGCAGGACTGGGAAAGATTGACGTGAGACTAGGCAAGACAAGGTGATTCCCAGTTTAACATCGAGATAAAGCAAAGTCAATACTAAGTCGTGATTGGTTTCAGAGTGATAGCAAATATCTCAGCCTCGATAGTAAAGCCACGAGATGACAGGCCATATGAAGGCCTGATATACATTACCTCAGAGATGTCGGGCATGACAAATCAATCGCATGTAGAAGGCCGGTAAGTAAACCATGTTCGAGAATGGTGGACATAGGACGATCAGCTGATCCATCGCTCTGCATGCCATGCTGCGTATCATCCATGTAGCTCGACGGAAGACGAAGTTCTGATCACACGCATGATCGAGAAGGCAATAAGGAAGAGTGAAGCGGTGGATCGCGAATCCTTGTGTATTCTTGCAGGTGAAAAGGTTAGTCGTCAATCTCAAACTCTCATCAAGCGACATTTGTGAAGTCATGCTTGTCCTTCTGGCCCGCATGCTCGACGCGCGAACTGACCAAAGTTTTCACCTCCAGGTCTGGGCAATCAGAATCACCCTACATTACCTATCAGACGATGGGAATCTCCTAGACTGTGCATGTCTGGCTGCTATGGCCGCCCTGCGTCATTTCAGGAAAGAAGAGGTCGAGGTTCATGGAGACGAGGTTACTGTGGTAAGTGTTCCCTTCGGATGATTCCTCTATCTTCTACATATTCACAACTGTCTGGCTGAAACATTGCGCATCTTCTTCAGCACAAGGCAACTGAACGCGCACCGATGCCTTTGGCGATCCACCACACACCGCTATGCGTTACATTCGCTTACCTAGACGAGTGAGTCGAGATCGCTCACATCTCCCTTTGAACCCCGTAACAGTTACTCAACATCGGTTTTGCAGCTCGAATCTTGTGCTCGATCCTTCTCAGTTGGAATCATCCATCGCCACTGGTACATTAACACTGACGCTGAACGCCCAGCGAGAACTTTGTGTCCTGAGCAAAGCCGGAGGAACGCCACTGGCCAAACACGAGCTGATGAAGGTGGTTCGGCTGGCCGTAGAGAAGGTGCGGGATATGACGAAGGCTTTGGAGGACGCTTTGAAGCAGGATGATCTTACTCGGGTCGTAGAAGTCAGATAGAGTGTCTTGCGTGTCCGACACCAACTTGTGCCGAATGCGATGGTATTTGGTCTTATCCACATCGACGTTCGGGCCGGAAGATTTGCACAGGGGAGAGGACACATCCTGGACCATTTGCTCGACTTCAGGAAGCTTCTCAGAACCAGCACTTTTTCGACGATAGGAAGGGGGTGCTCGACCGGCTGATAGAGCTCTACGAGGCCATGGGAGGTCAATAGAAAAGCCATGCCTCTCGTACGCTTCGTGCGAGACGATCGTTGTCGAGCCATCTTTGAACTTTGTATGCATTGACCGCCTCCTTCATATTTATGTTCATCTCGAGGTCGCCCACGTCAATCCCACGTGCTGATCGATACTGTCTTTGACGAGGTCTCCGAGATCAGCTGGGCTACAGCTATCAGGCCTATCTGTCTCCATGGCGTCATGCATTCATCTAGTAGCTTAGTAGTGGACATCACGCACATACCCCGGTATGGAATTTCAGTAGAAGCAGAAGCGTTTCGATCGAATGTCTCACCAAGCACGCTTTCGGCTTTGATCGTCCTAAGCGAGCTTTGAACAATAGACAAAGGCGATTGGTAGACAAAGGCGATTGTTCAAGTTGCTCGACGGGATTAGTATTGCCACGACCTGTCCAGGCCGCCTTGCTGCCAGTATCTGCCAGCTTACGGGCCGGAAACCTTGATCAGTAATTCCAAGTCAATTGGGCTGTCGCTTGAGCCCGAACGGCATCCGAACAATACGACAACGACGGTGGAAGGACCGGAAGAAGGCATTAACGATAGCTTTAACGATGTGCTTGGAACGCGGATCTTGACTACGGCTTAGGGCTTGGTTTTATATCGGTACGAATATCTGAATTGCATGGGCTGTGCGAATATGTCTGTCTGAGTAGTTGTCTGCCGGCCCTCTGTTTCAGCTCGGCGTCAATCCCAGCTATTGGCATCCGGGACTTCCGGGATAGCACTTGTAAAGCGTTTGAAGCCAGTGTGGCAGTCTGTCGGGGCTTCCAGTTCGAACGAGCATCTACTTCACTCATCAGCACACAAGTGTGGAAATGTCAGTGACAAAGCCAATAATTCGGTTTCTTGATGGGGTTGCTAACGTGATCTTACAGTCCACTCTCTAGCCTTCACCATTCACGCCTAGGCTTCGAGGATAGCTTTCCAGCACTTGCGAGCGCTGAGATCTGATCTGCAGGATACATCGGACGACGATACACACTAGGACGACCGATAACCTAATAGAGATATAGAAGAGGAATCTTCAGCCACGCAAAGGATCACGGATAAGGAAATCGACAGCGCGTCCGCCCGGTCATACTCGTGAGAGTACGCGTTTCAGGGCCAATCAATCCTTCCATCAAGCCAAACATCATCACACATCATCGTACGTCACTCGCTCTCTTTTGTCGCCATTCTGCTGATCTGTTCTCGAGATAGAATCAACAATATCTTTCACCTCTTGATTGGCGTTCTGACACCGTGACGGGTATCGACTCGACCTCTTCATCTCGTTCTGCAATCTGCCATCGATCAGCGACCGAAGCAAAAAGGAACGTTTGCGGCTATTGTTTATCGCATCACACCACGCGGCAGGGAACAGGAGAACTGTTAACATCCATATCAGGCAGCTTTACACCGGCAATCACCTCTTTCTCTCGCGCTCACCGCGCACACATAATTCGGACCATTTGACATTACAAAAGACATCGAGTTACCCAGTCCTACAGCCAGCCGCTGATAGTCTTGCTTCTTCGCGAGCGGGATTTTGCAGAAGGGCTCTCGCTCACTGTATACAACTCAACGCTTGTGTTCTCCTGCTTGTCACCTGGATTCATCTACCTTTGGCCAACATGTCGTCTCAAGCTGAAATGCAAGAAAAGATCTCGGCGGCACGTCGAGAGGCCGATCAGCTCAAGGACAAGATACGGCAGAAGAAGGAGCAAACGGCAGATACGAGTCGTAGGTCCCTTCGTCGATTATGTCGCTGCGCACGCTGATCTGGCCCATCACTCGTTACAAAGTTCGAGCAATGTCACAGGACGTGGAGCCGCTTTCTCGAGTCGTCATGCGACCTCGACGGACTCTAAAAGGTCATCTCGCTAAAATCTATGCAATGCACTGGTCTCTTGACAACCGGCATCTCGTCTCCGCTTCGCAAGACGGAAAACTCATCGTCTGGGATGCCTACACTACCAATAAAGTCCACGCCATTCCCCTTCGCTCCTCCTGGGTTATGACCTGTGCCTATTCACCCAGCGGGCAATTCGTAGCATGTGGAGGTCTCGACAATGTGTGCTCCATCTATTCGCTCAGGAATAGCGGCGTAGGCGGAGGCGGTGGATCGAGCGGGGCTTTGGGCCAGATCACCAAGCCGTCGAGGGAATTGAGCGCGCATTCTGGGTATCTCAGTTGCTGTCGTTTCATCAATGATCGACAAATCGTTACAAGTTCGGGCGACATGACCTGTATGCTTTGGGACATCGAAGCTGGTGTCAGGACTATGGAATTCGCCGATCACACCGGTGATGTCATGAGGTGCGCCACGGTTCCGTTGCCGCTAACTTGATCTTGGTGCTAATATGTGTCTACTCTATTCTAGTGTCTCACTGTCGCTAAACCAGAACATCTTCGTGTCCGGAGCGTGCGACGCGACAGCAAAAGTATGGGATATACGGTCCGGCAAAGCGGTTCAAACTTTTACGGGGCATGAAAGCGACATCAACGCTGTTCAGTGAGTGCCGCCCCGGTCGAAAATCAGCAATCACTGGCGCTTATCTAAAACTTGCAATAATAGATTCTTCCCGGACGGGCAAGCTTTTGCCACCGGCTCAGATGATGCATCTTGTCGACTATTCGATATGCGGGCAGACCGCGAACTGAATATATACGCCCACAACAACATCCTGTGCGGCGTCACCTCAGTCGCTTTCTCCAATTCGGGACGTCTGCTATTTGCAGGTTACGAAGATTACAATGTCAACGTGTGGGATGTGCTCAAAGGGGAACGCGTTGGTGTTTTGGCAGGTCACGAGAACAGAGTCAGTTGTCTAGGAGTCAGCGCAGACGGGATGGCATTGTGCACTGGAAGTTGGGACAGCGTGCTCAAGGTGAGTGCTATGTGCAATGCGCGCTTCAATCGGTAGATTGACCGCGCCTTCGCTTCCTTTAGGTCTGGTCATGATTGTGGAAGCTAATGAAATGGGAACAATGGGGGCAAAGGGTCCCCCAAGAAGTAAAGCTGCTGCATATGATTCATTCAGTGTAAGAGCCCAGGTAGAGAAAGGCGTTGTAAAATACAAATAACAGCATTGCGGTAGCTTCTAGTGGCAACCGTCCACGTTTCGTGTTTTGTAGTACCTAATGGTGATATGTCTTTCCGATTTGAACTCATATGTGTTGTCGAAGCTTTCAAGTCGCAAGGCGCCCCTCTCTCCTGGGCGGGAGTGCGGGACAGCGGGCAGAGTGCGACATGCAGGAACGTTGGAATGACACAGATTGACCGTATGCGAATTGATAAAGCGGGACGTTGAATGTCTCGAAGTGACAACTGTGGCGGCGAAAGAGACCGACTTCGAGTCAGTTGGTCGCATTGTGTTCATCATCTACCGCTAAGCTTTGCTGTGAATTGCTCATATATAGATCAACAATCGATGAAGGCGACCCAGCAGAGTCCTTAGTCCTATTGAGATCTGAACTGTTCTCGATCTGCGTTCTTCGGCGTCTCTCAGACTGAACATGCTTTGCGATTTCGGTGATAGTCGAAGATTTCTCTGTTGGTCTAGCTTTACTCTTCCGGCCTTCGGCTAAAACGTCGGTGTACCGTGCGGACGCAGTCTCCGTTTGGACGGTGGTTTCGAGCATTGCAGCGGAAGACAAAGCGGACGACAGCGATCTTTGATGGACATGACGCTTCGTTGGTATAAACCTCTCGCCACTACCTCGGCTCTTCGTAACGATACTCGCGGTCTGCATATCGTTCAAAAGCTGACTCCCCGGGGAATTAAGGCCGCGTTGCCAGGAAGAATGGTTTGCCGAAGTGCTGAGTGACGTGGAGGGACTGATGGGAGTGTATAGCACCATAGGAATAGTCGAGGATGTGCGACAGCTGACTAACGAATCGGAAGTGGGAATCGCGGGAAGAGGACTTGTAGGCGGTGGCGTCATGGGTCCTCCGAAGCCGTAGACAGACGATTCCCTCCTATCGTGCAGAGGCAGAAGACTAGAAGTTCTGACTGGAATCCTTGATCCTTCCGGTATTCTCGGTGTTGCTGCAAAGTCTACCACTACTCCTGTGATCGCTTGCAGTCGTTTAGATGTGCCATTCGATTTTCTGTACGACTGCCTTTCATCGGAAACTCCATGAAAGGGTTTCGTCTGTCGCAGTGCGGAGGCTCGTTGACTCTTCAGTATGGATTGTTTCGCGGAGCTTGGAATAATACTGAAGTCGTCCACACTCCGAAGGTCCGACCAGAGTGATCGAGTCGACATGCGCACGCCATGCTTTGGTGTTCCTCGTAAGGGTGAGTGTTTCTCGGAAGAATGCGGTAGATGAGCCTTTTCGCAACCGGAAACCTTCGATTGTCGCAGAATCTTGCTATTTTCTGTCTGTTGATTCCATGCCGCTTTTGTTCGCTCGATTATCTCCTGGGATGGCGTCGTTGCTTTCTCTCTTGCTTGCTCGGTATGTTCAAACGGTTTCGTTGGTAGGTGCTCCATGTCCAAAAGCGACGTCATCGCTTCAAGTACCCATGGTTCCAGCTCTTCACTATCACGCGGTCCATCCCTCTGTTTCCCTGAATTTCCGATGTACTGGCATTGAGGTTGGAGTTCTCCATGGAATTGAAGATTCGTGTGGCTTCTCTGTCGTATCATGGGATCATTCCGAGCTACTTCTAAAGGCACAAGCGCCCTGTAGGTACACGGATCCGTCAAAGTACTGGCAGATACTCCCAGGTCAGCGTCTTTCCATGGAACGGAGAAGCGGGGAAATAGGGCCAACTCCAGAAAGGGGAACTGACTCACGGATTCCCGATCTTCAAATCAATCAAGCTTGCATTCCGCTGCCATCCTGTAGTATGCTTTTCATGCATGCTCTTCAAGGCTTCAAACGATGCACCCACCGACCGAATCTGACGATTTGTGGATTGTTTGTCTCGAAGCTTGGTAGGTGTTGTAGAATCGTCACCCTTGTTACGGCCCACAAGTCCTAGAAAGCTATGGCGAAAGCCCTTCGTGAATCCCGTCTTGCCCGTAGAGCCTGGAGTGTAGGTTTCGTCCTCCGGGCCCGTTCGAGTTGACGATCTAGTCTGCAAAGAGCTGGGGACAAAACGCTTGAATCTGTTTTCTTCTCGACTCGGTTTCTGCGTTGATAGGAGCTTTTCCAACTTTGATGGTGTTCTAGGAAGGGATTGGAGCGATCGATCCGGGACAAATGCTGCGTCATGAGTGTCGCTGATCGGCAAGCGGTTGTCGTTGTCGTCGTATCTTGCAGGCTTTGTCAAACCTATCGCTTCTTCACGATGTCCATCCCTTGTTCGAGAGGCAAATCTGAGACGAGAGAGCTGGAAGGAATCCACGAAGCGACGTCGACCGTCATGGCCTTTCCTTCCAAAGCCGAAGAAGCTCGGAGTACTTTTGTTTGATGGGGAAAAGTCCTGGTCTTGTGGAACGACGCGTTCTGTTGATTGCAAAACGCGAAATGATGGGTATTGCATCACAAGGGTAGGCTCGCTGTATTGCGAGAAGTCACTCACCACTTGGAATCTCCACGCTACGAACTTCCCTCTGACGTTCGACATCCCCCATCGTTCCCACCAATCCAGCATTCATGCTTGACTCCGACTCCGCGGTTTTCCCATTCCTAACGATCAACGTGAATCCGGTGCTCATCCGCGGTAGTCCATGATCATTGTCAAGCGTAACAGTCTCCCTCTGGTATCTTGGAGGCGTCGGTGCGGGGCGAAGGTTCTCGAACAGTTCGTGATGCGAGGAATGGGTCTGTGCTCGCGGTGGGGAGATCGGCGGATGCTGGGTCCTTTGGCGACGTGACAACATGTCTGAGCCGGCAACTGCGTATCCCATATACAGTGGGTCACAAGGCAGATTTGGGAGGTAATATCACGCTTTCAGCTCAACGCAAGAGCATACCACACGTCGTCCTATGTTTTCATCGACCATTAGTATGCAAGATGGCATTGGTTCGCAGATCCCTTTGGCTTACCCCAAATGCGTCTCACTCTGAAACGCGCGTCCCCGGTGGCGACCCGCGTGAGATCAATCTGTATCCGATCCGCCTGCTTGTGCCCCAAAATACAACTTTGCCCTTCCACTTGTGTGTACAACTAGAACTTGGCAGTGTCTTTCACCTCTATCCAGAGCGATGTGCCTCCCTTCCTAAAGCCCGGGTATATACCATGCAGTTCTAACGTACTTATGTCATTGACGCCAGCCTTGCGATTTCCTGCTGAATCTCTTCCAAGCTAACTTTGAGTGTCTTTGCGTCGTCGAACTTTCGTTGCGTATTCGCTTCCCGAATATACTCCCTGTTTGGAACAAGTCGAACATGGTGAGCCCTTCGTCTCAAGGCGACTCACAAGGAAAAGGACCGACTCACTCTATCTGTGCTTCCTGCTCGAGAAGAGGCTGCAGCATCATGGCTACACCATCTTCGCCCCCTCCGGCGATCGGATTTCCTCCACCCGCAAAGGGCGACATCGGTCTTCCCGAGCCATAATCGGATAACGCAGGGGTTGAGGAAGCCGAGGCGATAGAGGATGTCGCCCGCTTGTGCCTTTGGCGCTGTATGCGAGGTAACATCTGACGCAAACAAAGGCAGTGTCTAAGAGAATGAGTCAAGGCTCATGCAAACCACCGGAAAATAAGCTTACCTGGATGATACCAGCTTCTTTGCCGATGAACAATCCGGAAGCCCGAGCAATGCCTTGTTGCAGCCTCCACTGTGCCGAGCCTTCTTCGCAAGGCTGATCACGTATACGCTTCGTCAGCATCTCGTAGTCCTGGAATAATCCGACGAGCTGTTTGTGCAGGGAGATGGCATCGGGGGATATTTCGATAGGTGGAAAGTGGTTCGCCCTGACATATGACGTGAGATTAAGCAGGGGCACCTTCGAAGCGCAAGGTAGTCTTGTGTATATATTCTGTTACTTACTGCAGCTGGATGATCATCTCCTGGAACTCGGGTAAGTAATCTGCAATTTCCGTTTCGACGGCTTTCAGTGCCTGAATGTACCGCGGACGGGAGTTAACCATCAGACGATTGAAAGTCGATAGCTATACGCGGCCCGGCTACCTACCTCGTAAAGTCGCGAGAAGCCCGTAACCTTGATTCGATCCTGCATCTGCTGCTTCCGTCTGTCATGTAATGGAAAATCAATTGTGAGCGTATGAATCCGATCCGTCTCTGCTCACCGCGATACTCACGACACAGTTTGCCAACACTCTTTGCACACCCTCACACCTTTGATCATGACTTCTTTCGCTGGCGCATCGCCGATGCCACCCGTGGGCCGCTTGGCCTTTGCCCCAGGTTTCACCTGATGAGCCTCCTCTCCCGAATTCGCAACGTCAATCTTGAGCCAGCCCACGAATCCTTCCTCGACCTCTTGCCCTCTGCCAGTCTTATAATCCGCCACGAGCAGCAAAGAGCACTTTGACCGTCGCATGCCAATGGGCAAGCCTGTGATAGGGTTTTGCAAGGTCTTCTCCGAGCCGATAGCCCCGGTAGGGGACGACATGCCGTCTTCCGACGATCGCAGCAGGGCGATCGTCTGAGCTTGCGCAAGCAGTGTCGCTGATGTAGGGGGAAGGGAACAGACGATCCTTCCACAGAGTCGGCAATGATGTTTTCGATTGGTAAGGGAAAATGATGATCTATTCCGGAAAAGTGCAACACTCAGAACACCTCGCTTAAGTCAACTCGGAAGGCAATGCATACTGGCAGATCCGACAGCGCTTGACATCCTTGTCCTCTTCCCATTTCACGATTCCCATCTCTGCTTCCCTCTTTTTCTCCGCGGCGACCTGCTCTACTCCGACACCACTGACGTTTCTGATTCCCCTCCAGACATCGCGAGGCTTGATATTGTCCAATTGCGAGGAAAGGGTATCCATCGAAAGAAAACTGGTAGCGCGGCCGAGACGTGGCGAAGACAGGGAAGAAAGGGAGACGTTGGATTTGGAGGAAGATGATCGAGGTAACTTGCCGAGCTGAGCGGGAAGTGAAGGGCCGTCTTTGCCGTCTGTCTGGGAATGTGGCGAGTCGACGAGAGAAGAAGGGTTGAAATGAAGGTCGATAAGCTGGAGACGAGTTGCTCAAGTTAGCTCACGCTGTGCCACTGCTCTCCAGGATCTTGCTGTAACTGACCTTGCCCCACCGTCGGCCTAATCTTCCTTCTTCTTTACTAATTTCCGCCACCTTTCGATTCCGCACCTCCAAATACTCGTCTGTCCTGTACGTCTTGACCCCAGCGGGCTGGAACCCAGGACGATACGGTGTTTGGGCGGAAGCGAGCGAGGATCGGGATTGAGAAGCTGCTGATTGCAATTGTGGCATTGTTTGGACCTGCAGTAGGGAATGTGATCGTGATCTCTGACTCGACTGTCTGCGAATCGGAGTAGATGCACCGGACGACGCTGGTGGATGAAGACCTTGATTCAGTCCGAAGGACGAGCTTCTCGTGAGGTTTACCGCCGCTGTGTTGGTGACCGCGGAGGTATTCCTTGTCTGCTCATGTAAAGAGTAAGTAGAACTCGAGGCCGAGCGGGGAAGAGACGACAGTCCCGTTCCGCCATCGCCCGTCGAACTTGCATAGCCTCCTCCAGAGTGAGAAAGGCTCTGAGCAGACTTGTGACCATTATTGCGCAAGAACCGCTGGGCGACGGGAGCTGCAGAGGCTCCATTGGTAGAAAGTGCTGGATCGCCCTCAACGGATTGAGCGGATCCAAGGCGAGACATGTTGGCTGGTTGAGGCGGACCGAGGCGCCTGCGTTGGGGCACAGGGTTTGCACCGTTCGATGTGGGAGGGGAGGATACAGACGTCGCGAAGACTGGCTTTAACGGCGGAACTGGGACAGAGGTAGAGTGGTGATCTGACGTTGATCCGTGCTCGCCGCTCCAAGCACCTGCCACGGACGGCGTTTTGGGCGGAGGTGTAGGCGGACTGGGTCGAATATATTCCAAGAATGAGGATGGGCGATGATTACGTGGCTTTTGACGTTGTGGTTGCGGATTTTCTTGATTCTCAGGAGGCAGAGAGAAACCGCTTGTGTTCGGGTAATTCGGTTCATCTATCGAGGCCCTACCGGTCGACCCAGCTGCACTTTCCCCTCCACTAGCTGTAGATCCAGCACCAGGGATCTGTCCACCCCATCCCGAGAAACTGAGCGGTCGCCGTGCTTCTCCTCCTCCGCCTGCTCCCGCCAAGCGTGCCGATAGTCCATCCCTAATGCTCTCTCCTACACCCATTCCGATTCCCGCTATCCCGACAGCACCTTTAGCGGCCGTTTCCGCCGCTTTAGACGATTCAATCCAGCTCAAGCCGTCCGAGAGAGCATTCAGCCAGCCCGGGGACGTGATGCCTCCGCCTCCGGTGTTTCTGTTTGTAGCGACGTTGGCCGTAGGTGTGAGTGTAGCGTTCGCATTCATGGTCGCGGAACTAGTAGAACGTGCACGAAACGAAGGGAATGGCGCCGGCGATGGTTGTGGGATGTTAGGTCCACGTTCGGAAACGGTAGATGACGGCGCCGATTCTCGGTAGAGATCCGACATTGTGTAAAGACAATCAGCGCCGTCCGCTGGCCGTGTAACCTTGTAGACAAACAAGAGGGGCAAGTGGAAGCGAAGGCTGCCCATGTAGATCAAGGTGGATGCTTGATGACGATGGATCAGCCGCGCGCAAACGTGTCGGGCGCCGAATTCAAGAAATCTTGTTGCTTTGGTGATTACAAGCTAGTTGATGGCATGAACTGAAAGATATAATGTATGAACCTCCTCGTCTGCATTTTAACTCGCTACCGTCCGGCTGTCGAAGTTTCCTCCTCCGCAATATCGCTCATCATGGCTTCTATCAGCGTCGGTACACGGAATCTCAAATTCATGCAACGGGGCAAACAGCTTCCCTTGCAGCCGGAACCCGCCTCGCCTGCGAACGCATCCAGGAACTCCAATACGCCGACCCGCTATTCTCTGCCACAGGCCGCTTCCACGTCGGGCGATCTCAGAGGACAGCCGGCAGAGGAAGAGGAGGAGCAGTGGATTCTTCCCTCGCGTATACGTTCTTCGGCAAAGGGTAAAGGAAAGCTTCTCCCCGAGACCTCTTTGTCCAGTCGGAATGCTGCCGGGAGACCACGAGTGATTGTGGTAAACGAGTCGTCGTATCTTGCTTTTGTCGGTCCCGAATCTCAGTCTGAGCCAGCGGATGCCCACTCGTCAGATGATGAGATGGACGGCAGAGGGGCGACAGCGAACGGACGGATGTCATTCGGTACTCTACCATCGAAACAGACTGTCAGTCACACCTCGTTCAATTTCGTTGCGTGATATATCGCCTGACTTGTCCCTTCCGTTCGACTGTATCAGCTTGACACCTCCGTCGTTGACAATCGCGAACGCATGTCTCACGCCAAAGCGACTACCACGAGTGCGGATCGTTTCGCCGTTTTTGCCTCGACCGACGGAGAGCCTTCGTCATCGTCCCGGCGCAAAGCAACCAAGGAAGAACACGAAAATGAGGGGGAAGGGAGGGGAGACCGAAAACGCTCTACGAGGGATACAGGCAGCAGGAATAAAGTCGAGAAAGGGACACCATAAACTGCCCCGTCTCGTCCAACGCGACAAGGTTTCCTTCGCCCTTCGAATTATGACGATATCCCCCAGCCCTCGACTGTAAAACCATCACGCGAGGATGTCGATCCATCATCGACGTCCTCGAAACGGAGCGGAAAGAAACGAAAGAGCGATCAGCGGAACGGTGATGAGGAAGTTGACGACGCCATGCTCGCGCAAGGTGCACGAGCTCGAGGCAAACGCAGCAAGAGACAGGGCAAAGGGGACGCTGCCGGTCTAGGTAGGAAAGGCGCCAAGATGGATGAGGAAGACGTGGCTGCCGAGCTTGCGGGTGGCGATGTGGATGACGAAGAGGTGGAACGGTATTTAGAGAATGTGATGCAAGAGATGAGGGATGATTGAGATGCCTTCACGAGAGAGCAAGTCGCTGTCATGCATGGGCAATAGCATAATAGTCAAGTTTATCAGATACGACAGTCATTTACCGAACCGCATGTGAAATGATTACAAGTCATTCAGAGCAACAGAGAGCTTCTCCGCCGTATCACTCTTTGATCGCTTGAGACCTTGCTGTCCCGATTCAGCGCCTCCTTCAGCGGCTTCTGGTAATGGTCGCTTGGAGCCAACGCGGGGTTTCTCATGGTTCGTGGTAATCCCATTGCCATCCGCTAGCGCTGTGTTGTTATCACTCCCACGATCAGCTTGCCAACCGTCACGTCGTTCCTGTCTTCTCCGTTGCCGATTGCTTTGCCCCTGTTTATCTGTAGGCGGGTCCGTTGCCACATTTTGGGAATCCTTATTCTGTTTTCCTTTGGCTTTTTTGCTGTTTTTCTTGTCTCCCGGTTTCGCTTGAGTCTCGTCTTCCACGTCCGATTCCGGTTCCGCCTCTGCCATTTCTTGGAACAGAGCTTGGAAGGCATCATTGTACGCTTCCATTGTGGAAAACGATCTCAATGGCAAGCTCATGAGATCAAAGGCCAGCGCGATTATTGGCCGCTTTTGTTCTGATGCCGGGTCGAATGGCTGTATACGAGGAAGTTTTGGGTATCTCTGCGAGAAGTGATTCAACAGAAGATACTTGGCGTTCATTCTGAGCAACGGACGTCACATGAGTCTCTAGGTAATGAAATTTGGCTGGCAAGGCGACGTACCTTGACCCGACATCGATCGCTTGACCGAAAGTACTATGCGCTTTCATCAACGCCATCTCCACCTCGGTGTCCTCCAAAGTCGCTTCGTGTATCAATAGAGTGGAGTCACGTCCGGCGGCGATCAGATTCTCGGACGGCATGGTGTCTCCCGAATATCTAGACGTAGGAAAAAATCAATTATTCGGTAAAGAAAATGCTTGAACAAGTTCGCCTCACGTAATCTTCCAGCCGGATTTATGCTGCATGGCGAGACCATACGCTTTGCCACGGTGGTTGACCTCGGGGGTCAGGAAGGATGTAAGGCCAAGATCTTCTTGAAGCGCGCGGACGGCTTCGATATTGCTGAAGAAGCAGGGGAAGATGAGCAGGAAGTTGGGGACCTAGAAGGTAAACCTACAGGTCTCGACGTTGGTAGTAATGGGGCGCAAAAAACATTGGCTCCGAACTGCCATTACCTGACTGGGATGGCGAAGATCGCCTTCTTGCTGCCGGCCGCCTTTCGTTGGGTTCCGGCGACCCTCGTTTCATCCACTCTTCGTAAGCGATAATATCGACGAATCGGGTTTTGCCGTATTTGTCTCCAACCCTCATTCCGTTTTCCATCAGGTGAAGAAGGATATACGAGGGGGCGACAATGTATAACAGTTGATCCGGATTATGCTTTGCAGGTCACGCAACGAGGAATCAATTAATTTGCTTGAGCAACTCAGTCTTTTGCTTACCTTCAGCCTGTCCTCGAGCACGAGTCGCAGGCCTAAGTGATGATCGGCGTGCATGTGACTGATGTAAACCATTCGAAGATGTGGATATATCTCTTCAGCCATGCCGCGCATACCGAATCTCCGTCGCATTTGACCCAGTGTACCTTCTCCCGCATCCAGCAGTAGGCTACCGAACCCGGGGACGTCGACCAAGGTGGAAGAAACTGCGAAGATAAAGAAATCAGTCTTGGCCTTCCCAACAGTCCTAGGACAGACTTACCATTTCTGTATTTGGAGGGAATAGCACTCCCTGTTCCGAACGGCGTCACAGTGATTCCGTAATCCTCAGGCAGCGATTGAGAGCTTGTCTCCGTAGCAGATTCGAGAACGCTCAGAGCATCTGCATACTTGGGCATCTGGGTCAATACTGCGTCGCGAGAAGCTTCTTGGCACAGAGTGGACTCTGGATAATTGGGATCCGCGCCACTGTGCGGTAGCTCGGTAAGCGGAGCAGGAGGATACATCTTCATGGACTGATATGCTTGAAGTGGTCGTGCTGATGGAACTGCGATTGGAACAGGAGAAGCCTAGGGTTAAAAGGTATGCTCTACTAGATGAACCGAGTACTTACAGACAGGCGACTGCTTCGCTTCACTCTTTTCTATGACTGGCAGTTTGAAGATCTCCTTGTCAAGTATATTCAGACGAAGGAGATTCCAGGAACTCGAGGTGTACGTTATCGAATCATCTACGAGATCGGTGATGGCAACAAGTTGCTGCGCCAATCATAACATGAATCAGGAGGGCTCGAAACAAGACACGAAATCGTACATACCTCTGTCTTAACATCAAACTTGGTCGCCCATTCTATATATCTAGGATCCCGTGTGACCGCTGCGGTCACTCTGTGTATTACCAAGTTCGCCTGTTTATCGCCGCCAGCGTGGTAGTCTCGCATTTCCGGACTTTCAATCAAGCTTTCAATATGGGGAACATCCACGTCGATAACAATGGCGGCCTGGTCCGAACTCGATTAGTCGAACACTAGAGTGCCACAGTAAGAGGACTCACGCCACCATCCTGACGAGCTCCCACAACATCTTCCGGTTTTATAACCTTCTTCACACCTGGATTCTGAGGATCGTCGATCTCTATCGATTGGCCGGCCGTAAGCTTGCCTCGAATGGGACCATTAGGTACACCGAGCTCTTTGGCCTTGTTGTTATCGAACCTTCCCCGAACCATCGGTGCTTGGAAGATGTAAGCTATTCGCGTGTCTTCTAGTAATGAAGGTTGAGAGCTAGCCTGAGCATCGCTGCCGTCGAGTGGAATCGGTTGAGGGATATAGCTGCGAGACAGCTGTTGTTGCCGCTGAGGTTTGCCAGTTACCGGGGTCGTCTCTTTCGGTTCTTCGGCATCAGCTATAATCGAAACCGTGAGCTTGGTGGTGTTAGTTACCGCATCTGGGTCTTTAAAGATGCTTTTCAAGACTGCGCGCCGCCACCATCGAAGTTCAGTGTTCTTCAAGTCTTTCAATTGTCGCGGCGTGTCTCGCCAAGCAAATTCCTGTTGCTGATTGGCGTCACCGTCGATGGATTTGCTTTCGCTCCAGCGCGCTCGGAGTGTCACTGCCCGGACTGAGAGTTGATTGGTCTGGTATACTGGCTGCTCCGACGAGACGGGAATGTCCAAGATACGGAGGGCCAAGCTCTCCCTGCAGATGGCATATCCGTCAATATTTGCCATTCGGCTGCGCACAGACGACCTTACCTTTGTACAAACGTCCGGCAGGAAGCCAGATACTGTGGGACAGTTTCAGGACCTGCGACTTTGAGTACATTCGCTCCGCTACCACCGTCTGCTAAAGTCATCATGACGCCTTCAACCCGTTTGACAATTAGTTGACACGCACCGCATATCTCAAGATACCACATACTGACCTGGTAGACCGCCTATACAGGCCGCAGAGCCATTGGTGAGGAACACGCCATCTAGCTTGCGCATACTGATCTTCTTCTGTACGAAATTCCTCTGTGTCCCTTCGCCGCAATTGATCAGATATTTAGCGTTGTCGAAAGTGACTAGTAGGCATAGTTCCGTGTCAAGCGACGGCGCCGTCAACACTCTGACATCCCACGACATAGTCCTGGAATCGGTCTGTACCGAACTTGTCCTTTTCGATGAGACGCTGAGATGCTGGCGGACCGAGTTACAGAATCCTCTTGACAGGCGTGTACTGTTATGAGAGCCGAGGAAGATCGAAGCGATCGCACGGATACCGCGGTCGAACAGAATGGTGAAGGGATGAGAGGGGCAAGCTGGTGAGGAGCTGACACCTGTGATTGCTCTACGTTCCGTCTATGTTGCTCTTGCAATGAAACTCGGTCCGGTGGTTGGTACCTCTGAATGAACGACGAGCTCTGTTTCAGATCGAGCAAAGAATTCAGAAAAATATCGCCTGTCGTTACTTCTCCGGTCGATTACCTCTCGATCACTCCGAGCTGATATGAAATGCGTTGCGGTGGGTATGGATAGATAGAGATGGTCGTTTCATTGGATTCATACTCAAAACACCACTTGTCAACGCTGAGTACAAGGGTTTGTCAACTGCTCCATAACCACCTTCTGAATCTCCTGAGGACCAAAGCAACGATCGGCAACGGTGCGGAATTCAGAACTGCCAAAGATCCGCAATTATTGCTAAAGCGACACAAACGACCAACATGGTACGTTGCGTTACATCTTTCCCATACCTCGTTGCTGTGTCTGACAAGGTGACTTATAGGCGACCAGTGATAAGCTCCTAGGGTCTATCATGCTCTTCGCAGCATTCTTTGTCTTCTCGTACTACACTGTCTGGGCGCTTTTGACGGTACGATATTATGCAGCCTTAAAATCCGTTAGAGCACTTTACTCACCTGGTCCTGCCTGGTAGCCCTTTTTTGACCCAAGCTCTCAAATCCATGACTACTTTCCCCCTCGGGAATACGCTGTGCGCTTGCCGGCATCCTTGCTTGTTCTGGGCGGTGCAGTGATTGCCTTGTTCATAGGAAACGTGATGTGGAAGGAGTCCAGGAAGAGGAAGCTACGTGCAGGCAAGGCTGCATGAGCTGAGATGTGCGTGATGTACACTCATAGGCATTGATGAACAAGTCATGGACAATGAAAGTACGGCCGCGCACTCGAGGGTCCAGCAGAGCTTAATTCAGTTCCTTCAGGAAATGGAGGGTGTGTCTTCAACCCAGTATAATTGGGATGATCATAAATTACAGGTCTTACGCAATCCCTCGAGCCAACGACTCCTTTCGCCCAGATTCCTACCGATAACAACTAGCTTGCTTCCCGATTGACTATCTTCCAAGTCGCTTGCTTTTGCCTCGAGCTCGTTCAACTCGTAGATATCCCTGACGCCTTGCAAAATGTGTACTTTGCCTTCATCAGTGATAAACAGTCCTTTTGACCGCAACACGACTAATGGCTTCTCATCAGGTTCGTTCTCACGTGCTTGCTCTCGCGTCACTCCCTCTATGCGGTTCTCCCAATGCAGCGTCTGCAAGAACGATTCCACGTCTTGAAGCTGAGCGGTTGATAACACTGGTAGGTCTAAGACGTAAGAGCTTATGCCGTTCAAGTGTTTCTTTGAAGCCTTGTCTCGCTGGTCTCCCTGGCCATGTTCGTGATCGTGGTCATGCTCGCCGCCAGTCGCATCACCGTGCGCGTGATCATTCTTCTGCCGTCGGATCGCTTGCAAACTCGCCGGAATCTTTGCCGTTATGGGGGACCCGTGTTCATCAAACGTCGCCGTAGAATATCCGCCGATCCCGAATATGTTTCCGAGGTCTACCGCGGAACGTTGAGTTCGTTTGAAGAGCGATGTCGGGTTGATTTCACTGATGGAACCAGGGAATTTCTCAGCGGTAGCCTGACCGGGTGCGAGGGGAGACCTACGCTATTCTATTCTCAATCTCATTAAATAGCGACTCGTCTCGAATCAAATCCGTCTTGTTCAGTAGAATCACGTCAGATGCTGCTATTTGTCTGTTCCAAGGGAACTTGCGTGAGTTCCGGAGTGTCCATGTCAAGAGGTAGTTCTCCGGTACCTTGAGCACTCGTTGCCGCTCTCTGCCTTTTCGTCTTCTTCTAGTTGCTAGAAAGAGAAGATGATTAGTAACGTTGAGAGTACCAGGTCCAGCGAGACACATGTACCTGTAAGATATTCTTCGAGTCCACTACACAAACCACACCATCGAGACGCAGCCGACCGCCCATTTCCTCGTTTGTCCAGAACGACCTAGCAATCTCGGCTGGTATGACGAACGGGCCGTTAGAGTCAGACCCTTGTCCGTGCGATCCAGGCCTAGGCGATAACATACCAGGATCCGCCACTCCGGTCAGCTCTACAACCACCCAGTCGACTTCCTTTTCTCCTTCTGGACGCTGTGCCACCATGTTTTCGATAGCGGTGATCCCGGGTTCCAAGATAGAGCAGCATAGGCAGCCGTTCGGGAGGGAGAGAAAGGAGCTTTGAAGGTCCTGCTCAGCCGAGAATGACATTGCGGTCGCTAGAACAACCTCAAGGGTTCAGTTTAGGGATGTCCTGGAAGGCATGGGGGAAAACTGACATTCGATATCAGTACTGTCCCCAAAGTCGTTCATGCACACCGCAATCTTGTATCCATGATTGGCAGTAAGGATGTACCTATGGTAATTACAACATATGTTGAATATTGAACGAGGTGAACCTGGCTATGTGAGTTCTCTCTTACTGAAGCAAGGTGGTCTTTCCTGAACCCAGAAACCCCGTGAGCAACGTGATTGGAATTTTCTTATCGCTATCGCTTGGCATTGTGTGCCGGCGTGTGTAGTGTGGAGAGCTCGGGATAAGATGGGAAAGAGGCTGAATGACTACATTTGAATCCTTCCCTTTCATTTTCACAACCTTGATTGACCGAAAGATCTCATCTTCGTCATACGGCGATCGACGTCGCGCTTGGAGGATTCAAGGTAAAAGCGCGTGATTGGAATGAAAGGCCAGCTGAAAGGCTCACTGTTGTGCAAGGAATAACATTGGCAAGTGTACACGATCGCCCCTGATACCGCCAGTTCCTGCCGCCAGACTATACTACTGCCTTTTCGCAAGCGATATCCAAAATGGTACGTGACGATTTCACTCTTCCACCGATCCCCGTTGTTTAACCTTTTCATTATCAGTCGTGGCGTGATCGACCTGCTCCCCCTTTCTCGGATGATCGAGGTAGGCTTTCTTATACTGCAACATGCAACAGAGAACGGTTCTGATCCGGAGTATTTCAGATATCCCTCGTGTCGCAGAGCGTGATGTCAGAAGTCAAAGCAGGGATTTTGTGACTCGCCCGTACGTCTCCTTCACCGCCTTCATTGCCTGATTCCTCGGCCTAAACGCGCGCTTCTCGCCTCTGTTCCAGTGAACCCAGTCGAGACGAGCTCGACAGGCCTCCTAGAGATGACAGACCCCCGCCCCCGAGGAGAGATGACTTTATGGACAGGCCTCCTCCTAGGAGGGACGATTTCGGAGGCCCGCGATTCCCGCCGAGGAGGGATGATGTCGCGGACAGGCCTCCTAGGCGAGACCATACGGAAAAGGCACCTCCTTCAGAGACGCTTGGTGTATTCGGACTCTCTGTTCGAACGCGGGAGAGCGACTTGGATTACGAGTTCAGCCGATTTGGTACCGTAGCAAGCGTTAACATTGTTTATGATCAAAGGGTGAGCCCGGTTTCCGCGATCAAGGGGCCCGTGTTTCAAAGCTGAACGATTCACATGACAACTCAGACTGAGCGATCGCGAGGCTTTGGATTCATTCGAATGTCCACCATGGAGGAAGCTTCGAAATGCATCGAAAACCTTAATGGTACCGAACTTCAAGGACGTCGCATCCGGGTTGACTTTTCTACCACTCACAAGCCCCACAACCCGACTCCTGGCGCGTACATGGGTCAGCGTCGACCTGCGTGTAAGCCGTTGGGAGAATCGCGGGCGAGATGGCTACCCGATTAACAAGTGCATGCATATCGATAGATGACGACCGATACAACGACGGCCCCGGACGGTTTGGATCGCGTGATGATAGGGGTCCTCCTGGTGGCGGCCGTGGTTACAATGACAGATACGACAGCCGACGCCCGCCTAACCGAGACTATGACCATTATGATGGTGGCAGGTAAATATCTGCGTTTGTTCTGCCTTTATCCGTTGTTTCGCGCAATTTCACCCCTTGCCGTTTAACATCCTCTTACCTTTATTGACGGTTACTCTATAGAAAACCCGAGACTGACCAAGGACGACCCGACAGGTATACCCGAGATCGGGAGCGAGGCGATGTTCGAGGAGGAGACCGAGAAAGTCCCCGTCGAAACCGCGACTATGAGTATGTGTCGAATACGCTGTGTTTTTGGTTAAACCAAGCGTAATAACATCTTCCCTCGGCCTGTAGTGACCACCGCTCAGGTGGCGGTCGTCGATCTTCGGCTTCGCCTCCTCCTCGAGAGAAGGATCCCCGGGCAGACCGCTCTTTCAAAACCTACGATGATGCTCCGCCTGCCGGAGGAGACATGCGATACTAGATGGGGGAACAAGCAAGATTGCAAAAAAAAACAGCCAAGAAAGCCTTCCCTGTCTTTGGCCTAATTCAGAGCCTTAAGCAAGACAGGCAACTTCGAATGGTTCAAGCTCTCGAAAATTGTATCAGATATCCAACGTTCCGTCAAGCTACATGAAGACTCAAATGTGTTTGCTGTCAAGACTGGTGCAAGGCTCACTCGCGAATGCAAGACAGCAAATCTGCAAGCTCGTAAGAGCAAATTTAGGGAAGATGTCAAGGTAGTGCTACGGTCATCGCCATGCCGCCGAGCAAGCACCATCGCCTACTGCCTTGCAGTTTGGCTCAGAGCTTGCGGGGTCGTTAAATATTGTTCCTAGGTAAGACAATTCTTCTGGTGCTGCGAGTGACACCTGTTTCTTGGAGAATATCGGCGCAGTGCGATGTCCGGGACGGGAGGAGGAACCTGGAATTGGATGTCAGAACGAAAGACCTGTACCATTCGCTCAATGATCTGTTAGCCAGGCCAGGCTTACACGCCTTTGTCAATATCCATGCATATTATCCATGCATACTCATACAACCGGAAGGGATCCACTTTGCCAAGGTATTAGTTGCGGGCAGCAGATTGTTGTTAGGTGCTATTTAGTAAATACAAGCGGCCAGACTGGGTGCATGTATTTTCCGAGCAATGATTCTAGTACCATGTCCCACACTCAGGCGCCACCACTGTGAAGGAAAGTACTCGTCAGCCACCGATCCATAACGTTTAGAAATGAAGCATACGAACACTAGAATGTTGTTACTGCAATGGCATAACGGCTGTCAGCTGTGTTGAACAGTCCCCTCCCGCGACACTTACATTGGGATATGAATCAGCTTGACGAAGTATCCGATGAATCCCATCACTGCAAATCCGACCGCGACTGCCCGGCAAAGCTGGATGTATTCTGATGTTGGTTCTGTTCAGTAACGAGACATTTTGGGGAGATGGCTATACAGCATACCTTTTTGCGTAGGCTTGGTACACCTGTTTACGAACTATTGCATGGGCATATGATCAGACCATGCAGGTATCCCGTAGTTCACATGAGCTTACCTGGGTGCCCTCCTTAACAAATTGTCGAGGAACCTCTGCAAAGTCCTTTACTGCGTCAGACATCTTGGATGAAGAGTTTTACTGTTGTAGGTCAAGACGGATGAGAGCGCGTTCCGGATAGACAGAAGGGACAGCTCCAAAGCTCACCAAACTAGTAATTCTTGATGATGAACACTCCCTTGTTCACTGGTCTCTAATCAAAGGGTTATCGAGAGGACATGATGAATGGTGGATGCTTCCACGCTTCGCTTCGCCGACGCGAAGCGCACCCGTGAGAAGAGAAATTGAGGCGCGCAGGGAACCCGCATCGTGATCAATTCAAGTTGGACGATCGATATCATCATTCGTATCTCACCTCGGTTCTGTATTCACTTGTCTGCCAGACCATACGGAACAGAGTTGTGTCTGATTCCTATACAGTCGTAGGAAACGTACCAGGGCTCGGATATCGTGGTTTGAAAAAAAAAGGACCGCTATCAAAATGGTGAGTAATGTTTACGTGAATGGAGACGAAGTGGACGTGCGAAGTAGCGTGTTCGTGAAGGGAGTGAAGCTGAGATGCCAAGGAGAGCTACAAGGGAGAACCGTGGGAAATGTTGTGGTGACTGGTTGACTGACATTCAACACTTGCTCCCTCGTCTCGTTGCCAATGGATGGTAAACAGCCTCGTAAGTTGCCGGGTTCCACTCCTGCGTGGTCCATCAGGAGCTTATCGCTGGATTTTGCCTGTTCAACAGCTCCGAAAGCAAGAGCGAGCAAGATGCTCAACCTCGTCAACTACCGGTTGAAGGTGACTTTGTAAGCCTAGATCCGGTGTGAGCAAGGAGGATGAAAGCTAATCAACCAGTACTTGTATCGCAGGAACGATGGTAGAGCAATGATTGGTCAGATGTTGGCGTATGACAAGCACATGAACCTGGTTTTGGCCGAATGCGAGGAATTCCGACGGGTGAAGGTAGGGCAACTCGACCGCTTTCAACATTCGTGCTTCTAACGATATCCCTCGGTTCTTCATTCCGCAGGGAAAGAAGGCAAAGGGAGCAGACCCGGCGGAACCGGCGCCAGAAATGGAACAGAAACGGACGTTAGGTCTGGTGATTGTGAGAGGAGAAACCATTGTGTCAATCAGCGTAGAAGGACCGCCTCCCAACAAGGAAGACGAAGGAAAGGGCTTGATGGCTGGACCAGGAAAGGGTGTAGCTGCTGGACGTGGTATGCCGTTGATGCCACCAGGTACGTGAATGCCGTGACGCAAAACTGGTCATATCGCTTATTCCCTAACCCAATAACAGGAATGGCAGGTCCGCCTGGTATCAGTGCAAGACCGATGGCATACGCTCGTCCACCTGCGGGTTTCCCACCTGGAATGATGCCTCCAGGTTTCCCTGGGTGAGTTACACGACGTCAGTGGCTCGTCACCTTCCCTGACAAACATCTCCTTCTCGCCGTTACAGCATGCCGCCGCAGGGCTTCAGGCCCGGTTTCCCTCCCGCCGGTATGCCTCCTGGATTCGCTCCTCCGCCTGGCGTTATGCCTCCTGGGTACGTTTGGGTCTAATCGTCCTGTTGCGCGCTCGCTTGCTCATAGTTCTTCGAGCTATAGCTTCCCTCCTCAGATGCGACCTCCTCAGTGATAAATGTGCGAGACGTGTAGGAGATGTATGCGGTATCGAGTCGAAGTGGAGCAAGGTCCGCGAATGGTCCTTGCACAACCAAAATGGGGCCAAGAGTTGCGATTCCGCGCCGTCGTGTATCATCAATATCATACTGGCAACGCATTTTCGCTTGAAAAAATGGGAATCATGTGCTATCTGACTACGACAACACACGCTCCTGTTCTCTAAGAGCTCTGTCACGCCTTGGCCTTGGCATCCCGCCTCGCTCGCTTGATAGCCTTTGCCTTATTTGTTGCCTGTCTTTCGCCGAATCCAGAATCATGCATAGCCTGTCATCCGAAAATACTGTTCAGCTTCGGATATATCAGGAAGCACGGAAGACCTACCATGCTCGCAACTCTCTTTGCTGTTGACACAATGTTAAGATTGTCCGTAATAAGATCGTCAGACTGTTTCCTCTCGGACAACTGTACACCTATGATAAGACATGAAAAGTGAGCATCATATACTGCTTCACAGGCTATTTCTGGAGGCGGTTGGGTAATTTACCGACAGCGTCTTCAATGCCCTTGACTAATTCCGTATCGCGCTCCGTAACAAACGTCACCGCAAGACCCCCTCGGCCCGCACGAGCCGTACGACCGACACGATGAATGTAGTCATCAGAAGCACGAGGACAGTCATAGTTCAGGACCAACGCCACTTCGGGAATATCGAGACCTCGAGAACCGACGTCCGTGGTCACCAAGACAGGGACAGAGCCGGATCGGAATCGTGTGAGTGACTGCAGTCGTTCTGGTTGACTGAGGTGTGAATGCAGCGGGACTGAAGGAATATCCAGTTCCCGGAGCATAAGGTGGACAAGGTGTGCTGTTGCACATCGCTGAGTGAAGATGATGGTCGATGGTATATATTGCGATTCACCAATGGCATCGTCGTCGTCGTCCTCATCGACTCGTCTCCTGAGATGTTTAATTTCCTTGGGAGGATGAGTCAACAGGTAATGCAGGTGGGTCTCCTTGACGAACGAGGGCACAAAGAGGTACTCTTGTCGTAGGTTGGCGACGGTTTTGGTATCGCTTTCCACTCGATGGACGAATAGTTTCTGTTTGCCCGGTCGAGGCGGCCTAGCAGCAAGGGCCTCGATACCTTCGGAAATAGTGGCGGTGAACAGACATGTCTGTCGGTTTTCCGGCATGTGGCTGAACAAGAATTGTAAATCGGGCGCGAAGGATGGCGTCAGTAATCTATCGGCTTCATCGAGTACCTGATTCAAAAGACATATAAGTACCGGAAATTGCCAAATGAAGACAAGATGACTCACCACAACCTTTACTCTACTCAAATCCCAGTCATCTCCGGCACAATTCTTGAGGAGATCATGCAGTCGTCCGGGGGTCGCCACCACAACATGTGGTCTACCGCTAAGCTCCCGTGCTTGCTGCATCATATCCATGCCACCGACTACTGTTATTGTCGTGAGTCCAAGCGGTTTCCCTAGAACCAAGAATTGCTCGGAAAGCTGGTACGCAAGTTCCCTGTTATGATACCGATTGATAATAAGTCGTCTGGACGAAACAGAAGGGGGCTGTCTTACTCACCGAGTAGGTGTCAGCACAACTGCAAAGATGCCAAATGGATCCTTCGCGATGCGTTGCAAAATAGGCAAGGCGAATGCCATTGTTTTCCCGCTACCTGTTTTTGCACCACCGATGCAATCTCGACCTGAAAGAAGGATATTAGATAATTGCCTGAACGGCAAGAATACGAGATCCGCACGTACCACTCAATATAGGTTCAAAACAGGCACTCTGGATTTCTGTCGGCTTTCGAATGGAGATCCCAGCCAAGGTCCGGATGAGCTGCACCGATAGCCCCAGGCCTTCGAAGGATGTCTTCAGTACAGGCTTCTTTGGCGTCGGGATTGTGTTCCGTTCTGTAGGTACGCGGGATATCCTCGAAGTGGTTTCGGTATGGCTTTCCTGTTGTACGCTTGGCGGTGCAGTGCTCGAGAGCAGAGCTCGTGCTGGCTCGTCCAGATCCTCGTCTTCCGAATTGAATTCGAGATCTGCAGAGGCATGTTCCGCGGTATGACCCAGATGATTGTCTGCATCCCGTGGTACCGAGTCCATGTTCCCTCCGTTTGAGCCTCGTTCTTGCCCAATGATATCACCGTCCTCCTCACTATCCCCATCCTCGGTGTCCTCGTCATCTTCGCTAGAACCGGAATTCGATCCCCCACCATTACGGTCTGAGTTCCGCAAGAGGGAGAGCATGTGCCTCTTCATTGCTTCGTCGTCAAAAACGACTGCTCCCCCAGTCTCTTTGGTTATATTTGGCGTGTCGGTGGCCTCAACCCTTCTCCTTTTCCGAGCGCTGACGTCTTTGGACATGTTGAAGGACGTGATGGCGAACCTGTGTTCTTCCCGAATGGGATACGGATACTGGCGTGATGCTCCGACGATTCTCCCGAGGGCGTAGTGATAATGGACGGGCACTTCTTCTGCTGCTGCAGTCAGACAGTCCAACGCCTACCGACCATCTCAACTTCTCGAGATTTTGATCTGAGACACCCGGGTGGAGGCAATCGTCGGACATTAAAGATGGCTTGTCCCTACGTTTCAGCTTGTCTTCGCGTTTCAGATCGTCTTACGCGAGAGAAGCGCAGGCGGATGCTGTCATTGTGCCTTTGCCATGATGGAACAGAGTCAGAAGACCGTGACAATCCTTTACCTACTAGAGAATGATCGAACATGATTGCTCCTACACTGGATGCTGCGCTGCTAGCTGAGCTGCTCCAACATACAACGCACCTTCTTGGGCGCATATTGTATCGGTTCGACATTGTGTATGTTGTTACAACTTGTCCCGACGTGCCCGCCGTCCACGAATTGAAAGTTGACGGATCAGACGAGAGAGACGCCTTCAACAACCAGTCGCCGTCGACGACAGACCTTGTGCCCCAACTCCGATACACGAAACAAGACCGGGAGGATGAGGCCTTCAGCGATGGCATACGCGCTGCTCGCCATGCCATTGTTCACCGACGCAACAGCGTATAACGACAGGGATCGCTTGGGATCATACCTGACCGGGATTCCAGTTTATCGGACCATCGGCAACACCAACACGGTACAGGTATCCCTGGATGGGATGAACGTGAACTTGACTATGTGTGAGCAGGATACGCCGCGAAAAGTCCGGTGCCAAAGCTGACTTTAGTATATTGCCAGCCACCAGCGTGGACTACATCATGGTCGCAAGCTCTGATTGTGGGAAATGTGTCCTTGATGCGGATTCGTGCGTTCTTGTCGTTCAGAGGTCGCCCGACAATCACGCAGTGCGCTGAACCATTTCTGACTTCACAGTTACAATCTATTAAGATCTTCATCGTGGATTTCAAGTGGAGTCGCTCTAGACTACAAGTACGAAAACCCTTACGCCCATCCTGGCCCGACGACAGCCCAACAGGCAGATGACATCGATTCACCGCAGATGCCAACGTTGATTGACATCGATTCCGTCATCGGCACCGAGGTCGTTACAGATGCGAGACAGGATACGGAAGGACGTCCAGTGGTGGTCGTGCAGAGTATGGGTGATGCCGATGGTGGAAATGGCTGGGCGAGATTCGAAAGGGGATCGAGTGGATTTTGGGGCCTAGGAATAGACAAGGTGAGTCGCACTGAAGCTCTCGCATCCAACTATGCGCTTCCTCACCTAAATTTCACCGGGCATGAACAGAGCGCCCCACAGAACTCGGTCATGTCTTCGGTCAGATCTTCTCAATCTCGCCCGAATTTCACTGTAGGCTTTGCGATGAACGCTTGGTCTTCGGACTTGACCACTCTGGCGGGAGAACTGCATTGGGGAGCAGCCTTGTATACGGCGTATGAGGGGGCCTTGTAAGCGCTATTCGCTCGACCCACTAGCCTGCAGCCTAGCTGAACAGTCATCACCTGCTGCCCGGCGACTTTAGCAACTGGATCAAGACACTCGATGCGGGTCCGTTTTGGTCTTTTACCGTAGATACAATTACGGCAAACGGGCATGGTCTTTCCGCGGAGGGAATCATCGTAAGTGAACCCTATCCCACACGCAACCGAGTGGACTGATATCATTCCGACACACAAGCAGGCTGTAATCGATCCGGGATACAACGTCATTGCAGTGCCGTTCGCCAAAGCCGAACAGCTATACTCTCACGTCAAGGGGTCTTTGAGACACCCGGACTTTCCCAATCGATGGGTAAGTCACCTCATCTCGACACCTCTGGAGAAGATCCGATGTACTTATAGTATTTGTTTGATTACGAACTTTCAGATAGTGCCCTGTGACGGCAAGTTGACTTTTTCAGTGCGGATCAACGCCCGGACGTACAACATTCCATCTGAGGGGCTGGTGCAGAGGAGCAGCGCCAACGAGTGCTGGGGCGCGGTCATTGCTTGGGCTTCCGGCTCCTCGCCTGATCAAGCAGGTCGAATGGTACTCGGGACGCCCTTCCTTGCTTATTTCTATGCGTACGTTTGGATCTTCGATCCTTGCCTTGTTACGAGCCAGAAACATCAGCCTATTGACCATGCTCTTGATTTGACTTACACAGCGTACTCTATTTTGATGATCGTGAGAATGTCGGTATAATCCCTGGTGCGATGATTCTTCGCTTCAATGTATATTAACACTCTTCCTGTCAACAGTTCGTGGGTATCACCGGGAAACCCGGTGTATCGACGAAACCAACAATCAACGGTAGTAAGACTTTATCCAAGAGTGCCACCGGAGGCAGTGAGTGGATTTAATGCGAAGTTTAGCTATTGTGCATGCGAAAAAACTGACTGCTCACCATTGTCCGCAGTCGTCGCCTCCGTGGCTATTGTTGTGGTTTTCGGGCTACTAGCCTGCTACAGTAGACAGCGTAACTCCCCCGGCGGCTGGTACCATCGGGTGATGAGAAGACAGCATCGTATGGCAGTCAACCAAATGAAAATGGCCAACCCGCTGGCACCAACTCCGCCAATGCTGATAGGAGCGCCGCCTGTAATCGCGCCTCCTCGCACCGAGATATACACGAGACCGTTCATTAGGGGAAACTCGGCGAGGGGACGGTCTCAGGGAATAATGGTCGACCCCGCGCTGATGGCATTCCAGCAACAGCAGCACCAACTCATGGATACACAACTGGTCACTCAAGAGTCGCACGAGCAGCATGCCTCTCATAATCGCCACCACCACTCAAACTATCACCAGCATATGGGCCATCACGTCGACGCCGAAGAATTCACAGAGCCTCAAACGTCTGGCTTCTGGGGTGGAGTGCGCCGATTTTTCCACCGGTCGCGTCCTATGGAGCATGAGGGAGATGAATCTCATCGACGCCACCATGACCGATCATATCCGACTGGTGGCCACACTCATTCTGACCACGACCGGCCGGACCACTATGCAAGATCTGTGCCTTCGCGACCTCACAGTTCGCGCGGGAGACACTTTAAGGACGGGTCGGGGGCGTATTACCCGGGATCACTTCCTCAAGAGCAAAGCCATGGCGTTTTGGACACTCGCCATTCGAATTCCCACCGGGCTTGGGAAGGACACCCCGAACCTACAGAGGGGTCCCATCGGGCTACGCTGCCTGACCAGTGGGGTCAACAGCACGCTGGGGCTGAACAGCAGCTCTTTTACCAGGCGCCGATGCACCATCCGCGCATGGGCGGGCCAATGATACACAACGGCGCACATGAAGCTTATGAACGTCATCATCAGCAGCCACAGCATCTTGCGCCGCAGTATGATCAGGGATACTTTCGTAGAATTTAAATAGCTGTTCAGATCGTGACCATAGTTGTCGCTTGCAATGGCCATCATTCTTGCGGGCGCCTTCAGTCGCAATTCGGATGTACCGCGATTGTACTTGTAATAGTGCAAAGGGTGAGTATCTACCCACAGCAATGAAGCATAGATGTCTCTCCTGCTATTCGATGGTCGGATCACAATTCAAACGCAGCTACAAAGGGGAGAGGGTGGACCGGCCCGCCTGTCCGACGCGCGATGATACTGGACTATTTTCACAGCAAAGAGCTCAGCAAAGGAAGCGTGTAAACAATAGGCGCATCCACCAATCCTATCCGTCCGGTTGAGAATCTACATCGTGTGTCCACAAGGATGCAGGTCGGCCGGGTGTGTATCTGTTACTCTGAATCGAATTTGCTCGGTGGAATAATAGTCAGAAAGCGACAGCGATGGATAGCTAAAGGATCATTGGGAGCTTGGAGACCTATGTATGCATCTTAGGTGAATTTGAAAACGAGCACATCGTCTTGACGTCCGCAAGCAGCGTTGCAGTTGGCAGTGGCGAGACGATGATGGGATTGCTCAGGTAAGAGATCAGCTACTGTAGTACGAGGTTACAAGGCCTCCCGACTCTGGATGCGAGAAATGAATTTGCAGCATACTGTCTCAAGTGTCTAAGAAAGCCCGAACTGCCGACGGCCAAAATGCGCTTTGCTTTGGCGCCCAGCTCGCTTGGGGCCGAGGCCGCCAGTATGGTGGATCGCTGGATGAGCCGTAGTGTCGAACCGCTGAGGAACTCGGAGTGGTGCGGTCGGAATTGAGTTGATCGTCGTTGACATCAAAGTCTGGTGGGACGTTGCGCTTCGGAATCCGGGTACCAAGGTTAATCTTCAAGTCTCGGCATACATCAAGGTGAGAATTGCTCCTGCGGAAAGAGAAAGTTCACGTGGGATGCAGCAGTCTGACAGACTTGTGTGTTACTCTTTTCTTTGGACGCCTTGTTGGAATCGTTGCTATCGCTGGATTGGAAACTATCGGTGTATTTGGAACGAATCTGGAAAACGGATTGCTGTGTGGATAATAAAACGGTCGATAAACAAAGATGGGTATCGACATCAGGAAGCACCACGTCAAGAAGGGTGCCCGTTCGGCCCCTAAGAGTGAGGACCCTTATCTCCTCCTCTTGGTCAAGGTCAGTTTATGACGAGCAGTGGAGAAGAGCAGTGGATTGATCAGGGATGGTCTTTGAATTGCGACACCAGCTTTACCGATTCTTGGCTCGACGAACCGAATCCAAGTTCAACCGAGTTGTCTTGAAGAGGTTGTTTATGTCCAAGATCAACCGACCCCCCGTTTCGATCTCTCGAATCGTCAAGGAAACCAAGGGCGCTAACCCCGACGTAAGCCCAGGATAGCTGAGGAAGCTGGCGGGATATGAGCTGATGCGGGAATTCGCGGATGCTTAACAGGGATCCAAGACCGTTGTCATTGTTGGTACCGTCTTGGACGACGAGCGACTCCCGGTTGTCCCCAAGCTCTCCGTCGCCGCTTTGCGATTCACTCGATCCGCTAGGGAAAGAATTGTCGCCAACGGTGGTGAAGTCTTGACTCTCGACCAACTTGCGTTGCGAGCCCCTACCGGTTCCAACACCGTCTTGATGCGAGGAAGGAGGAACGCCCGAGAGTCAGTACCCACAGCAGATGCACCAACATTTCGAACCAGTTTGCTGATACCTCATCTTGTCCAACAGAGCCGTCAGGCACTTCGGTGGTCCCCTCAAGGGTGGCAAGCCTTACATCTCGTCCAAGGGCAGGAAGTTCGAGAAGGGTCGAGGTCGAAGAAAGTCCAAGGGTTTCAAGATCAAGTCTACCCACAAATGAGCGTAGACTCGATCGACCATCTAGAGGAATTGCCTTCCCGCGGCCGCTATCTCGACAACTCAAGCATCATCAACCAGCCAAAAACAGGTGTTGTCGGAATCATGGATATGCTGTTGGAGGACATGGACTTGGGATGTATTTGGGCGAAGTTTGTCGCGCATGGCTCAGGAGACTTCGATGCTGGTCAAGTCAATCCGTTGAGGAGGATACGGGTTGGTTTTGTCTATGTCGTTTCAAACGATGTGTACGAAAATGAGTTATGCTCGATAAATGACACCATTGCTAGCTCGGAAAGGTGCAGTGCGCACGTTGAGAGCGTTATGCCCGCGTAGGCTACACCAACTAACAGGTCTTACAGTCATACCTCGCTGGTGGACGTAACTCCGAGCGTCATGCCTTGCCCATTCCTTGGCCGTCTCGAAGCGATTTCTTTTAGGGAATTCACTGCCCCCTTAAGCGGTATTCATTATTGTGGGTCGAGAGGTCCTCACCACACCTTTCGTTGAAGATTGGGCACCATAAAAGCATGCCTAACTGTAATGAAAGCCAGCTTCACGGCGGCGGGCATGAAAGGGAGATCGCACGAGCGACAGGAGAAGCGTATCGCTGCATTGATTCCTCCTCGCATTATGGCCATTCCCGGCATGGAGTCTGTAGTATCTTTGGGTGAGTGCAAGCGGCTGTGCAAGCCATTGAGATTGGCATCACAGTTTCAGAAGAGAGCTGCGAGAGATCGACAGTAAGAGAGAGCTGGGTGAGGCGCGTTCCGTCTGTGAACTCAATGTCCGATCGCAAAATGTAAACACACATCCAAGCTTCAGCTTTCAGGCCTGTCAACGTTATGCCCAATACATAGAGTTTCACTCAACATACCGAGTGCCTTCCTTTATCGATCTGAAACTGTTGATGTGCAGGACATGTTGAGTCACCTCATCAGATAAACCGGAAATCGATATCTCAACGTCTATCCGGCCGCGATGAGCGGACAATTCGTTCTGGCCACGCCAAATCATCACGGAAATCAAACCATCCTACATGGCAAGACGTTGCCCGATATAAGCCTAGGATCGATGGCAGAAGCTTTCGACGCCGAAGAACAAGAGGAAATAGACTTGCAGATGCAGAATGCAGGAGGGGAACATGAACGGAGAGAACCGCTTGAGCGTGACAGTCGTGAGTCGGCGTTTTAGATCTCGAGGGCAGCTCAGCGAATTGACATCACCGTCAACCTAGGCGTTTCCGCAGAGATACCCCAGCCCAGACGATCCGCTACGCCAACAGGTACTCCGCCTACCGCCTATCGTACAGCCATCACGTCCTACGATGAATCGGCCTCTATTTCTGCACAAGCATTCTCGAAGCGTCGACCGCTACCGAGTAGTGCTACTGATGCCAGTATATCTGTTGAACAACGCAAACAGCCTGGTGGCATGTACTTTGCCTTTGGCGATGCCTCAAAGGAAAGCGCCGACGACGATGACGATCTTTTGAGCCAAAGTCAGGTTCTTCCATCCACGAGTCCGGCCTGGGAAGGTGCGATGAGCAGAAGAGCTGGAGATGGCAACGGGAGATCAAGCCGAGCCAGCGGTAATATTAGTGTGTCTCGAAGCGGAAGACAAAGCGTTGCTCCGGGGGATATCCGTCAATCGCAGAACGTCAATCACGTTCAGCAAATGACACTGCGGGACCAACAACAGGTCAGTCTCCTCATTAATCCTTTACAGAACTCCGCTAAACATGTCACTTCACAGGACCACGAGAAGCTTCGTACCGAGAACTTCTCTTTACGGCTGGAAAACGCATCTCTGAAAGAACTTGTGCACAAGAAGATTGATAGGGACAAGGCGGAATTATTTACCGAGAATGCAAACCTAAAAGCGACAATCGAATCCCTGATGCAAAGTACGAAACAGAACAAGAAGGTCATCCTGCAACTCCAGCGCGCTCTTGAAAAATCAGCTAAAGAACAAGCCGAAATGGAAGACAGTATGCAAGCGCTGGCAGGCGAACAAGGTGAACTTCGAAAACTGCGGGACGACGTCAGAGATGAGGAAGATGCCCGAATATCCGCGGAGAACAGGGTCCGAGCATTGCAGGAAGAGCTGGAAGAGGCACGGCATAGCCGATCCAGAGAGGAAGCTAACGACGAATTAGAGGTAAGCGGACTGCTGGTCCTTTCGCCATGGTTTGACTGAATTGATGGGTTGCAGGATATGATTGCGGAGCTGAAGGAACGGCTCGAAGAAGCCGAACAAGAGGCCCAAATCCATCGAGACAGCTCAGAGAAGAAAGAAGAACAGCTGGAAGACCTCAAAGCTGATATGGCGACTTTGACGGACGATCGAGATAGACTGCAAGAAGAAGTTGACAAGCTGCAGGTCAGCGCAGGAGACCGCAGCCAACAGAAGGAACTCGAAAATCGGCTGCACGAGGAAATCGACAGTCTCAGTGGCGTGAGTCGTGATACGTTGCTTCGAATACGAGTTCAATCTGACTCCAACTCTAATAAATCGACAGGATAAGGCGTCATTACAGAGGGAGATGGAGGCTCTACGAACCACATTGGCGGCACGCGAGGACGAGGATCAGGACATCGACAGGCTCCGCAGAGAAATACGTGAGCTGGAAAACATCATACAGGATAAGAACGAATCCCTCGAGCAGGCCGCCGCGCTAGAGGAAGAGCTTGAGGAGCTTCGAGCCATCCTCGACGAGAAAGACGCCGCTCTAGATGAAATTGAAGGACGGAACAAGGCCGATCTGTCGGACCTCGATGAGCAATGGCGTACTTCTCTAGCTCAAGCCGAACAGAAGAATCAGATTCTAGAAGAGGATTTCGCTCAGATGGAGGATCGATGGAGGCTGGCTGCTGAACAGCTATCCGAAAAGATAATGGAGACGGAAAACCTCCAACAAGAGCTGCAAGAGGTAGCGTATTGTTACTTTTAACAGAAGATGGCGGTAATATTGACGATAGGTTTTGTCACAACAGATGGACAACCAAGTTGCGATACTAGCTAAAGATAAGGAGCGTTTGATCGATGAACTGCGTTCCGCAGATCGTGAAGTGATGGAGGGTGATATAACTCGAGAGGTAGGTTTCGCTGTATCTGACAATCTTCTGGATACTCATCTCGTGCGCTTTGACCATCTTAGGCGGTTCAACAGCTAGAAGACGAAGCACGAGGGCTCAGAGAAGCAGAGGGACACGCTTTGCGCGAACGTGATTCGCATCGAAGGACCGTCGATGAGTTATCGCGGCAGTTGGCCGGTATCGAAGCCGAAAGAAGGGAGGAAAAAGGTCACAACAGGCAACTTGCCGCAGAAAGGGATGAGCTGGAGACGATGTTGAAGCGCAAGGATCAGGAGCACGGAAGCGAGATAGAGCATTTCCGTGCCGATGTGGAACAAGAGGTGGAGCGGTGGAAGCGAATGATCAGCGAAAAAGAACAGGTGCGAGCTTCAACCCGAGAACTCAATGCGGTCTGGCTGATTGACAGGGTTGCAGAGCAATCTTCGAATGTCCCAGGAACTCGAGGACGCCCGAGACCGATTAGCCCAGAAAGATGAGGATGTCAGGGATCTTCAGGATGCCCTCAACAAACTTGAAAATGCTACAAGACGTCTTGGCGACGAGCGAAGCATCGATCAATATTCCTCCCAGCTTGAGATCGACAGAGTTAAGCGCGATTTGGCAAGGAATGAGGATCAGCTGAACCGTGCTTTGGAAGACATTCAGAATCTTGAAGCCACATTGAGCGACAAACAAGCGGAGCTGGCTGATCTGGCAAGTAATGTGTGGTTTCACGCGGCGGCGGTATCTGATACAAACATCTCTTGTCTTAAAGATTGCGGAGAAGCGGGAGACAGAATCCCGTCTTACGGCGGAGCGCCAAGATCGCCTGGCGATATCAGACAAACTTTCAGAAGCGATGAAGGTAAGTTGTTCACGCGATGCAAAGATCCCATCGTTGATGAATAACCTGGACTACCAGATTGCAAAGCAGGCTGAGAATAATGTCGCTGGGTATCGAGAGCGCGTTGAGGAACTGGAACGCCGCCTATCGGACGACCGAAGAAGCCTGACGGCTAGTATTCGGCACTCCGACAAGCCGATTAAAGAAGCTCAAGATCTCCTCCGCGCCGTTTACGTCAAAGTATCACAGGTACTTGGGCTTGATGTAAGCATTTCAGTTCCTCCGCCAAAATTATTCGGATGTCTAACGCGTTCAACAGGACGACGTGCCGAGTACATCCACTGCTATTCGGGAGAAGTTGTCTTTGCGTATCAAGCAACTTGTCCAGATGACAAGCGACTACGAAAAGCGGATTCGCGGGATTGAAATCAAGCTCGAATATGGCATATCGTACGTGTGTCGTGCCCAACTCAATGCTCGAAGTTGACGCAAGGTTTTTGTCCTGACGTAGCAACCTCAACCGAGAGCTTGATTCCAAGAAACGCTTACTGGACAACGTGGAGAGTTCTGTGAGCAAGATGGCCGCAGTGAAACAAGAATGGAGGGCAAAGTTGGTCGCCAAGGAGGAAGAATTGGCGGAAGCTAAGGTTCGCTGTGACTTGACGAAGGGAGCCATGCTTGCTGTGAACGCTGATGACATTCCACGCTTATTTAATCAGGCCCGACAGCGGGAAGTTGCTTCGGAACTAGCATCCTCTAAAGCCTCGAATACCGTTGAATCGTCCACCGAGCTCCGTTCATTACAGGCCAAAGCGTCGTCTGGAGACAAACGCGTCAATGCTCTTTCAAACCAATTAGCTGAATTGCAGTCGATGATAGCCTCACAAGAGTCCAAACATGCCGATGCGACGACGAAGTGGGAAGACCGGGTTAAAGAATATGAAAAGCGATTGAAGGCTGCTACCGAGAAGGTAAAGGCGGAGAAACAGGGAGGAAAGGAAAGGGTTAACCATTTGGAAAAGACCGTGAGGTACGTAGTATGCTGCGTCGCGCATTCCCCATGGTCACACTCTGATGGCATCCGTGAATTTAGAGAGCTGAATGATCAGATCAAATCCTTGCGAGCCAAGGAAACGCGTCTTACTGCGATCGTCAATGCTGCATCGTTCAGTCGACACGATCCTGACGCGCTGTAGTGAATGCTGGTCAGGTCCAATAGCAGGAAATTCTCGCTTGCGAGCGAGCTATCATTTCGCGATCTGTAATAGTCTCGATCTCTCTCCGGGTTTGCGCATTCTTATAACGGCAGAGCACGATAACTAAAATCATAACGGACCATGTAGTCCTTTTCAAAGCTATCAGATTATATACAACACGGATACTGGATCTATCCACCAAAGTCTGTGACCTGCTACACTTATTTGGTAAAGGCCTTGATGACCTTTGCAGAGATATGCAGGAAGAAGATCGAGGCGATGAAGGAGATGGCGAGAACAATGACGACGTATGGATCGCTAGCGGAGAGGAAATGAATCAGTTACTGAAACGATGCCGACATGCTACACCTTTCGCGCAATCTCCACAGAGGATGGCCGATACAGCCTTTCTGATGGCTATTTGTCCCCCTGGGTTTCCCTCTACACATTCTTTCTGTACCCTGAATCGCACTGCAAATACTCACATTTGGAGACCAGATTCTCCGGAATCAGTGTACAGCTTCAACATGGTGTTACTAGATCCACCCGCACCGGCAGCCCGAGAAGAGGTTGGCTTAGGGGCAGTAGGCGCTCGACGTCTGCAAATATAAAAGGATGTCAGCGGAATCCCTTATTGCAAAGCAAGAACGACCTGCATTGGGGTCAGGAAGAAGAATGATGGGGACACTTACCTGACGGCATTGGCTCCGGGAGGTCTGGCTACAGCAGAGGATACGGAGCTGACTCCGGAAGGAGAACTTGGGCGGGGTGCGTCGGCCTAACAAGAGAGGACAAGACATGATTCAGTGAGATGCGATGACAAGCTGAGCGTCGAGGCAGGTCCGACAGCAAGGGACGTACCATGTTTGAGAGAAGGGCACAGATATCAAGACGTGATGGTCTGGATTTCGATGTGACAATTCTACCAGTATCAGTATGTTGAGATTGCTACGCCCTGTCCGCCGACGGATGAACGGTGGTGGTCGCTGCTCGATTGGTGCGAGCGAGGATGAGCTCGCTTCGAGCGGAACGCGTGGAGGAATGGATTAAAGTGAAAGTCACAGGAAATCCCCTTTTACAGGAAAAATAGGACCGGTTTCGAGTCATTATTGAGCCCTTTTTTGGCTTCCTGGCGACACCTATCCTCGGTAATTCCGGTCCTGTTTCAACCGGTTAGTGCGGGGAATGCACGCTCCATGCTCCAACTTGTCACCACGAGCATGCGCGACAGTAACAGCGCCCTTTGCCCCAGCGAGCGATGTGCTACCAGCAATCGATGCCCAGTTATAAACGACCTCGCCTCCCCACACCAGATTAACCGCTACGCTGTCTATTTCCCAGCTTGATCGTGTTTTTTCGTCAAACCTTCACTCCCACAATCAGGGCCATGACGAACCCTGACCTTGTCAACAAGTTCCCGTTACCAACCATCTCAGATGTCGGCAAGGTGGCTCTGGATCAGCTCCTAAAGCAGACGGAAGAGGAGGGCCAGGTGCCGCCGGTTTTCTTTGCTGCTTGCAATGCTCAAGACATACTTTACGAGAATCAAGAAGGATGGGTCGAAAAGGACCGACCTGAACGAGGTAGAATCAACAAGGATACCAGTACGTTACCGTCTTGCGAGAGACCTCTTCAGTTCTGGTACCGACTCCACCCTTAGCTCTTCACCTCTTCTCCATGAGCAAGCTAGTGACCTCGGTAAGTCTGCTTAATCAACGGCTACTCGAAGTCGAAATCCTCAGCCAAGACTCAGTCGCTCTCCCACCATACAGGTCGCCTGCCTTCAGTTGGTAGAGCAAGGAAAGGTTGGCATCGACGATGTGGAAACTATTGCAAAATACGTTCCAGAGCTCTCCTTGGAAAATCTGCAAATCTTGGAAGGGTACGATGATGCTACCGGCAAGGCGATATATCGAAAGCCTCAAACGGGAATTACCCTCCGGATGCTCTTGACGCACACAGCTGGTGGGTTCAGGTGTCGGTGCAACAGTCCGGACAGTTCTGACACCGTTATCCCCCCAGGCCTTTTTTACACCTTCATGCAGGCACCCAAAGACCCCAAGGTCGCACGATGGGCCAAGGAGAACAACCCCAAGAGCTTGTTCGAAGCCGTGGAACCCAAGGAATGGCTGACTCCTCTACTATACGAACCTGGGACGTCGTACACTTACAGTACCTCCATCGACTGGGCCGGAGTTCTGGTCGAACGAATCAGCGGGCTGTCATTGGAGGATTACTTCCAGGAGAAGATATTCAAACCCCTCGGCATAAAGGACACTACGTTCCTTCCTCGGGACGACATTTGCGAGCGCTTGATGAAAGTGTACGCTAGGCCAGCCGGTGGTCCTCTAGTACCTCTTCCGGGGAAGCCGGTCGGAAAACCCGAGACGATGGACGACGTGAAACTCTACTCTGGAGGGGGCGGCTTGTTCGGTACAACGCGAGACTATCTCTTGTTCCTGCAAAACATCCTGGCATGCTCCGCGAAAAACCCAAATTCGCCCTCGTTCCGCTTGATGGCTTCAGAGACGTACGAACTGCTATTCGCTCCCGCAATGCCGCCTTTGGACGATGACAACTCTTGCTTGACTAAACTGGTGGAGATGAAAGGTCGATCCGGCCACATGAATCCTCCCCCTACGACGGAAACGGTTCAGCACTCCCTGGGCCTGAGCCTTGAGTTGGTCGATTCCCAACACGGCCGATTGACGGGCAGTGGTTCTTGGTCTGGTATGGCAAAAACGATGGTACGATCTTCGTTAGCGTAGGGCATGTCCAGGTACTAACAGCTTGTTGTGTCTATTCCAGTTCTGGTTGGATCCCGCCAGCGGTATAGCGGTAAGCTTGATACTCTTGTTTGTGTTTGAGCGATTGCTAAGTTGGTGTTGTTTTGCAACAGGGTGTCTGTAATACCCAATTGCTCGAGGAGAATCCCGAAAACTGGCGCAAGGTCTTCAACACTTTTGAGAGGGCATTGTACGACCACTTGCAGTAAGAGGCCAGTCGCTCAAAGGGCAAGAGATGCACCGAAACAAAGTCGTAAAGGTTCCTATCCGAAATGACATGCGATGCTGTCATTTGATTGTGTTCTTGAAATATTGGTCGACACCGGAGCAATATAAGCTCGGGGAACGTCTATGCCTTTTGAGCGTCGCAGAGGCAGAAGTGCGCCGGGGGTTGGCACGTTCCAGTCTACTGCGACGTGTACAGACTAAAGAGAACTGCATTGTATCTGCCTCATTCCTTGCGCCTCCTCAAGCGACTGTGATGAAGAGAGGAAGCTGGAGGAGCCACAGGTTTCTTATCTGCTGGATACAATTTCATCCTGCAGTGGAAGAAAATATATGGTCAATATCGCTGCCAGAGACCCGTTCTGTAATGACCAGCGACTTACAAGCCTTTAATCGAGTTGATTATCTCCGCTGTAATTATGATTCGTGGTATCAGTCATGGCTTCACAATGTGAAGAAACTCCGAAAGGGGCTTACCCGATTCTCTCGGACTTTCTGCTTCGAATTCATAACGCTTTTCGGTGTTATCCTTCCATACAACGATTCGGAAAAAAGAGGGCGTTTTCTGGTACTGCTTGCAAGCAGTAATCGACGTAACGTGGAAAGAAGAAGTTTTCATGCTGTCAAAGAAGCCCTTTGTATCCGTCGGCATGATCTGTGATAATCGTGTTCAGCCCCGTAATCAACAACGGGTATGACGGTTCACTGACATGGATATAATCCCCGTCAATCGCCAAGATACGTTCATGCTTGCCAATGGGCATCTTGCGTTGGACTTTGTACTTGCGATAAGTCGACTCGAAATCCATACGTGAGCCGTACCGCGGTTTAGACTGCTCGGAGCCCCGTTTGAATATGGAGGCTAGAAATGAGAAGAAGATTGTACTTTCGGTCAAGCGTGGTGAACAAATACTAAGCTTACTGCTCGGATCTCCACCTCTTCGCTCGCCATTGCGACCTCCAGTCGACAAGCCATTTGTTTCTGCCCATGACTTGGTGACCAGGGCTAAATCCACGCTGCCCATCAAACTCTCGACGGTCCGATCCAGGGGTAAGACCATGCTTAGATCGCCAAGTAGCAGAGCCCACTCAGATGGATCCGATGGTTGAAGGCGTCTCTTCTTGATGAGCACTTCTATCATGTCCGCAAAATACATTTCGGAAGGCCTATCGTAGGGGGGATCGAGCCGGTCAGTCTCAAGGACCAAAGTTGAGTCAATGACAGGAATGGCGTGAGAACATACACGGTGAGCGTGTCGATGTGATGTATATCGTTCGTCCTAATAATCCGAACACTGAGAGGCACCATGACTCCGCCCATGCCAGATGGCCCGGACGCCGACGCATTGGCGAAAGCATTTGACGGGTTGGAAGGCATATCAGCCATAACGGAAGACGGGAATTTGGTTGGAGAACGTCCATTCACGCTCGAAACACGACTGGATGTTCTAGATACCGTTGGTCGATTAGACGATGTAGAGTCTGTTGTCGGGATGATCAGCGCTTGTGGCGGAAGTTTGGCCGCGTTTTGATTAACTAGAGACAAGGTGTGTCAGTCACGTATTTCGCGTACGTGTTCGGTAAGAACCCAAGTCTTTAGAGCTTACTTTGAGTTGGGTTGGCTTCAACCACCGCAAAACAGCCAAAAGCGAACTTTGCAACACTGGTATCCCGATCCAAGGCTTCAAAGGAAAGATTTCAGTAAGAAGTGGAACAAGAAGTGGGTGAGACGGAGCCTACCCGGAAAGTCTTCATCCACTTCACCGTCATCCTCGGCGATCCGCAAGGCCCATCCGGCGGTCGTCCGCCATATAGCTGGATTAACATCCTTGTTTGGCCCCCTTTCATGGCCTTGATAGACCTCTGGCTTCCTACCGCTTTCGCAGTATCGGTACAGCGACCAGCCGATAACCTCCTCGACAGAGACCTCTTTCCGGACAGTGATCTCGATGGGACTGAGCGGTTCTTGCGAGAACGGATAGTACATTTTGAATGTAAGACTAGGCACGGAGCTACTGTGTGGCGGTGGGACGGATGCATAGGTCGAGAACGGAATCGAGACGGTGCTTGTCGGCGCCGCTGAATTCGTTTCGACCCGTGGCGGGTGAAACAGTAAGGAGAGTGCGCCCGGCTGTGGGTTCTTCCTGGTCGGTACAGGCAAGCTGGTGTTTGTCGATGGGATTGGCCGTTTCTCAAAGACGAGCTGGGAATTTGGCGTCTTTCCGGGATGCTGTTTTGCCTTTTTCTCACGTCCGTATGAGGATGTCGTCTTGATTGACATGTGCTCTCCAAGATCCAAGCCTCCAAGCAAGGACTCTTCGGCCTTTGTCAGTCCCATCTCGAAATTTCCAAGGCCTTGAGTGCTCTGCTGACTCTCTGGAACATCAGTACTGATATCACCTGCATCATATCCGTCGGTATCCGTCTCGTTGTCAGGATCCGAATCCTCAGACTCCTCCGCAAGAGCTCGACCATCACGACGAGCGACGCGCATCGAAAGATTCCGACCATCTAGTCCTCCTGGTCGCCTCGAAGCCTGACTCATCATCGTCTGAGCCAGAATACTGCCATACTGTTCCCGCTTCTTGGCGTGTTCCCGGGGATCTTCACCAGGCCGGGGAACATTGTCCTCTTCGTCACTCGCCAGTGCACTTTCTTCATCTCCCAATATCGCCTGCATTGCTGATGACGAAAACGCCAAGGATCCGCGCTCTTGCCGTCTCTCGCTTGCAGCTGATACGGTCCGCCCATGAGCTGCCACGGATCGTCGCTGGCCGCTTTGTCCAGTTTTAGCAATTTTGGGCGTCTCGTCGACGTGATGGCTCTCCCTCCTCGTATTTCCAGGAGAAGAGATGACCACGATGGGCGCAGAATCCGCGCGAGGTCGTTGAATGCGTTCTAGAGCTGGCTGACGTAGCCCCTGCGATGGCCTCTGTAAACCGGAAGAGAGGGTTCTGCCAGTGGGAGTTTGGTCGTTCGACTGCCCTTGCTTCATGACGGATGGGGAGAATGCAGAGCGAGGTGTCGACGATGTCCGCGGGGAATTGAAAAAGGACTCCATCGTCGACGCTGTACTTCTACGAAAGAGTCCACCTTGCGTGCGGGCCTTGATCCCCGTTTGTTGATTTGGCGTCGGGGTAGCGGAATCAGTGGAACCGGTTCCCGATGCGTCCCGTGGGAAACGGGGATTAAGCAGGGAGGGTAACGGTTGATTTTCGTCTACTCGGAGACCGATGAATCGACCGAGGCCCTTGCCCGGTCTTCCGATCGTCTTGCTGTAGTTCAACTTGACGTTTGGATCACGATTGTATTCCTCGGAAGTGCGAGGTGTAGAATCGAGGGCTTTGACCGAGAACGGTGTGCCCAAGCTGTCTGCGGGGTTGATGGTGGCCGTACTGCTCTTTCCGTGGCGCGAGGAAGATACGTGGGCATGGTAATCGTCGAATCTTCCCTGAGAAGTATATACATCGAAACCGGGACTGGCCTCTCCTGCGCTAGCGGTCCTTTGATGTAGTCCGTCGTAATCTGCAATCTCTCGGTCGATCACGAGTTCCGGACTGTGTCTTCCACCTCGTTGTGTAGTATTCCGCGCAACTCCATGGAAAGCGTCTTGTTGCAGGATGTATGGCGATAACCAGTCGATCCCGTTAAGGTATCGGTCCTGGTCTCGGTCGCCGAGGATCAGGCGGGTGGAGTGGATGTCCTGCCGAGAATTATGCAGATGATGTTTACGCAATGATTCTAGGATGTAGCTAGAACGTTTGGGATCATGAGCGGCTCTACAGTATTCGCCGTTGACGAAATGAAACTAACCTGGCGTCGGAGATGAGGGCCATCTTGGACTTCTCCCACAAGCTGAGGGTAGGTACCTTGCTGTAACTTGCCTTCCGAGGGTATAGCACTTTGATTGCGGCTGAGGAGAGCTGAGGCAAGCCGAGCGACACGAGTATCAAGCAAGTCTGACTCGCGCGCTGCCCTACCAACACGGCCAGTCCCGGTTGCTTACGATTCCCACTAAAACACGTCATCGGGATTTCCATAATCGGCGAGCTAGGGGAGATCCGGGTCATAACGAGTCTTGTTAAAGTATCATCACCCTCTCCCCGCAAACGTTGGTTAGTTTCAACCACTTCCGCTAACCGTTCCGTCGTCACCCGATCGTCTCTTCAACGAAAACCCAGCAACGTCGCAGAATGGCCGAAGAGGACGTCGATTGGGGCATGGACGAGGATTTCGATCCATGGCAAGGAGCGGAAGAGCAGACAGGAGGCGTTCCAGCGGTCGAACAGTACTCGAGCATGGCAGTAAATGACAGAAATGGTGCGAGCCTTTTTTTAAACCAGCCACGAGTAATCTCATCTCATCTCATCCATCCTCCCTGACATCTCCAGCTCGTACATCCTTGGAAAGAGACGGCGGATTCCACCGAGGGAAAGCGGGAAGAGGGGAAGACGTGACGGAAAGTCAGCAAAGGGTAAACATCCACCTTCTCTCTCCGACTTGCGTAGAAGCCTCGCGCTTTGCCGCTTTGAACACGATTGGCTGATAGCCATCATTCGGGTATCGCTTGTTTCGTCCGGGTTCCAATCGTGTCCTCCTTGCAGACTTCGGATCAACAACTCGCTCCTCTTCCAATCGGCTGGACGCTTCGTCCTTCGCGGTACGATGCCACCAAGCAGTACTTTTATAACCCTTATACCCGGACCGCGATGTGGGATCAACCCGAAGAGCCCGTGTTTGATGAGTCTGGGATCACCACACCTCCTCCTCTGCCGACGCAGCGCAGACAGGAACCTCCTCCAAGCTTACAGATCCGTTCCACTGGAAGATTGACAGATCGCATGATGAAAACGGCGCCTATCCAGGAGGAGGCTCCGTATGATACGTCCTCGCCCTTGACTGGCCCTGCGAATGCCGGCCACAGGATCGACAGGGGAACTGCTGCAGTATCCGATCTACAGATCACGTCGGTAACTCCCTCAAAGCTCAGGTTGATTGACCGTATCCAGCCGGCGAGGTATGTCAAGCAGGAAAAGCACGAAACGATTTCCTTGCGAGGTAGTGCGGCGACGAATGGCTCTGCGGCACGACCCGGCGCAGGATCCAGCTATCGCCCTGACTACTCTGCTCCTGAACCGAGCACCGCCGCTGCTCCGAGAGAAATCTCGAGAACGGGTGACTCGTATCGACCAGAACCAAAGCCACGAGCTTCCTCTCCACCGCTAACCTTCAAACCCCAAATCTCGACGGTGTCAGCAGCAGACTCGCAGGTTAAAGAGGACGGGTTTGCATCTCAGAAATATGCGGAAAAGATGCCCGACTGGTTGGAAGCGAATGACCCCAAGTTGAACTCTGATGATTCCTCACATCGGCGACGGACGCGGGATGCGGGCGATACTTCCGGGCGATCTGCGCCTCCTTCAAAACGTGCGAGAATCGAGACAGATGCACGTTCGACACCCTCTGCTGCTGCTGCTGGGGATAAACCGATACCGTCCGGCCCGGTCAACCAAGCCAGGATTCAAGACGCTTTGCCGGTCGGCACTAGGGATGTCTCGAATCCGTCGTCGTCGACGACGAACGGACTGTTATCGAGGTCGAGCGACAAGACAAATCGTACGTCTAGTTTGAATTCAGTCTGTCGTCGCATCAGGGAGATGCGGAGAGATATGTGGTGCCCTTATATCCGATCCGCGGCATTTTCATCTTCCGAGCGTCGCGTATTCCACACGCTCGTGATGCCGGAGCCTGGCGTGATTTGGTCAGCCTCTTCAGCTCGTTTATCCGGCACCGGATTATTCGCTCGTCTCGTCCTGGTCTGTGTCTGACGTGTTGTGTCGTTCTCCCGATTCTCAGCACGCAACATGCCGGCTCCCGATCAACGTCCGTCTCGGAATAGTGCCCCGGATCCTCCTGCGACGGTCGACCAAGCGGGGTCGGCTCATGCATCGCGACCCGTCGGTTCACATTATGGACCTCCTGGGCAACAAACACCGAACGGATCAAGGGTAATTAGCTTCTCTCGACGTATCACAAGCTCGGTCGCCCGGCTGACTTTTGGAGATCTTGGGGATATGATTCAGGCTTCCGAGGCTCGAGAAGCTGTACGACCAAAGACCGAGGAACATCTCCCCGCGCTCGGAAGAGACAGACCTGCGCAACCGTCTGTTGGACCAACAGCATACCGTGGCAATCGGAACTCTCCTCCATTTCAAAGGGAATCTATGCCGGCTTCTTTGGGCCCTCGGGAAGGCCAAGTGTCTGGTGCCAACAATGCACCCCTTATTGCGAATCGATGGGCTGGGGTATGCGCCTCAGCAGCGGATTCAGGGATAATCACTGATCGTTCTATTCAACTGCCCTAGAACGCATCCCCTCGGACCAGCAGTTTGCACGAGACAAAACCCCCTCGAGAGGCCGAACCGGTAAGACTCAAATGCTGACGTGCACGGCAGGAGCAGTATCTGAATGCTTCCACTTTACAGATCAAACCGTCTGTGGCAGAAGACGTCAAACCAAAGGTAGAGTATGCGTATGGACCGAAAGCGACCAAAAACCTTGCCGCACAGGCTAGGAATGATACCGATCCACGTCGGGCGCTTGGACCTGGATTCGGGCCTGAGCGCCCTCTTGTTGTTGAAGATCGAGGCAACCGCCCGGATGCCCATCAATCAAAGTCGGTGTCACAGCCCTCATCCGGGAGATCATTCCAGGTTAGTGTGCCGCACAGCTCCTCGTTCGAGTCGCTTGCTGATTTCTGTGTCACAGGCGCCGCACGATCTTCAGTCACCTGCTGGTGGTAGATTCAACCACATGACAGCCCAGCCTCCCTTTGCTCCCGATGAAAACCGTTTCCCTCCAGTCTCGACCGGTGCGAACAATCAACCGCCGAATCATCGTCCGATCAACAGTCAACCTGTGGCGCCGCACGTGCCGAATACGTACAGGCCCGATTTGTCTCCGCGAGACTCGAGAAATGACGATAGCAGGTCCAGCTACGGCAGAGTACGTGTTCCGGGGACGAGCGCTGTTGTGAGGCTAACCTTGTGATCTGAACAGGCTCCTAGTCCTCCGGGTTCCCGTTCAGGCCGCTCGGCACGAGGTCCTCTGCCCTCTCTGGCATTGACTCCTGATTCCAGACGAGCCGATTCATCTCTCGGCTCGGGCCCGGCCGCGCGAACGCCCCATCCAGCCGGAAGGCCCCGGAGTCCTCTACCTCATCTTCCGCCACAAGCCCGCTCCTTTGAACCAGACAGGCGATCACCACCCAGAAATTCGGCCGGACCACGACGCCGCTCGCCTTCACCGCTTCGTTTCAGTCCTGGACCTCCACGCTTTACCGAGAGACGCAACGATAGGGATGGACGATCGCTGGACGCCTTTGCTTCGAAACCCAGCCCCAGAGATAATCCAATGGCACATCCCCGTGCTCCCGATCTTTACACGCCAGGTGGTCCAAGTGGACGCAGCCCACCTCGGCAACAGGGACGGAACCAACCGCTCTTCTTGCCCCGAGATGGCTCACGTGATCCGCGATCCGACCGTCGAGGGCCGCCTGGCGAAAGGGGGTCTGGACATCGCTAGACCGGCAGAATCCAGGGCAGGACAAAGTAGTAGGCGTAGTCTTATATCGGACATTGTTGCGCGAGGTTGAAAAACTGCAAAGAGCAGCGACGTAGTTGTACATCGTGACATATTCTCCTTATCTTGCTATATCTGTGCAACTGCCCACCACTTGCCCACCGCTCAAAGCAAAATCAACCAGACTGGAGAGCACCATCATTTTGCCTCATTTCGTTTGACGCGGTCGTTAATTGAGGTTGCGGACGCGCGCGGAAATCTGAAACATGAGCTCGATTGTATTTTCGCTCGTGGTTCATTGACCAGCTCATCCATCAAGCTGCGACCTTGTTTGGAAGGCCGGTCTATCGTTGGGTGTCTCGCGATACTCTTTATTGAGTTGCTGAAGGACTCAGCAGGAAAGCTCATTATTATATACGGCTTGTTCGCTCACCCTGCGGGACACCGCTGGTTCAAACGGAACGGTAGACAATCTGTTTTGTCATCGTTCGGCTCGCTGCTGCCATCAAGTTGCACCACTTGCCACTTGATTTTAGGCATGAGCTTCTTCTCAAAATTTCCGGCTTGGTGGCATACTTCTCGGCCAGTATGGCCTCCTCGCCCGAGTTTGGCGAGCATGGTTCGCTCGACCGAGGGGGGCCTCAGATCGTCGTCCCAAGTATCGGTACTGCGACCTTGTGCAGTCCTTGTATTGACTTGTTGGGCGCGGTATTACGTTTGGCTAACACGCTGTTGCTTGCTTATGGTACCGTAACGTCGCTAGATCCGGAGAGGTTCCTGCTCCGTCGTGGCTCCTACCTATCTGACATCTCTGCCAAGCCAACAACATCCGACGGTCATCTCGACATACGTGTACCCATTCTTCGTATTCGCGGACTCGAAATGTACGCTTCTTTACAGCTCATGGTGAAAAAAAAGGTTACGACGCTATCCCTTTCCATTATCGACGCTGTAAGGAGCTATGGGAAGGCTTCAAATAAAGCAGGAGATGCCAGATCTGGGACAACTTGGGTCGACTGGTTTCGCGGCAGGCTGGCTGGCATGCCACCATTGGATCTGCAGCACGATACCAGCACACACCCTGTGTATAGGATCACTCATGTGCGCATGTCGTTTACCTTGCCATATAGGCCCATGAAGACTGCCCGTTCGATGTGTCTATCCAGGAGGGCAACGATCAGGACCAGGCAGTAAAACTGTGGAAAGCGATCGAAGGCGAAGGGATGCATCGTTCAGGCAAATAGACGGGGCTGGCAAAGCAGGGCTGGTCTGTGCGTGGAAAGACGTCTGTTGCGACTAATAAGACTGGCTGGGGCTCAAGGGGAAAGCCGAGCGGAAAGGATGCTAGAGGGCAAAGCCGAGCGGGAGACGCTGGGGGCTGGAAGAGGACTCAAATATGACATCTTGATGCGCTTAGATCGTTATTGCCCAGACGCAGAACGCTGATCGGTTTCACTCCGGATTGACGTTTCGTTCGTGCACGGGACAGCCACAAGACATTTCGTTGAATACAGATTCAGACCTAGCTATCACAGTCACCTCCGTAGCGACCTCATATTCGTCAACCGTAGGCGGTCCAGGCTGCGTTCGCTCGAGTTGCGCCTATTCCGAAGCCCAGGAGGTGCGACATCTGTAGCTGCAAATATCTGGCTAGATTGGGTGGGACTGGGAAGCGGACTACCAGGCCTCGTTGCAGTCGCAAAAGGCGAATCGGACGCAATAATCGCATCCGCTCAGGTGGCTGCAGCACCATCGTCTTGAACACAACTTCATCGTCTTGGTCAAATATCGCTACGGCTATTCCGTCTTCGCTCTTGAGTGATATTCCTCGGCTTACACTTCGTCGCTCTCACTATACTCTGCAAAATACAACCTTCCGCATTCGGTCACCACCCGCCTTTGCAACAGTTACTTCATCGTTTCATATTGTCCAACCACATCATCGGGGCGCAGCCGTGCCATCATGGCGGTCCCCTCCCTTTCTGATGCTGGTCGACCTGGCAAGTCAAAGGCAGCGGTGAATCGCAAAAAGCAGTCCTATATTCAGACATTCACCAGCGTACTGGACGTTCCGAAGAAAGCCCCCGAGCCTCTTCCGACGGCGAGCGAAGTTCCTACTACTCGAGCTGCTACTGCTGCCGTTCTCCCACAGAGGAGCCAGCGCAAGGCGAAATCAAATGCCATCACGAAAATGGATCACACCCGAGAACGGGAATCGACGATACCTCCATCTTCTTCAACTAGCTCCATAACAGAGAAGGCCAGTACTCCAAAGGCAACGGTTCTACCCTCTGTAAGCTCGAACATGTCGTCTACGACTACCGGCAATGGCGAAGCAACCTCTGGACCGCAACCTGGCAACAATCCAATACTCAAAAAGGCTCATCTGGAAAAAGCCCCTGCTTTGGATCGCAAAAGCGTCAAATGGTCTGGTCCGCGCAGTCCAAAGCCACAGGCCGGCGGTCGGCACTTTGGATTGAAGGAATGTCCGACGTTTTATCCAACGCCTGAAGAGTTTCAGGATCCTATGGAGTACTTGAAGAAGATTGGGGACGAGGGTCGCGGAAAGGAGTACGGAATGTGCAAGGTTGTGCCGCCCAAGGGGTGGCAGATCCCCTTCGTTCTGGACACTGAGGTGAGTGTCTGTTTTGCTCTGCATCTTGTGGTGTCAGCTGTCTCAAGCATCGCCTGTATCCCATCTCAGATATTCCGTTTTCAGACGAGACTTCAACGACTGAATTCCCTCGAAGCGTCATCAAGGGCCAAGCTCAACTTTCTCGACCAACTCTACATGTTCCACAAGCAGCAAGGGAATCCCAATGTGACCATTCCGGTTCTGGATCACCGACCAGTTGACATCTGGGCATTGAGAAAGGCCGTAAACAAGGCTGGCGGTCTTGCAGCAGTACGTCGTCGAGTCTGGCTGCATCGTCAGGTACTTACCATCCGAGCTTTGTTGATTCAGGTGAATTCCAGCAAAGGATGGGGTGATATCGCCAAAGCCCTCGGGTATTCTTACGCCCAAACGCCGCATGTCAAATCCGCCTACTTGAAGATCGTTCAGCCGTTTGACGACTTTTACACTTATGTCAAGACTTCACCACTTGCGCAGCTCAACCACAACAATATGGCATCTCCGTTGACTCCATTACCGGGAGATATGCAACCTCCTCCTTCAACGACTGCAAAATCTCAGCTGGGGAATTTGGATATTTCCGCTACGCCTTCTAGGGTTGTAGGCAATACGGAGAAACTAGGCAGCCCAGCCCGCCCTAGTCATTCGGAGCCAAAGAGAAACGCTCTTCGAACGTCCGAGTCAGCCGAGCCTTCCAGATCACAAGCGATAATGAGGAATGGCAAAACAGGCACGTCGACGTCTCCGGACGATGACCTGGTGAATGCCACAGACCTTGACGCTGTGGAGAACGCTATCAAGATGACGTTAAATGATACGACTACTACAACAGACGAGATACCAGAGGCTGTACTAAAGCGAAAGCGAAAGCTAGATGCCCTCGGTGAGTATTATTGTTCCTTCCCACAACCCACCGTGACGCCCATCTTATCCCGTTCCTTCCTGTCTTCCCAGGTATCCCGGCTACTCCGCCATCCAAACGCGCAAATCACAGACATGGCCGCATGGGGTTCGTAGGTGGTGGTGGGGCAGGTCCCAATGAGGCTTTCATTCAGGGAGACGTGAGTTTCCGGCTTTTGCCTCTGGTTTTCGGTCGCATCGCATAGGACTGATTTCTTCAACAGGCGTGTGAGGTCTGTCGGTCTGGCAGGGATGGCACGAAGTTGCTATTGTGCGACGAATGCGATAGGGGTACGTACAGCAATGCAAAGTAATTGTAGAGCAGACGCTGGACTGAGAAACGTTCGATCAAACCCACAGGGTTCCATATCTACTGCTTGGATCCGCCATTGTCGAAAGTACCTATGCATGAGGAATGGTATTGCCCTTCTTGCTTATTGGGGACCGGGAACGATTACGGGTTCGATATTGGTCAAGAGCATTCGATACATTCTTTCCAAGAACGAGCTCGCGCCTTCAAGCACGAGTACTTCAAATCGCATCGTCCGCCAAACCCCCCTGCAGTCGACGAGGAAACGTGTGAGGACTTTGGTGACATCAAGATTGGAGAAGCGGAAGTGGAGGTAGAGTTTTGGAGGCTTGTCGAGAACGAGTATGAAACGGTGGAGGTCGAGTACGGTGCTGATGTGCATAGTATTACCCATGGAAGGTAAGTGTTACCTCAACTGACGACTTTCGTTGTTTCGGCTCATGAGGCCTTTTCAGTGCGGCGCCTACATTGGAAACACATCCCACCAACCCGTGGTCGTCAAACCCGTGGAATCTAAACAACCTACCTATCTTACCTCAGTCACTACTACGCTATATCAGATCGGACATCTCGGGGATGACCGTACCGTGGGCATACATCGGGATGCTTTTCTCAGCCTTTTGTTGGCACAATGAGGATCACTACACGTATAGTGTGAACTACAGTAAGTGATGGCGTGATCCTCGCCCTCCTTGCATGTGCTGATCAGTATCCTTCGTCCAGTGTATTGGGGATCAACCAAAACGTGGTACGGCATTCCGGGCGCGCACGCGGAAAAGTTTGAGGAAACCATCATGCAGGAAGCCCCTGAGCTATTCGAACAACAGCCTGGCCTTCTATACCAGCTTGTCACAATGATGAATCCGGGAAGATTGCAGGATATGGGAGTGGATGTGTTCGCGTGCAATCAGCGACCCAATGAATTTGTCATCACTTTCCCGAAAGCCTATCATTGTGGTTTCAATCATGGGGTGGGTTTTTGTCGAAATCTGCGCTGAAGTAAACTGATCTGACTACTCTCCATGAACCCTATCAGCTGAACTTTAACGAGGCAGTAAACTTTGCGCTCCCTGACTGGCTTGCCTTCGGCAAAGAGTGCGTGACGCGTTATCAGCTTCATTCCAAGCCGCCTGTGTTCTCGCATGAGGAGCTCTTAATGACGATAAGTCATTTCACCGAGTCCATCGATACAGCTATCTGGTAAGCCATTCAGGTGTCCCGCGCACACCGTTACATTTGGCTAACAGCATTTTTCGTAGGCTCGATGGAGCTCTGACGGAGACAATCGATACCGAAATTCGCAAGCGTGATGTACTGCGAAAAACAGCTGTGCATCTCGGGGAAATCATTGACAGCGTTGACAAAACGGAAGAGCAGTATACTTGTTGCGTCTGCAAGGCTTTCTGCTACTTGTCGCAAGTGACATGCATTTGCACCAGCAATGTGACGTGCCTTGACCACGCGGCAAGTGTCTGCAAATGCCCCATATCGACTCGCATACTGCGGAAAAGGGCTTCGGAGGACCAGCTACAGCAGCTCCAGCAGGCCGTACATGAACGAGCATTAATTCCGGCAAACTGGAGGAAGCGTTTCGAAGCGATGTTGGCAGAATCACCTCGACCATCGGTGAAGGCGCTACGGTCCGCTCTCGTGGAGGCGGAAAAGATAGACTATCCTATACCGGAATTGACCTCTCTTCGACCATTCGTGGCAGAAGTCAACGCTTGGATTGCTCGCGCAAACAAGCTGTTAAATAGAAAGAAAACCATCAAGAAGCGCAGTCGAAGGGCGAATGACGAGGCTGACGAGATGGATGAAGATGACGGCGTAAAAGGTTCCACCTTTACAGTACAGGAACTTATCCAGAGTGCCGATGCTTTGGGCTTCGACGCCCCCGAACAGATGCAAATGCGACAGTTGGCCTCATCTATCAGTGATTTCCGAAATCGTGTGAAAGCAGCAATGCACGTACCCGAGGATACCCTTCAAACATACGATGTCGAGGGCCTCCTGCTCATTGGTGAAGCCCTACCCGTCTATTTGCCAGAAATGTGCGATCTCCGATTGCTAGTCGATCGGCTCAAGTGGATAGACGAACTGAATGAGCTGGACGAAGCCTTCCTCGAATTAAACGATATCATCGAATACCTCGACCGAGCCGAGGGTTGCCATCTACCTTCCAATCACGAGTATGTGAGGAACCTTATCATGAAGCTCGAGAATGGACAAGATTGGCTTGCCAAAGCAGAGGACCTGATTGAACGAAACGAAGCGTCTCGCACAGATTTCGACGAGCCAACAATACAAATCGAAGAGCTGGATGAGCTTCTCCGTCAAGATATCGACCGGCCTGTCGTTGGCGAGGTTATGGGCAAGCTCGGGCAGCTCAAGGGGAAGACACAATCGGCACAGGCGACGCTGCGCAGCATCACGTCATTGGCTGGTCACCCCAAACGTGGTACCATGATGCAGGTTCAAAAGGCGTTCTCATCCGCCAAGGCTAAAGCTGGAGCTGTCGACTTGACAGGTATGGAAGAATGGAAGGAATGCGTTGCTGCTCTCGACCAATACCAAAAATGGCTGGATGCTCTGAGACAGGCTTTCGGGTTTCATGCGGATACGTCCAATACAGACGTGCAGGACGCTCTATATCGAGACTTCGAGACAGTGGTGTCGCTTCTGGACCCAGAGGATGACGTTTACACCAAGCCAGAGGTTCAGGTCATGCCATCCGGCAAGACAGTCTATCGGGCAAAGCTCACTTGCACTTGCCGCAGAAAAGCAGGTCCAAAGATGGTACAGTGTCGACAGTGCTCTGAAGTCTACCACCCTGGGTGCCTATCCCTCGATCCATCGGAAACGTCGGTCGACAGGAGGATCAAGTGTACATTCTGCAAAGCCAAGGACTTTCTTACACTGCGAGATCCAAAAGCTGCCCGGCCATCCATTACCAACTTTATCCCGTTGATAGACGAAGGACAATGGAGCTTTAGATACCCGGTCGATGAACAGGATACCGTCAAATCAATCATCGAGACTGCCGTCAGGATTTCGAAATTCGCCTTGCCGCTCGCCTTGTCGGATTCGGATTCGGAGAATGATGATGAAGAGTTGGTGGTCCAGTACTGGATCAGAAAGCTGCAACATGTGCCATTCGAGGTTGAGATCCAACGAAGAGACGAAGACGTCATTCAACTATATCCCGCTCTTATCAACAAGCTCAAGCTCTTGAGGAAAAAGGTCAAACCGTCCACCGCCGATCAGCAAACGATGGAAAGCCTTGTCAACGTGAGATTCCGCAATGGCTGGCCGACCTTGATTTTCCGTCGATGGCTTCCGGGGGACCGGAAAATGCGATGTCTGTGTACCGAAACCCCCAAAGACGCGTTGGTTCACGTGGCGTGTAGTCGGTGTGACCAGCTGTTTCATGCTTCGTGCGTGGCTGCGCCCGAGGAGGCTCTGGGCTGGGATGGCGCTCCCTGGGCCTGTCCTTTCTGCACCATCAACGATGGAATGGAGTACCCATATGCAGAAGTGCGAAGCCAGCTTCCAGGTATGTCGAATGCATTGTCGAATCCTTGACTTGTTTGCTAATTATCCATCGTCCGCAGAACATTTTGGGACACCAATCTACATTGATGGTCCGGAGACGATCTCCCGAGGCTTACAATACGTCACGCGACTTGAACCGCGACGCCGGCCCTCGGCGAAGCGACCGGTCATCAATCTCGAAGTGTTGACGTTCTACGCGGACGCTCCCGTCGTTCCAGGATCGATCGCGCGCGCGACTCAAAGAGCGCGAAACGGCAATGGCCAACAAGTATCAGAGGCGGAAACGGCTGCGGTCCAGTCGAGGGTGCCGCCTACCGTCCTTGGGGAGCATTCTGCGGATCGCATGCCTTGGCGGTCCGGTGTGACGGAGGGCGAGTCGACTGTGCGTGGTACCGACGACTCTACACACGTCGTCGTCGTCCCGACGTTGTCAAGCTTGGAAGAGACCAGTCACGGCGGCGAACGATCGAGTCACCTGCCTTTACGGTCTACGCATCAGTTTGAACGAGTCTCCTCACGCTCTCGAGACCCCTCCATTGGGCGAGAATCGACATTGGCATTATCATCGCGCTCGGCGTATAATACGTTGCATGGCCCGATGATGTACGCGGGACGATATGCAAGTGATACTTGTACTTTGTCACATCCCGGCCGGGGTGGGTACGAGCCAGGGCGATCTGTTCCGACGCCACGTTTGCAGCAGGATCGCGGGACGACAGCTTCCTCGGCCACGTCGTTGTCTCGTCTGCCGCTCACTTTGGATCGAAACGACGACGGTGAAGGGGTGTATCGGCGGATGAACGACAGCCCTGATGTGGGTGGTGGTGGTGGTGGTGGTGGGCGAGAAGGACTCGTCGGCTGGGAGCGAGGCTCGGCACGGGGTTCTGGGTCCGCGATCCGCGTCAGAGGGATCGGCAGGGGAGGGGATGTTGATATCCAACCGAATGCGGTTTACGGACCACACTCTCCGCGGGCGCGGGACGACCAAGCACCCTCTGCCAGCGCGGGTCCGACACATCTACCAGCGTTTTCGGACAAGTCGTTGGTCGAGCCGTTGCCTCTGTCGAGGTATACTTTGCAGATGCATATCCCGCCGTTTAGGGCAGTGGCGCCGCCGAGGTTTGCGTCAATGACGGCCGAGGGGCAGGAAGGGTAAGCGCGGGCCCAGGGGGGAGGGGTGAGGGGGGCATGGTTGTTGTAAAGTGTAAAAGAAGATATCATCATGTATTATCGACTGTAGCATTACCAGGATATGGCGTTGACTCGGAGATTGTAGTTCAAGCACATGCATGCGTGGCCGGGGACATATGAGAATCAGCAAAGCACCAAACGTTTGGACGCGCGCGCGGAATGATGACGCGCGCTTCTTTCTCTGCATACGCGGGAGGGACTCGCCCGGCGCTAGTGGAGTGAATGGATGGCGGATGCAACTGATGGGTTTACCGAAGGTTCGGGATCAAGCAGTGGCTCTTGATGATCTGACTGAGGATAGGAGAGGGGAGGAGACAATAGGCGGAACACGAACTTGTCGCTGTATGTGGTCTTGTTCTAGGGGAAGACCGGGGGGCGCTGATCCTCCCTCCCTCCCTCCCTCGCTGTAGCGCATGGACGGCCACGACCGAGAGCGATACGCCGAGCCAGAGGGACTGTACCACGCGAGTATGCGCGAACGGGAACGCGAACGGCTGCAGCAGCAACAACAGGCGCAGATGAAACCCCCCTCCTCGGCTACCGTTTCACCCCGCGCGCCTTCCCCCTCGACGGCCCAACAACGCCCGAATTTACCGCTTCCGGGTCCGTCATCCGCTTTCAACCCACTCGGGACATCGCGCACGCTTCCCTCGCCATTCGGAGCCGCTTCCGCGACGTCCCCTACGCCCGTATCAGCTACGTCCACGGCTTCACCCATGGTAGCGAACGGGAGCAACGACAACAACAACAGCAGTAGCAAGGTTTCTTCGGGTCCGGTAGACATGGCGTCGTCGGCTCCTCCTCCTCCTTTGCCAACTCAGGTGGCATTGCCCTCGCCGACCGGAACGCCCAGCGTACCTACTTCCGGTTCGGCACTTGGTACCGGCGGCGGTGGTGGGATGCGTCTCAGTACGATGCTTGGTGCCTCTTCTTCTTCTTCTTCTTCCTTGGCAAATACAGGCAGTGAGCCTCCATCCACGATCAAGGATCCACAGCAACGCGCGACGATTAGCCCCGTGGTATCCAACAGATCCGTCGGTGGGAGAGCGCTCATGCCCTCGTCGGCGTCTGCGCCCATCTCGGGATCGCTCGTCGGAGGGTTACAGCCGCCCCTTCTTGGATCGGGAAGAACCAGCCAGGGGACAACGACTCAGCCATCCCCCTCGGTGTCAAACGCCAATCTAGGCACTCCGCAACAACAACAACAACAACGAGAGAGGGATCGCGCACGCAGTAATAGCATCCAGTCGGCCAGTGGTAGCGCTCGAAAAACACCGACACAGTCCTCGGCTCGTCCCGCCGTCGCCACCGCTGGCGCCGCCGTCTCTCCCCGTCGCGGACCGTCAAGTGGTCCCAGCGGAGGAAGAACGCTTCCGCCCCATGTTCAGCTTTCCGCGGGTCCGCCTCCGCCCGGATTAGGAGGGCCCCCCCTGGCCTATCGTCACCCCGGTTCCAGCCACACTGCACCGCCACCACCACCACCTCCTCCTCCTCACCCTATGGACCGATCCATGGGGATGGGGATGTACCCCGCCATGAACAGCACAACCGCCGTGGCTATGGCAAAGGAAAAGGAAAGGAGGGAGAATTGGTGGAAGTATGAAAAGGAACGAGAGGAGGAAATGGCGGCTCATCGACAGCGCGAGATGCAGATCCGGGAACGGGACTTGCGCGAGGGGAGCGAGATGATGATGATGAGGCGCAAGGAAATGGCGGTCGCGATGGAACACCAGCAGCAGCAGCAGCGGGGGGACCCACTGCGTGAGCGGGAAAGGGAACAGCAGCAGCGCGACATGGAAACCCAACAGATGCGCGTTCGCGAGGCAGCCGAGATGAGGACGAGAGATCGTGACTTGTATATCCAGCATCAGGCGGTGGCAAGGGAACAACGTGAGCGAGAACGAGACGCCAGGGAGGGAGGTGGTGGTGGTCGGGAAAAGAAATACGTTTCCGCCTCGGTGATGGGTGCGCCTCTGCCGCCGTCGCCGCTCGTGGTGGATCCCCACAAGTCGGCCGCGGGGGAGAGAGAACGCGACGTCGCGCTCCAGCAACAGCGGCTTCAGAAACAACACGCCGGTGGTTACCGGGCACCACCCCCGCCGCCGCCGTCGTCGTCGTCTGCACTTCTTGGAAACACGACGCCTGGGTCTGCAGCGGGTTTTGGTCATGTTCGGACGCCCTCCGGATCGACACCTCTGGACCCTCGGGCCGGAGGAGGAGAGCGAGACAAGAGGAATATGGGGGATCCTGCCAAGTTTGCAAATGCGGGACCGCCCGTGGGGTATCGTCCGTTCTATGGTCCACCTTCTTCTGCGAGCGCCGCCGAGGAACATGCATATACGCTGATGGAGCGGGAACGCGCGATGGAGCGAGAAAAGGAGAGGGAGAGGGAGGGGCAACGGGAGAGGGAGAGGGAAAGGGAAAGGGAAAGGGAAAAGTCACTGGCGAGGCAGCAGCAGGGTGTTGCGCCTCGAACAACAACGACTCCGGTCGGCATTTCAAGCAGTCTGCCCGTATCCGGCAGTAACGTCGGAACTCCTTCAAAGCCGGTCAAGCATGCGATTGAAGTCTTGAATCAGCCTTCTGCACCCATGTCATCGGTGGAAAATAGAAACTCACAGTCGATGGCGGCCACCAATCCTCCTACAAACGCGGATGGTCGGGTCGGTCGCGGAGGAAACGCTAGTTTGGCGACAACGGGGAGTGGTAGTGGTAATGGCCCCCAAGAACTCTTTTCTCCAACTGATACGACGGGTTTGCGCGCACAGCAGGGCAGTGCGCCGGGACTACTTGGCACCGGGGAGGCGTCGTATGCTTCTGGCAAGTCTGTGAAACCTAAACTCGACCATGCCGCAAACGAGGCAGAGCAAGCCCATCGACGTCAAAGTACAAATACACATGGACTTCTAGGTCATGGCCTGTCTGGCGCCGTGCCGTCTGTGATCAGCGCAGTGGCTCCACCTGCAAGCTCGGCGAAATCGGCTCACAAACGAAAGCGAAGCGACGCGTATCCTTCTGCGGCGACCGCGGGTCCGAGTCAAGGTACGGATGATGAAATCCAGATTGTCGGTGTTTCCCATGCCTCCCAGCCCCGGCTCGTCGGTGATGATGGGTACGGAGGGAGGAATCAACAAGCTCATGCGCCGACTACCAGCAACAGGAAAAAGTCTAGCAAACATCATTCTCACTCTCAGCAACCTGCCCTTGTACAGCAACCGCCACCGTTGATGCCAAATCCGCAATCGGCTTACCCGCCCATGATGAACCAGATCAATCCACAGACATTGTCTGTGCCCCCTTCTCGGCATCTGCAAGTCCGATCGGATGCTATCGAGCATTACCTACGCATCTTGGGCATCGAGGCCCTTAGGAAGCACCTCGGCCGTGTCGTGTATCGCGGCACCGATTTTCTGGTCGACGGGGCGTTGCTGGAATCGCACGTGGGCGGAACCTTGGACGTCGACATTCCGGGCACATTCTTGCCTTATCATGCGGATGGCTCCAACGCTTGGTGTCTACGCAATGAAGTGGACGACTGGATCGAAGAGGTGACACCGCAGGGAAAGGCTGTTCTCAGCGCGATGCCGGGCTACGCTGATCGGCAGCTCTGGGGCACGGACGTCTACACCGACGACTCTGACCTCTTGGCGGTTCTGGTACATGCTGCTTGGCTTAGACCGATCCTACCTGCCAAGGCTAGCCGCGGGGATTCAGGAAAGGCAGGCGAGCGAGCAAACAAACGAGCGAGGACCGCCAATGACGATTTGCGCGTCAGGCTTAGAATCGCTCCCAAGCTAGTTCGTTACGTAGCTACCGAACGGGCCGGTATCCTGAGTCGGGGCTGGGGAAACTCTCATGACGGCGTCAGTATCGTTGTGGAGAGTATCGAACGCATCAAGGTCCGTCTCCATCGTGCCGCAAGGGTTTGGTATCGGTCAACTAACGCATTTCCTATTGACGCAGCGCGGCTCCGCCCTGAAGGCCAACTCGAGAAGAAATGCGAAACTGAGGATGAAGTCGTATCTGGAGGAGAGAGGTCTCGCACTCGGTCTGAATCGAGATAGCCTGGAATATCCGGCCTTGCCGATTGTGGAAGAGATAATATTTTTGACGGGACGCGAGATAGGGTGAGCAAATTCCGCTGAGATAGACTCCTCTTTTATGTAACGCCTTTTTGTTCTTAGCTTTCGACTATCGGTTGCTGCTCTAGGTGATTGGCTGAAACATCCGGATAAGGAGCAGACCGGCGAGGATGACGAAATGCTACAAGATCAATCCGACTTGGCATCGTCGTCTAGCAAAGTTCGAAATATCTGGAAAAACGACCTCTTGCTGGAAAATGACAGCGATCGGTAAGTCACGCACTCACGCCCAAATGAAGCAAACTGATATTTACCGCCGCCATTGCATACTAGATTCCGACTCTCCTTGGCGTCAGACTTGACATCAGAAGACCCCGCTTTCGATATCTTTGCCATCGGATCTAGCACCTTGGTAGGGGCGAAGGACGCGAAAGCGGGCGAGGAGGCGGAGCCTGAAAAGGTCATCGTCAGGCGCATACCAGTCAAGAACGTCCAGTTTACCGATTCTGGCATGTTCGTGCGTTCGGGCATTCCTGTGGAAACAGAATACGGCGAACATCGAGACAATGGCAAGGGTTGGTTTGTCCAAGTAGATTGCTTTGCCTGGATCCACCGAAGGAACGCCGTCTCTTCTGAATCGATGCCGCTGGACGAGACAGAACCGCCACCGGATCTAGGCCTTGATGATCCGTCCGAGCCGATTCCCACCGAACCCCCTCAGGCGATGGAAGTGGACGAACCCACTTCCTTGGAACAACAACAGAACGGCCATGCATCAACGAATGGGATCCCTTCAATCGATTCCGTGGACCCACATCTTGCTCAAGCCACCGTCCACCAGATCCCTGAGATAGAGTCAACGGAGGCTCGGGCCGTGGCTTCTGAAGAGCAGCACGTGCTCAATGAAAAGGATCTTGTCCCCTCGACCGGGATCTCTCAGGAACAGGCTAAACCGGAAGTCGAAAATCAAGATGGAATTCCTGTTGTCTCTGATGCCTCGGTCCCGTCACTCCCGTCCCCGACGCTTCCGTCTTCTCAGATTATTGAACATCATGATCCAGACCCGGCCGCGTCTTCGGCGAAAGCCGGTGAATCAGTGGATGAGCATGGAGTAGGAATGGAAGGGCCCGACTCCCTGGTGAAGACAGATCAGCAGGAAGGATTAGACGTCAAGGTTTTATCAGAATGACTGCCAGGAAATCGAGAAAGGTAGCATGATGGCATTTGTACTCATGTAAAGGGTTAAGTTCGAGCGATCTCGCAAATTCCATCGTGTCTCTTGCTCTTGCTGGTACTTGTCAACAACTTCGAGACTCTCATCGAGGGCTGCCAGCTAGTGCCCCCGCCAACTGCTGCCACCGAGCTGCTGCGACTTCCAAAACCCTTCTTTCCGAAATCAGAATCTTGAGGGCAGTTCCGCTGAGGTACCGATCGGTTTCGGAAAGCTGATGTTGCAAACTTTGAGCGTCAGCTCCGAGGAGGGCTAGAACCCGGGTGGCAGCAGACAGCTCACCTTGTCGAGTTCTTCAAAGAGATCGCCTACAGAGTAATCGGCGTGATAGGTATCTCCTATGCGACTCTCCAGGAGAGCCACCACCTCACGAATAATGTTTCTGATAGCGGTAGAGCATGCCTTTGGGCCCAAGCTGTCCGCAATCGCCACAACATCCGGATCTTCTCCTTTGCCTGATAGCTGTAAGCTGTGAGCCAGAGAGTTTATTGTCTTTGCTGTCGCTCGTTTGTCCTCTATAGCTGGTTCATGTTGACAGACCAGCGCCCAAAAGAGCGGATACGATATCTGCCCGTCTTCGTTCAGCAGCAACGCATCCTTGGATACTTCGTCGGTGGGCGGAGAGAAGAAAAAGGATTCGAGTCCGTTATCGTCGTCAACTTCCGTGTTGAAACTGGTCATAATATTCTTGCTGGCGGGATCTCCCCTGGAGTGGCAGAGTCGCTTCCAGCTTTCCTTTGCGCTTCCATAGTTCTCGCCGTCTCGCGATAAAACGTCATTCAAGTCCCATTTCAGGCCTCGACCGAGAGCACCGTCACCTTCGATAGACAGGTCTATGAAGCCCCATTCGCATGCTTGTTTCGCCCAGCCCATCCCTTCGCCATATGTATTGTAGACTTCCTGTCCTGGTTCGAAGGGCGTCTTGACCGTGAGATCAAGGGTGTTTTGTTGAGGATCGAAGAGGGACCGTATCACTTCCAGCGGCAAATGAGACAGCCTGCTCGCGATATCGATAGTGTGTTTGTCGGTAGTCGACATGGAATCCTCTCCAGAGCGGGATTCGACGCCTTCGATCTCGTCGTGTTTACACGTCGGTAGAGACCCACAAATTTCGCACACAAAGTCATCTGACTATGGTTTTCGACTCATGAGTCGTAGCTCGAAGTGGTCACGCGAACCGAATAGACTCACTTCGAAGCAGACATTGTTGAGCTCCTGATGGTTGAAAGCATCCGCTAATGGTACTATGGCAGCCCCGTGATAGACATCTACTTGGAACGCTCTGGAAGATACCAGGGTATATGTATATAGCATGTCGAGGAAAGATGGTGGTATTGGGGAGAAGGTAGTTGCCGGGAAAACGTCTTTCGTGGCTTGATAGTATACATGCCAATCCTCCTATCGACAATTCCGGAATCATGAAGTGTCAGTCTTGAACCACGCGGGCGACAATTCGAAGAACTCACCAGGCCATGACCATCTTTCCTCATGCGTTTCAGCTCGACATCGACTGCCGTGCCACCAATCATCTCTTGTGCGGCTTTCCCGTCTTTGCCGCCGATAGCTTCGACACCCCACAGGGAGACGATCGGGACGTGATGTCGGGGCAGACTCTGCAGGTACCCCCAGTAACGAGATTCGGGGCCGAGGCGGAATTCGTAGAGCAGAGACAGGGAGAGTAGAACGATGGCCGGTAATTGATTTCGAGTCTTCCGTGGGAGGAGACTTGCAAGCAGTGTTGTATGGCTAGAGAGAATAGCCGAACGTGGGATCTTGCATACTGCAATGGGGTCTGTCATCAGCTTCGAGGCAAATAAGCAAGGTTCCTCCTAGCTATTGCTCACCGACTTGTTGAGGTATTCCAGCACCCATGGCATAGACTGATATTCCGCCTTGATCTCCCATCTGCCGGATGTCGAGACTTTCGTGGATCCATATACCTTGCTCCTCGAACCATGCGAGCAGTACGGGGATGGAGGGTTCCGGGATCGTGGTGAGACTTTCGATAAGAGGACACAACCCGGTCGATTCACTAGTCTCCGACAACGGTGCAGTAGCTTCACCGTGCAATGTAGATTCCCTTTGAGCCGTATCCCGAGCGCTTCTCGCATAATGTCTGCGGAACGTCGCTCCATCTGTTATCTTGCCGCCGCCGCAGTATCGCGCACATTCGCAGATACCCATCTCTTCGGAATGCTGTGGGGCCGAGAAACATGGTATCAGGATAGCAGGCATCGTGAACTACATTCAACAACTCACGATCTGGTCGACATGGCCGCCCTTGCCTAGTTTATACTTTTGGATGAAACTCCTTGGCGGAGAACTGGCCTTCGCTTTCAAAGATTTGTTGGCAGCGGGTTGGCTCATATTGGTCCTGGCTGGGGACTCGCGGGTGAGGGATTGCGTTCGTCAAGTCCACCCACACATAATTTAGTGTGCGACATGGATTAAGCAAGACGAGGTGGTGATCGGGATTCAGACTTCAGAGGAAGAATTTCCGAGACACCCTCTGCCAAAAAGTTGGGCAGCTTTTGACCTCGGCACCAAATGTTAACCAAAAGGCCGGTCACCCATACCTTCCTCCTGATCATCCCACCTCAAACATCATCCTCTTCCTCCTTCCCGCTGTGACACTCTATTTTGCACCGCTGTCCGTGCAGAACCTGCCACAGACCACAACGACAAGGCCCCAGACAGAATGACGGAAAGGCTGTCTTCATCTGCAAGCCATGAACAGCGGCATCTGCAACAGCTTCGTAGGCAGTACCTGTCACTATATCCAATCCGACTTATCCAGCTCGAGGTTCCGAACAACCCTTTTCTATACCGTCACCAAGGCTGGATCCATGAGCACGTCCTCACCGCCGAGTATCAACCTGCAAAAGACTACCAGCGGAAATTCCTGAAAAGATTGATTGATGTCGTGGAAGAAGGGCTGCGTTCGGAAGAAGCGAGTCGAGAGGAATGGGTGAGTGTAGCTTCTTCTCGCTGGCGTACCAAAGCATACGTTTGCCGAACAGACAGGACTTTACGGGCTGATACCATACTTCTTGTCAACGGATGCGCTGCGCCTGTGATGGAATTGCCAACGTAGGAGCTGGACGACCGATTAGTTGATAGATACGCTGAACTTCTTGTGACAGCTGGACCTCTGGCTGCGCTATCGACGTGAGTGCCCTCTGATCGCAGAAATGCGTGGTTGAGCTCTGACCACTCTGTCGGCGTCAAAGACCAGAACCATCCTTCAAGACGTATATCTACGATCATGATGGGATAGAGAAGAACATCACCCTATTCGAGGCTCAAACGACAATAGAGGCTGGATCCACTGGACTGCGGACATGGACAGCGAGGCAAGTCGTCACATTGAAATCGCTCCGAAAAAGGCGCTACCGTGACTTATCGCTACAACCCTTTACAGCCTGTTCTTAGCAGAAGCACTTCTCCATAATCCTAAGATCCTCTCGGAACCGAACAACTACCACCAGCCGACCCTGCCATCAGCGACATTCCCTCCAGTCCTCGAACTGGGAGCCGGTACAGGATTTCTCTCAACATTTTTCAATCAGATTGGGTGCTCAAGACTCTGGAGCAGCGATGTGGGGGACGACGAAGAGGCTGATCAGGGTATACACGCGGTCGAAAAGCAAGAGGGCCTCTGTGATCCAGAGAAGCGGTACCTTGAGCTCGTCGCTAATACAAGGCGGCGAGGTCCGTTGGACGGGTTGATCGCCAACTTGGAACTGAGTCAGTCGGAAGGACAGTCATCTTTTCTCCCGTACAAGTTTGCTGATTCATCCTAGAAGACAAGGCACAGATGCAGGGGCAAGTCACCCCTCTGCAATTGGACTGGTTCCATTCGTTGGAAGAAACGAATGATGGGATTAATCGGGCCAGTATGATCCAGATGTCGCGGGACCTGCCGAGCAATCTGACACTGGTAGCGACGGATGTGGTGAGTGACGATGCCAGCCGAGGCGTAGCGAGAGGGCGTTGACACGTCGACCCGCGCTTCAGATATACGACCCGGACTTGATCCGACCTTTGGTATCGACCATAGAACTGTTCCTCACACATCCTCCATCCAGTGCTTCTTCGTCATCCAGGTCGGCTCTTCTTGCTGCTACCGTGAGAAACGAAGAGACTTTGCAGAATTTTCGGGATGCCTGCTGTGAGTCCGCCTTGCGCCCCATTCCTCGCGACATTTACGGCTCATGCTGAAACAAATACCTGCAGCGGGCCTCATTCTCGAGCCGGTTGAGGTCTTCAAAGCGGATATCACCCCAGTATTCTGGAATGCAAAAACGTGGGAAGGACACGAAGTCCTGGTATTCCGCATTCGAAGCGGCCATCCAGATAGCACATGATGATATCTCTGAATGTGTGTGAGCTCGACGCCCTCCATCGGCGTTTGCTGACAGCCAGGCTACAATTCATCAAGTACTTCCGTCAGCTTTGCGACAATCGCGTCTACTTCTTCCAATGTGTTGTAGTGTACAAGACTTATCCGCACTACTCCATCGTCTTCTGGCTGAGGTTGCCAGGCGTTCCCTTTATCAAAGGCTAGGTTATCGGGGATCACACTGGCTTCCAGTGGCAGGCAAGGCATAACCTTTGTGGAGTAAAAGTGGCCGTACTTAATCCCGATCTGAGGGTGTTCATGAGATGAGTTAGACCCTCTTTCTTCAGACACGTTACATATCATCTCGACTGCTTACCTTTTGTGCAGCGTCGAAACGGCTTACAATATCTCTGCTCGATACCCTTTTCTTGTACGTGGCACGCTCCCCATCAGACCCCGACGGCTCCACCACCACAAAAGATATCGTTGGTACTCGGTGATGGGGCGTTATCGGACCTACGACCCTGACACCTCTGTCGTTTGCTCTATTGGACATAAGAAAGGCTAGGAGGCGCTCCGAAAGGCGTCTCTCATGCGCTTGAATCCGTTCGAATGCGGTAGCAAGTACTTGTTCTTGGCTTTTCGCGCCATCAAAGCCTCCGAGTGAAAGCAGATAAGGCAGGACCGCATGGCAGCCAACTTGGAGTTCGTAAGGCGCACCTCCTGGCGCAAGCTTGTAGGAAGGGCTCTCGGGGTGAAAGTAATGTCCCAACGACGGAAGAGACTTGCTAGACAAAGGCGACCAAGAGGATACAGCAAGACAGGAAAGATGGGGACCAAAGAGCTGGAAGTGACAGCGATGACATAAGAGCCTTACTCTAAGGAGGACGAGCTATAGAAACTCACCTTGTAAAAGCTGAACAGAATAGCATCGCATCCCCATTCCTGCATGTTCATTCGACCGTGAGGAGCAAAGGCCACGCAATCCACCACAGTCATCGCCCTGCCTCCTGATCTACGCTTGATTATTTCGACGGCATCTTTGACGGGTGTTCGATGTCCTAGCAAGTTTGATACCGCCGTGAATGCCACCAGACGGGTATTGGCCGAGAGCAGGGGTTCCAATTCAGACAGGTTTAATCCCAGCTCGAATGGCGAGTCGGCGTGAGGCAAGGGGGTCGGCAGCCAATACTTGATGGTTAAGTTCAGTTGCTTGGCAAGTCTGACCCAAGGACCGACGTTCGCTGGAGTCGAGGTGCTTTCAGTATTAGTACAAATACATATGGGTAGAAACTCACCTTCGTGTTCGGCAGCGGATATGATAATTTCGTCGTTCTGCTCAAAGAGGCCGTGCGTCTTCCCTGCCAGCTCGCACGTATGCCCCAGATTCGTTGCCAACTGCGTTGTTGAGCTACCGATAACTATTTGATCGGTCCCTCCCTCGACATTGGTCAGAACAGCCGCCGCTCCCTTGCCCTTGTCAACTTCGGCGGCAGCCTGTCGCGAGTGCGGGTAGCCACCGCCGAGCTGCACATTGCTAGTAATGAGGTATCGACTGATGTCATCGATGCTCTTTTGCAAGATCTGAGATCCGCCAGCATTGTCGGCGAAGACAAAGTCGTTGGTGAGGGCTGGAAATTGGGGTCGGACCTCTTGTGAAACGTCGAGGGCTTTTGCCATGTTTGCTGTTACTCTGTGGGTATCGAAATCTGGACCTGTGTCGCGATTACTTGAGACTGAACACGGTGTGGCAGAGCTTGAATCTTGAATCATGAGGTTTCGAATTCGGATCGGCAGACGCAAGGTATTTGCTATGCAACTGGAATGCCTTGTGAAACCTAAGTCGGACATCGCCGACCAATTGCAATACTTCCGCCCACGAAAGATGGGTGGAAGATCATTAATGTACCAGGGAACATGAACTTTGATAGCACGTTTGAAGAGGTTTGACGCTTTCCTGATCTCGGCGGGGAACCTTGCCGCAAGAGAAGCTATGTAAGGGAGCTTGGAAGGTTGTGCTTACGACCAACAGAAGGCTCTCTTAGTCCTGGCCCGCAAGCGACGAGCGATCCCTAGCTAAAGTCTAGACCAAGCGATTCCTGAGCATTAAACCCTAAATATACAACCATTGTGTGAGGAAACCTTTGCTATACAAGGAGTGTGTGTTTTAACCTAATAACTGAGACATCCCGAGACGCCTTTTATTCTATGCGTTCACTCAACTTCGACCAAGCAACCTACTCGCCCGGAGCCACGGCGGCGATAGCGCTGGCAAGGTCAAAGTGGAAGAAAGGCGTGGTCGTTGACAGCAAAGGGGCGTCGTTACTCGCTTCAGACTCTGCGAGTGAGCGTTTGCCGGCTTCGAACTCGGAGTAAACTGCGCCCTGTTCCGCGTGTTCGAACCGTGTCTGTCGAGCCTGCTGTGTTGGGGCAGCACTGCCATACGCATTTGATTCGAGAGCTTCCGTTTCCTGTCGGGCTCGGTCGACTGGGGAAAGGACGTCCATGGGCGGCAAGGCAGGTGCAACTTCCGCCGGCAGTGCGTGTCGTGGAATGCCGTAACCGAACCCTCCGGCGATGAGGGCACGACGAGTCCAGGGGCTGAGCACAGCGGAGAAGTGAAATTCGACCGTCTGATCGGCGTACTTTTCGACTTCGCGACGAAGATCGATCAAGTTTTGTACACCGGTAGTATCGAGATTGGCGACACCAGCAAAGTCGAGGATGACCGCGCGGCAGATGGGTTGGTTGGCTTTGCTGGGGTCTTCAGATGCTTGACCCTTCCTGGGTCCGGGATCATTCCAAGGACGGTCTCCAGGCTTGACCGAAGACATGTCCTTTCCACGACGAGTCTTGGCCTTGACGTGATCGAGAATAGCCTGGTTGATGAAGGACGCATTGGGGTAAAGGAAAGATTCCTCGAATCGATAGATGATGACACCGGGAGGAGGAGATTCGATCTTGACCTGGGGGTTGGTGATACCACCATCGCCGCATAGCGGCACGTACACATCTCGGGTGGCCTTGTCGTCCACGACGTTCTCTGGCCTGATTCGAACTCGACCCAAGAAATGACCTCTTGGTCGAGCGATTCGGAACAACAGAAGAACGACGGAAGCCGCAAGAGACGTGTAGATGCCGTTCTCGATATTAGAGAAGATGGACACCAGGACGGCTGCCAACCAGATGATGTATTCCAAAGGGGCAACTCGCCAGAAACCGTAAGACTGCGCAGGCGAAGCAACTAGATCCGCGACCGCGTGGATGATCAAGGCAGAGATGGCGGCGTTCGGGATGTAGTAGAAGGCGCTGGTCAAGGCGTAGAGGGCGATGATGACGACGATACCGGTAGGAATACCCGCTGCAGGGGTTCGTACACCAGCTTTCGATTTTAACGCAGATCGCGAGAACGAACCAGTCGACGGGTAAGCACGGAAAAGCGTGCCGAGAGTGTTGTTGACTCCAATGGCAATTAATTCCTGGTTCGGGTTGATCTTGTATCCGTTCAACCGTCCGAAACTTTTGGCGATAGAGATGTGCTCGAGAAGGAGAACGATGGTCGACACGGGAAGCTGCGGACCGAGTGCGCCGAGCAGTTCTGCGCTGATCTTTGGCGGGCCGACATCTCGAAGACCACGGGGCACCGTGCCTAGAACAGAAATCGGATATTTCTTTGGGTCCAGGCCGTGTATGGTCCCCCAGGCTGCAATGGTCCAGACCAGGATGACAAAGGCGTGTCGGAAGCAGCTCAAGAAAAAGGATGCTCGTCGGAAACGTGGGTACCGATTGCCGCCCCAAGTTAGACCCCACTTGAGCATGTATAGCGTGAAGAGAGCCGTGACACCGAAGGCTGCGTCGAGCTTGGAGTACTTCAAGTTTTTGATTGTGTTGATGATGACTTTGTACGTTGATTCCCGAGTATTCATCCTCTTGGCGATACCAAACAACGCGGGGACTTGTCCGGCAGCGATGTTGATAGCGGAACCGGTCATGAAACCAGATACAGCTGGCTGAGGGATAAATTCGACAAGCCAACCGAGTCGAAGCAGTCCAATGCCGAGAACGATGAAACCACAGATGAACGCTAGACCGGTGGCGATGGTGGTGTTATCCCAGACTCCGGGATGTGTCCTTTGAACATGAGCGATGACGTTGGCGGTTTGGAGAGACATAACAGCGACGGGGCCGATAGAGACGTCCTTAGACGTAGCGAAGAAAGCGTAACTGTGGTGGATGAGGAGGTGATGAGTCACGAGTAAAGAACGCTGTGCTTGTGAGAACGTACGTCAATACACCCACAAAGGACGAATAAAGACCGTATTCGGCAGGCAAGGAAGCCAGCTTGGCGTACGACAGTGCTTGAGGAACCAGTACGATGCCGACCGTGATACCACTGCGAAGGGAAGTCCGGGTGAGTGTTTAGTAAAATGAAGTGGAAATCTGATCAAACGGGACTTACGCGATGAGATCACCCACCAGCCACGTCAGGTTGTATCGCGGAAGCCATGTAAGGAAGGGAAAGAGCGACTTGACATATGCGATGATGGTATCCTTCAAGCTTCCAGTGTTGCCTCTGAGGTAGTCGAAGGAATGAACCGTCTCTGGAGCCTCTTCCGGCACATTCAACATCTTCTTCATGGTACGCTTAGCCTTGGCTACTACTGGTCGTCGCTTTTCATTGTCGCGTCCAGCGTTGGCGACGGTAGTTCCGAACAACGAAGCTGGTGGCGACAAAGTGGCGCCGGGTGCTTGAGCAGGCATGGTGATTGCAGCCGATGAAGGTTGAAGACAACCGATCCGTCGTTTAGAGAAAAATAATAGGAATTGCTTGACTGAAGTCACGGACCGAGAGCTATTCCGAATGTAGTTGATTGTCGAGATATATACGGGGGTTGCGTGGAGTCCGACAAGTCACAACAATGCACCTGCTCGGATCTCGCTATGCCAAGTTGGGAGCACGCAACTGGGTTTCAGAATGGGTGACCGACTTCTGTGCCGTTCTGGAGTCGTTCCGCTTGAAGATCAAGGTTTGTGCTGAGGTTTTGGCTGAGAATGCCAAATGTGAAACCGTCAAGGCAACATACTCGATGGTAGAATAAACTATATGGGTCCTTTGAATCTGCATGTCCATGGTGAAGCGTGGGTATGCTGGATCCACTTGCTTAGCAATGACCGAATGTTGGCAACTCGTTCAGGTTTCTTGCAACGTAATTCACTCGAAAATTAGACGATGGTAAGACGTGATGGCGACATCGACTTGAAGCGAGAGCTGAGCAATCCCGTTTTCAAATCATTCTGCGACTGAGTGGCCATCGTCATAGAAATCTCAGCCCAAGCTCTCACTTCAGCAGCCCAGTTTCCCCGGGGCCACGTTTTCCACAGTTCGGCCGGAGCCAATTGCCGCAATGACTGAAGAACTCCCCTCTATTCTGCCTTGACTCGATCACTCGGCATGCTCAGCCAAAACTGAAACAGAAAAGCGGCGATCGCTTTATCACCAAAAGCTCGAGCACGCAATCACGTATTTGGGCGCACCAGCCTTTGAAACTTTGTGAAACTCGGGAATTTCCAATCAGCGTTTCAGAGAAGACGGACATTCATGAATAATCTCCGTTTCCCCTTGTCAGGTCGCCCTATTGTCAAGTACTGTGTAGCGGATGGCGTCGGCGATGGCGTAGAGACCATCCTGAGTGCACCCTGACTGTCATAGTCTGGTCCAATGGTCCTTGCCGCCAGATATTGGATGAGCCATCCATGGGGGTTTGCGATGGGTCAAGCAACGTATGGTAGGACTGAACATGGGCAGACAGTCACACGGTCTGGCAGCATCGCGAGTTGGGAGCTTGATCTGATCTGCGATGAAAGTTGAAGACGAACAGCTGCTATATCACCGTTCATGAGGGCCTAGCTCTGCGGTCCTACCGTGGTCTCACATTCACCTGTGTAGCCCACACCGTCTTGCGCCACCGGCGCCATGGACTTGAGCGCTGCTCTGTCTGTATCGCATACTCACTGGTCATCGAGAAGCCATGCCATTGAGTTGCTGTTCGGCGATTACTGCCGTTACGATGGACCCTCTACACCAAGCTTCATGGCTTTGGCTTTGCCCTTTGGCTGTTTTGGTGTCCTATAAGGCAATTCAGTGAGTCGTACGTCTTCATCAAGAGCCGCTCCTACATAGGCTCAGCCGTGGCAATAGGCGTTCAGTAAAACGCTTCACCGGTAGACTCCTGCTTAACCTCGTCTGATGAAGAAACATACCAGAGGAACTCTGCTGGATGTCAACGGCGGAGCGCAAGGGGCTTCGACGACAAAGGAGAGGCGAGGCGACGGAGCGGTTCCCCGTAACAAGGGCTGTGCTTGAGGGGCAACCACGACTCTGACGATTCCCCCTGCCTGCCATTGGCCACTTCTCTACCGTTCGCCGGTTGCAAGGACGTGACTGGAATGGGCTAGAGGCAGAAACGAAGCTATCTTGGAACTTCCCGGCGCGATTTACGCAAGTAGCGTACCTTGCTCCATCAACCTGAGTGACAAGACTACCCGTGTTGCTAAGGGTAACCAAATGCAGCGATATGAGATATTATGACACCGCCACGGTCGCCTCTGCGCCGCGAGTGCTCTGCCATCCGCTGCGAGGCGGTTCGATCGTGCTCCATTGTAAATGGTCAAGGTCAGAGAATTCGAATTCACAATTTGGCATAGTATGCAACTCGCTCCTGCAAGATCGGCGATGTATGAGTGTTACGTCTGTCAAAGTTTCCGCCTTTCTTTGTCCCTAGGGCTAGCTAGAGTATGACAGCCGTTCAAAGATCCATATCAAGACCGCGTGCATGGAATCGGTGCGGACGGCAGGTTCGGCCATCGGCGCGCCTTCACACCCTGTTAATAACATTAACCATAGGGTTTTAGCAGAATGATGCGTACCTCTCGGATATCAAGGCAGCAATGTTTAGGAAGGCGACTTGGCCGTTGGACACAAGGGCTGTTAAAGGCGAACAATGCAGTTAAGCACTCTAGTCAAGCAGTCAAAGCAAGAATCAGCCCGCTCTATTAACAGCGTTGTGCCTACTAATCGCGTCCCTCGCCTGAAATGATCCGTCGCCAACAGAGATCTCTGGGTGTCAATGCGGCCCCGGCTGCTGGGGAGACCACCAAGGGCGATAGCAGCCACTACGGGTTTGAAGGCGACGGGGATGCATCGGCACCCTTCGCGAGGAGGTGCCCTACCGTCTCGACGAAGGGAGTATCTAGATAGGAGGACACGTAGGACTAGCACGATACATGGGCCATCGTCACCCCAGGTGCCATCCAATTCATCCCTCACGGCCTGAACTCCTCGCCTTGGAAGTTTGTAGCAAGTGGGAAACCAGGTCGAAGCAAAAGGGGGATGGAGCTTTCAGCTTTGCCAGCTGCAAACTTCCCTCCAGCCTAAAAAAGCTATCACGAAAAGACTTGTCCACTCTGCGAGTCGAACGCAGGACCTGCGGTATGCCGAGACGATGACGTATCGTCACTTCAGACCGTCGCTCTCCCACTGAGCTAAGTAGACTTTGATGAATATTCAACGTGCAGCTCATCCTATGATCAATGAAAATTGTGCTCAGAGAATTGATCATGTGCGATCCACTTGATTACTGGCTCTGGGTGCACCTTGTCACCCCGTTGTCCATGACGCCAGCAATCCGCAGCTTGATTGATTCGTGTCGTGGAGGCAGCAAGTATATCAGAAGAATCGCAAGCACATCACCTGCTGGACCATTGACTAGCTCAGCATCTCCGGGAGTTGAACACAACAGTGCAAGTCTCTCGCTAAAGAATCTCAGAAGCGCATACACTCGGCTGCCAGCGATCGCAACCAATCCGACAAACACCGCCCGAAAACAACTAAATCCACCTCGACTTCTGTCATGAAGCTCAAGGAAATTCAAAGGACAGCGACATTTGCGTGGGGCACTTCGTCCTCTTCCTTGCCCCTGATCGCGACCGGTACCGTATCCGGTGCTCTCGACGAAACCTTTAGCAATGTCGGTCACCTCGAGATCTGGGCACCCGAATTCTTCGGGACCGATAATCAGGAAGGGTTGGAGCTCGGAGGGGAAGGTCAAGCCGGCCCCAAGGGAAGTATTAGCACCAACTCGAGGTACGTAGCGTGTGAAGAGAAGGTCGAGTCCCGCTCACTCTTCCAATCGCAGATTCAATCGGTTAGCGTGGTCCTCGCCTTCTCAAGCCAATGCGCGAGGTGTTCTGGCCGCTGGTGTGGAGACAGGAGAAGTCTCGGTATGGGATGCGGAAAAGATTCTGGATGGCTCCGAGTGCGTATCTTTTGACGCACCTTAAGTACTAGTCTGACCGTCCTCCATAGTGCGTCCGCCTCACTAGTGTTCAAGAACGAGACCCACACCGGACCCGTCCGTGGGCTGGATTTCAACCCCATCACCAAGAACCTCCTGGCCAGTGGTTCCGTTAATGCCGAGGTACGTTCAGACGTGGATGCGAAACACCGGCGTCCATGCTGACCTCTTTTGCAGCTCAAAGTCTACGACTTGAACAACCCCGACAAGGTTCACCCGACCGGACCTCGGTCTAGTAAACTCGACGAGATCACCGCTCTTCAGTGGAACCCGGTCGTACCCCACATCCTCTCGGCGTCCTCTTCCTCGGGGTACACCTCGGTCTGGGATCTTCGACAGAAGAAAGAAGTTATCAGTCTCGCATACGGAGGCGGTGCTGCAACTGGCATGATGGGTCATTCCTCCGGTGGCATGGGCGGATTCGGTGGCATGCAAGTGGGCAACAAAAGAGGCATGAGCGATATCTGCTGGCAGCCTGCACATTCGACGCGATTGATCACGGCATCAGAGGACGACACTTCACCCATCATCATGGTCTGGGACTTGCGAAACTCGCTCGCTCCCGAAAAGATCTTGAGTGGGCATGACAAGGGAATCTTATCGCTCTCGTGGTGCGAGCAGGATCAAGACTTGTTGCTATCTTGTGGCAAGGACAACCGGACGATATGCTGGAATCCACAGACGTGCGAGATCATCGGCGAGCTTCCGCCCAGCAACAACTGGTCTTTCCAGACTTCATGGTGTCCTCGCAACCCCGACTTGCTGGCGACGGCGTCTTTCGATGGGAAAATCGGCATCCATTCCTTGCAACAAACACAGCAGGAGGCCAAGCCCGCATCTCAATCCGTCTCCGCCGACGATCTTTTCGGCTCGCTCTCGGCTGCCAACGAAGTCGGGGCGCCCGTGCTGTCGCTCAAGCAACCTCCCAAATGGCTTCGCCGTCCCGTCTCGGCCACCTTTGGCTTCGGCGGACAACTCGTATCCGTCAACAACCTCGAAGGAGCTCAGGGCAAACCGCAATCTCAAGTCGTTCATCTCCGTCACATTGTCACGGAACCCGAGGTCATCGATCGTGCTCAAAAGCTGGTCAGCGTCCAGGGGTCTCAATCCGACCTCAGTGCGTTCTGCGAAGACATGACCAAACGCCAGGGCGACAAGGCTTCGGTTTCCGCCGGCTGGAAGGCCTTGCAGAGTCTGTTTACGACAAATTCGCGAGAAGAGCTGGTCACCTTGCTGGGCTTTTCAAAGGAAGAGATTGCGGCACAGGTTTCCCAGGCGATTGAAAAGTATGAATCAGCACATGGGAAGAAGCAACAGGACGATACCGCTCCAGGTACTCCTCGTGACCCGGCCGTCACGTTTGCCGAACAACAGGACGCCGCCACAGAGACACCTGTGGCTTCTGAAGCCGACGGAGATGCGTCGGGCAAGGGTGCTCAATCGGAAGCGACACCTTCTGAAGTCAGCGCTACGACGGACACGACCAAAAAGACGGCCGTCACCGAAGCAGAGACCGAAGGCACTGAACTCTTTGGCGACAGCGACGGCGGTGCCGGCACACCTCAAGTCGATGCTGGCGCCGGTGCGGATTTCTTCAGCTCGATGAGCTCCAACAGGACTGCCATTCCGGACCGAATGCAGGTGCCTCATCAGGAGCATGCCAAGGATTCCTCGGTAGCCGCTACTGTTGGTTCGCGAGCGTCTTCCGTCGTCTCGGATAGCCTGAAATCCAACACCTTCAAGATTTACCCCACCGACGAGTCCGAAGTCGACCGGCTGATCACTCGTGCACTTGTCGTTGGCGACTTTGAATCCGCCGTCACGCTTTCACTCTCGGTTGACCGCTACGCAGATGCCTTGGTCCTGGCCGTACGAGGCGGACCTGAACTCCTGGCTCGCACACAGCAGGCATACTTTGAACGTCGAACCGCGGCATTGCCATACTTGCGACTTTTCCAGTCCATCGTCTCGAACGACTTGTCAGACGTGGTGCAAAACGCTGAACTCTCCGAATGGCAAGAAATCTTTGTCGTGCTGTGCACGTTTGCAAACGATGACGAATTTAATAGTTTGGCCGAACAGCTCGGACAGAGGATCGAATTTCAATACCGAATGGCGAACGGAACCAGCGGTTCCAGTGTCTCAGCTGAAAAGGCTGCTGAATGGCGCAAGAATTCTCTCTTGTGTTATCTGGCAGCCGGCAGGCTTGACAGAGTTGTCAGCATCTGGATCGATGAGATGAAAGAGGAAGAAGAGGCTGCTGTCGCTTCCATAGAGTCCGGCGAAAAACGCGACCTGAAGGCGTCTCGATACTCTGCACATGCGACTGCCCTGCAGACGTTTATGGAGAAGATTGCCGTCTTCAAAAGCGCGACTGGGTACGTCGACAACGACCTTGCCCACCCCACGCAATCCAACGCTACAGCCGAATCGGGGGCACGAACCTACTCGTTGGCGGCATTGTACGATCGCTACTACGAGTATGCGGACCTTTTGGCCACGCAGGGTCTCATTCAGCTCGCGGTCAATTACATCAAGAAGACTCCCGCTGATTACCGTGGTTCGAATGAGGCAGATTCGGGCCTCAAATCGGCTAGGGAGCGTTACTTGCGAAGCGCCGGTGATGCATCGGTCGGTCGATCGACAGCCTCGACTACATCGGCCTTTAGGCAGCAAGGATTGGCGCCAGCTCCCGTTGGCCATCAAAGCAACGCTGGAATGCCGTCTTATCCCGCACCAGCATCGTATCAGTCTATCGCTACAGCTCCCGCTCCTTACCAGCCCGCGAGAAACTCGTCAGCTAGCTATGCGCCATACAATCCTGCTCACGTCATGAGCTCTACTCAAGCCGCTCAGCCAACGCAAGCGATGCCCGCTTCTGGACCCTATGCTCCCAGCAACTATAACGCAGGACCGTCGGTACCTCAGGGCAACTATGGAGGTTACGGCTCTGGCTCTGGCTCTTACGGACAAAAAGGATCCTACCCATCGGTACTCTATGGACAGTCCTCGGGCACCGTGGCAAATGCAGCGCCGATCGCGCCGCCGCCCAGCGCAAGACCTCGCGGTTCCGATTCTCCTGTCCCAATTCCAGCTGCAGAGCGACGAGATATTCCTGGCTGGAACGACGCTCCTTCCGTGGCAGGACTCGGTGCACCGCCAAAACGGCCGACGAGTGCTGCGGGTACACCTAAACCTCAGCCCATCATGTCGCCGTTCCCGAACATGCCGGGAGTCCAGGCGCCTCTAAGCTTTGCACCGCCTCCTCCCACTGGCCCGCCGCGAAGGGCTTCACCTGCGGTTCTGGCTCCTCCTCCTAAAGGAGACGCGCCGAGACCAGCTCAGCAACAAACTCTTATGGCCGCGCCCCCGCCCATGGGCAACCGTAATCCGTCTGTTCATCCCGGTTACAGCACGCAAACTCAACCGCTCATGCACCAGGGCCCTCCTCCTGCACGACAAGGACCGTCTTCCATACCTCCACGACCTCCCGTGCAACAGGGATCACCAATGCAGCAAGGTCCCCCGCCGAATGTAATTGCTGGACCACCTCCTCGAGCTTCCGCTACACCCACAACGATTGCGAGACCTCCGCCCAATGTTATAGCTGGACCACCTCCACGAACCAACATCCCCGCTGGCGTAGTAGCAGGACCGCCACCATCTAGAGTGATGCAGCGCCCACACGGCAGCCAGCAGTAGAGTCAAGGAGCAGAGATAAATTGGTTGGAGCGAGTTGTTTATTATGAATATGCATATGGATTGAAGATTAGGTTGTGTTCAATCCGATTCACAGATCGTATCGAGAATTTTCACAAATACAACGGGACTACATCATCAAGAAAATTCGATGTTCGATCTCCGACGGTGTTGACCGTGCATCTGAATACAATCCCGGTACTGTTAACCTTTTTTCGCCTCGTTCGGAGCCTTGAAACGACTTACATTTCTCCACACGCTTCGCATGGCGATTGGCATAGGATGAAAACGCAGGCGATACAAGATTCCTGACGTCCTGCGAAAGCCGTTCTCGCAGATTTGGGTCTTGTCGCAGAAGTGGATGTTGCCGCGACAATCCTTCCAGCTCGTCCAGTCTGGCGAAGAAGTTACTTAGACTGTCCTTGACGACTTGTTTGTCCCCCGAGGCACCTGTAAATCGGGCCACCGCCCCCGTGTTGGTGGATTCCGCTAACAAGGCAATCAGATCTTGCCAAACATGCATGTACAGCCCTATGGCATTCCGCAACCCGAGGTTCAAGATATTTTGTCCCCCAGCGCCCAACAAGTTTTCTGTCTCTGGCTGCATGATGAGGTTGTTTCGCATGTACGATACTGAAAGCGTGGCAGTCGAAATTATCAGTGTCGGGACATTTCGACTATCGTTCAACTCTAAACGCACGGTTGTTCACCATGTAAATGCCTGCAACCAGCTTCCGCATGCTCTTTGCCCTAAACTCCAGTTGTTCGAGTAGTCCGGACACCATGTCGGCCACAAAGTGTTGCAGGGTATTATCATTTTCATGGTTCTTGTGTGTCGCAGGGATTGCTCCCATGAGCCAGTTTCTGTCGCCGAGAGAACCCAGAAGGTTCGTCACGACATCTTCAAAGGCCGGAAGGCACTGGATATATTGTACGGTCTACGACAAGGTCTGAGCTTAGCGCCGCAGTGAGTCCGGTCAGCAATGCCACTTACTCTGTACGTCACGTCCGCCACGACGGATGTCTCCCCCTTGACAGATGGGTTTGGAGCCCGAATATCGACCAGTATTTCTGGGAAACTCCTGAGGCATGTACTTCGAAGCGTGTTGGCAGTGCTGGCTACCAATCGCGATACCGGCGCATCGAAGTCGAGCTCGCTTGTAATTTCCTGCCAATCCGACTGGTGCTGTAGCAGAGTTTGATACAGCTCGAAAGCGTAGAAGGTGTAGGTCGACAAAGATTTCTTGATGACAGCAATCTGTGATGTCAATAGATCCTCCAAGAGTTGAAGTGACGTGCCAAATATGGATACAAGGCTCTTGGAAGGTGATCGTGGAAATAGGTGCTCCAACAACATCTGCTCCGACTGTCGATGTTGTTCAATCATAGTTCGCTGTGAAAGCCGTTGCATAAAGATCTTACCTGCATCAATCCAAGAGTTCCGTGTAGCAAGACCCCGACTTTCTGGCCTTTTTGCTTTCGCTCCTCTTCCTCCCCTCCCGGCGAGGAACCCTCGTGTATGTTGTTGAAATCGGTGACGGCAGGAGAGACGCACTTGTCGGCGATGTGTTCCCGGCGCGCGGATAGATATGTCTCTCTGGCCTGGTTCATGGTGACCGAGATGTAACTACCTGCTGGATGTGCCGATGATCGTGGTAATTTTGTCAGGTACTGCAAAATGGGCGTCACTCGAGCAAGGGTTGGGAGTGTGGTGGGCGGAGAGGTTGGACCTGCAGAGGATGTCGGTATGAATCAGATCAACTAGACACCATATCAAACAATCGCGGACGATCACACATACCATCGGTTGCAATTTTATCTAGGTCCACAACCTTGCAAGACCCTTCTTTGACATACTTCATCATCAAGCCCACCAAGTTTCTGGCCCCGAGATCTATCAGCCGAGACTGCGAGCAACGCTCGCAGATTCAGCTCGTAGTCTGGAGGAGACCTGGACGTTGACGACTTACATAGTCCTTGATCCTAGCTTCCGTGCTCCGCCGTTCATTCTTGCCCAACCTATCTATTTCCTTGACCAGTCTGTCGATAGCACCGGTATAGTCTCGAAGGTTAGACTCTTCTGGTCTGCGCATGCCATAGAGATCGTGAGTGGAATGCCCGAAATCGGAAGTATATCTGCTCACGATCGCGAAATGATATCTTCTTCATGTTTGCCCACTGCAAACTCGCTCTTGATAATTTTGGTCTTGACGTCCTTGCCGTTCAACAGGGATAGGGCGTTCGAGATGTCTAGGAGAGAAGCGGGATGAAGTTCAGATGAGGAACTTTGAAAGGAAGCGAGACTTACTCTGTGCCTCCTTGCTCAAGGGCTGAATGCCAAAAGGCGCTATGGTATTGTCTAGCTTTCCCAAACGAGTATCCAGTTGGGCGAGAATCCCTGCATACACGGAGACAAGCGAGTATCCATAAGGACGTGAACAATCTCGATTCTTCGCAGTCTGCTCACCTGTCATCCGCGACGCCAATTTGTTGGTTTGAGCTAGCCGTTGCTCCAGCTATGGCGCCAGAGACGGCATGTAAGTGAAATGTCGGCCGAAACGAGTCCAGCCATTCTGCTCACCAGAGCTAATTCCGTTTCCTCTTCCATCCTGCGACTACGTCAAGAATTCTGTATCTCGTTGCCGAGTCCAGACACGCGTGGAGATTGAAGGTCCTTCCACCCACTCAGGCGGAGTAGCGAATACCTGGCACGTCACGGTGAAGGCGAGGAGTAGGTTTAGGCGGGAGGGTCATCAACACTCAGCGCGCCTGCGAGTCCATGTATGATGACCTTGCATGGTACATGATGCATGCTCGCTGGTGCTGCTGGCGTCATCTCCAAACTCGATCGCTCGCTCGACTTTAGCTTACATCCTTAAGTTTGTAACCACGCAAAGTTCCGAACATGTGCCTATATACACAAGGTCAGCTCTGGCAGCTCTGTGATCTCCTCGAGATCATTCCCATGTCATCGACGGCTTCATTCTGGACGCCAGAGGGGCACGGCAAAGTAAGACTTCGGAAGAAACCAACCCTAGTGGACTCGGTTTCAGGAATATAGCTATTCCCTCTCCGATCCTGAATGCGCCTGCTGACAGCGCTTTTCGGAATGGGAACAATTTCTTTCGATATCTACAACGATTGCTAAAATTGACAACGATAAAATTCATTTCTTGAGGGTTCGAGAAGATCCCTAGCTAGCTCCCTGGAAGAGATTTGATGAGGTTATTGATACAGTTTGAAACGTAAAGCGGAGAGATGCGACTTTGCTGGACATGGAATGTTGAAGTTTCTAAATTTTGTCTTGGTTGTCAAACGCTGCTAGAGGGCTAGCTCTTGGTTGACCGGTTTGTGGGTGGGTGGGTGTTTGCGATAGCTCGGCAGTCAAGGTAAACTTGGTCGATGTATAGCTTGAAGGGCTCAGTACTTGTTGAGCTTGCCGGCCATCTGAATGAGACAGAGTTAGGTGAGCAAAGCCTTCTCTGCAGGTAGAACATGCGATAACCTACCGCCGCCATGTTCATCACTGGGGAAAGGCCATCACCGTTCGGCGGGGACTGGCTAAAGGCACCAGAGGTTCGGGCGATGGAAGCCAAGTCAACTAAGGAGAACCGACATCAGCATAGGTCCACTAGACGTTCTCTCGTGTCTGGAAAAGGACTCACCTTGGTCCCGGTTCAAAGCCCCATGTCGCCACGCTCGAGCCTTCTCCCTTTCCTCTTCAGTCATGTTGCTCATCCGCCTCTGCATACCACCGTTGGGAGTCTCGATGGGCTTCTCCTGTTCATCGCTGCCGTTGGCATGCAGCGCCGCGGCGGTACTAGGGCTTGTGGCAAGCTTGTCCTCTTGATCATTCTCGTTGTCGTCAAAGTCGACGTCATCGCCCTTGAAGTCCTGGTTCTGAGGGGGGAGCTTGGCGGTGTCGAGGTTGTGGTGGATATAAGGGTGGATCTGTTCAGAGACGGAACCCCAGTTGTGAGGGCCAGCGCCGTCCTTTCGAAGAGACTTGTCGCGTCCAGACTTGGACACTGATTCCAACGACGATGAAGCGAGAGGGTCAGTCGGATCATAGGGTAAAGTTCGACCCGGCTCTACTCACAGCTTCGATCCTTCAAAAGAGCAGCGGGGTAGACGTCTCGCTAGGGAGGTTCGCATGTAACGACGGAGATGGTGGGAAGATTCGGGATCATCAAACGACGAGCGGGTATTAATCAGGACCAAGAGGACATTCCGAGGTGTCAGCTCATTCGAGCTCGGGATCACGCGCTGCGCGTCAACATACCTCGGTCCTAGTCATTGTGGGCGGGTAGTATGTATGGAATGGAGCGATAGAAAATAGCGAGATGCTGTCAATGTGGTCCACCCTCATCCCCACGCACAATGGTATGCGTTGAATAGCTGATGATGACTTATATATCCCACAGCCAAAGGACTTCCAGCACAGCACCCAGAGCTGGAGGAGGCTGCTCGCTGATCCCCATCCAACAGCTCGCAGTCCTGGCGAGGATAGCGCGTGACCGGCTGCACCACTCCCATTGGTGCACCCTCGCGATGCTATTACCAAAAAAAAACGGATGACAGGAGGAAACAGGGTCATGAATTCTAGCTCGTCAGTTCAGTCTATGGCCCAGCCCACAGCTCACACCCTGGCCACGTCAGATGATCACTCTTTCAAGCTGGTCTTACGACTCGAAGGAACATTCGGTCAGCGCCGCGCCCCTCCTCATTTCGCCTGAATTCGCAGAACGCTATTCCAGCGTTTGCTGCCGTCTTTCGTTTAGACCCTATTTCCCCACGGGATCCCCGCCTTTCTCACGCCGGATTGTGGGGAAGATAAGATATGGTTGTAGATCTGTTAAAGGCCCAGGCAAGCCCATTTAGACCTGGGATGCGACAATCAACTTGACCAGAAAAGATGTAACAGCATAACGTGTGAAAAACGCGACGAAGGACATAGATCATACAACAGCTGTATGCTACCCCTGAACGACCCTTTCTATCCGGTCTTCTGCTTCTTGGGCTTGGGTGGTTGATTCTCATCCTCGTCCACGTCCATAACATCATCGTCATCCGTGTCGATCGTGTCTTTGCTCTTGGGAGTTTTGCCAGCCGACTTTCCATTGGTAGGTTTCGCGGCGGATTTGGGCTTTGCGGTGGAACCACCTGCTCCACTGCCCGTCTTCTCACCGCCCTTCTTCTCAGAGCTCTTCTTCTCGGAGCCTTTCTTCTTGCCTCCCTTGACCATGTCATCGCTGACCGCACCGTCACTGACTTCGGAATCTGACTCTGATGGTGAACCTTCGTCTGAGGAGCTGGCCTGGAAATCCTCATCCTCTGTGGACGCAAGAAAATTGCCAAAACGTGTCAGTAAATCAAACTCCAGACGAAGATTATTATACCCGGTATTTACCTTCTGAATCTTCGTCTGCCGCATCACCGCCAGCTCCGGCTCGAGGCTTTCCAGCCGCTGGTCTGGCAGGCTCTTCCTCGTCTTCCTCGTCTTCACTTCCCAAGTCCATTTTGTCAATGTCGCGCATGGCAGAGGCGTCACTTTGCTCCTTGACCCGGACGTTCCTGTCTCGAAGATACGACTTGATGGCGGGGAAGTCATCCTTGTTGATGGACGTGAATGTATGTTCGACATCGGTATTCAGCTTGATAGTAATATCACATGTACGCAAGGCACCGGTGACACTAAAGAAAAGGCAGGTGAGTACACATGCAAGCAAAAGCATGGCCTTTGACGCGACATACCGTGAGAAGGACGCTTTACTGATCGAATTGTAGTCGATCAAGATCGGTTGCTTGGCCACGAATAGCATGCTCTTTTCCAAAAAGTGAAGATCACCCTGCACGGCCTTGACACTTGCCTTGACGGCTGTGTTCTGTCCGTTGTTGGTGACACTGCGCGATGCGGCTACGTGAGTATGGGGCGATAAAGACAGAGCTATGTCATGGATTCTCACCTTCGGAAAGTGGTGTTGTCAATGACATCGCGACCGGACAACTTGCTCATTAGCTGACCGACAACGAGGTAAGTCTGCTGTGACCACTCCTTTTGCAGACCGGGATATTTTCTGCTCAGTTCGTCGCTGGGGAACACAAGACCGGTTAATGTTAGACTGTTTCTGTAGAACGTGCGAAATCAACACATTACACTTACTCTTCAATGTTCAGCGTAAGATCGATCTCCTCTCCATCAGGCCATTGCATAACCAACCATGGGTACCTCGTCTGACCCTGTCGAAGAGGGGGTTCGAGACCAACCTGGAAGAAAAGTAGTAAAACCAGATCAATACCACGCCTCTCGCGACACTCAGACAACGTACGATGAGTTGTTGAAAGGTGGCATCTGGCTTTGGCAGAAGGAACATTCGATGAATATGCTTGTACGGGATCTTATAGTCGTATGTCTTTCCGTGCAGACGTAGATGATCGGCGTGTAATTCGATATCGTATCTGCCTCGTGGAGTCGGGACCGAAACGTCGGGAAGTGTGACGATTGCATCGCCCGCTTGCTCCTTGATCTCCGCCATGGTGGTGATTGCATTGTGGAAAGCTTCGGCCGCGCTGATGGGATTACCCTCCTCGTCGTAATCTTCCTCTTCCTCCTCTCCCTCATCGTCTGCATCCTCGTCCGTTGCCTCTCCATCCTCCTTGCTATCCGATCGCTTCTTTCCACTCCGTTGAGGTATGTAGAACCGCATCTCCACCAACTCATCGGGAGGTCGAGTAACGCGTTCCGTTGCTGGAGGTGGTGCGAATTCGAGTGCGACTTCGTTCTTGCCCGCCATGTTTGAATTTGAGATGGCTGCTAGAGGAACTTCGAAAGATACTCTTTGCTGTACCAGAAAGGCCAAGTCGTTTGCTGAAGAATAACCAAGATGCCGTGAGACGAGATTCTGCCGTCAACAATGAAAACAGGACATACCCTGAACGTCTGCCTTGCCCCAATTCCAACCTTTGAGACTGACATCCTTGACATCAAGTTCGACGTTACCATTGGTAACGGTGGAGATTGCCTTTTTTAATGCATCCAAGTCTTCCCGCTGTAGATTTTCGAAAGAATGGCGTTGTCCCTTGTTTAGTGTCAAACGAAGCAGGAAATTGCGAGCCGTTCTAAGGGAAGGAGATGTTGTGTTTGTGTTAGCGCCTGTCGAGACCTTGCACGATACCTCCTCGAGGGGTCCACCATTCGATATCTCCAGAGTGCGAACACTGACCTCATCCATGTGGCAACCTTGATCTCTGATCCTGAAAATGTCACGACCTGACTCTCCTTTCCCTCGGCGCCTGCGCTCTTCCAGCCGACACCTTGCTGCGTAATGCGCAGTTCTTAACGATAGCAGACCAGATGAGTTCACGGATGTCATACGAAGTCGTGAGACTGAGGATACTCACGGCCCATGGTCTTGCCTCCATTGTGAAAGACTGAAAAAGGTCAGGTAACCCGTTGAAATGAGCGTAAGGAGCGCAAGTAGCAGAAGAGGGCAAATAAGTCATGATCAGCAGCCAGATCATTGTAGACATCTCTCGAGGCCCTCCGACTACACACCTTCAGGGACATCGAAGATTTTGGAAGACATGTTAAGCGGTCAGTAGGTCAAGCCGAGTGAATCGATGTTCGCACCGAGACGAAGGTGAAGAATCGATGGTGAACGGCAGCGTTCTCGGTGGAAGCTTGGGATCAAGGGTGCCAGGCAAGAGGAATCTCCCGGTGATCTGTAGAACTCGGCCTCTATGAATCGCTGGTGTAGCAGAATCCGTCTTGTCAGGACGTCATCTTGACATCTTTCTTTACCTTGCACAAGTTGGACGCGCTCTACTCCACCAACGCGTCTTTCCCTCCAACGCGGGCTTACCTAATAGCTTAATGTGCACTCGGACATGAAACTGCGCTTTTCCTTTGTCAAGTATATTTTTGGTCCACTAGGCGGGTTGACGGGCCATACTGCCAGGCCTGGCGCGGTATCGCTTTGCCAGGTGGATGATTGGCAGCAACGGGACAGCACCTCCATTGACAATTTGTTCAACTTCTCTTCGACGGACCCATTCATACGATTTCATCACCACTCCCTGACCGGCAAACAATCCACTTCACACTCGACACGCACGCGGGAGACTCGAGAAGGGCCAGAAGAGCTGTGTAGCAGACGATTACGGGATCGAGGTCAAGAGAGAAGATTCGTCGGTTGGAAGCTAGAGCTGTGGTCGCTTGGGCAGAGGAAGTGTAAGTCACTCGCCTGTCCTTTGGTGGAACACGAAGCTTCGAAGATCGATCTGGCAATCCTTCGTAATTCTTACACCGCGCGTGCGATGCTGACCATTTGTTTCGTCTCTTGATTATGCAACCTATCCCTATTTCCTCACTGGGTCCCTTTCGCTCGCCCGTTGACTCTCTGTCGCACATCTCTGGCCATTCACTCCTATTCCCACCTTCCCACCCATCCATCCCTGTACGGACACACGAAAACAATCCTGAAACGGAAATTCGGACGCATTGTTCCGTGGCCCGTTGGACCTTCCGCGCGCCCTTGCGATCGGCGAATATCGACATTCCGTTTGGTGCTTCCAACCTGCACCGCATTTCTTGGTGCTGCCTTGGCCAACAAAATATTCCTATTGTCTTGTCGGCGTGGTCGATACCTACCTGACGCACGCTTGTCATGCATGAACACAGGCTAGACCACCGCACCGCGTTTGGCAGTTCGACACTAAAGCCGCCAGCACTTCGGGATCGTCGGGGCAGCATTGACGGCATCCGACGTTTGGCAGAGGTCGATCAGCTTCGATTCTCGCTTTGCAACAAGGATCACCGCTCATCATGATGAACATCTGAGAAGGCCGACAGTTTGAACAGGACGTGACGTTGCAGAGCCCGTTGGTTCTTCCCTTCAGTCTAAAGAAACGGCGCTACCATCACCTATCGCCTTATAATCAACCTTTTCAAGATGAACCTTTCGTTGTCATAACCTCAAGCGCCTCGGTCTGTCTTCAGTACCTGACAAGGCAAGGCGCAAAGTGGAAGCGTCTCCACACAGTTTACGCATATCAGCACACTAGCAATATCGCCCCTCACTCGTGATAATCAAGTTGTCAGCCATGGCTTCTCAGCTCATGTTCGATATCGATACCAGCCCCAAGCTATCTAGGGCTGGACCAAGGAGAAGCTCATCTGGCACCATCGTCCCCGATCATCCGGTGCCATTCACGTCATTCGAATCACGGTCGTACTGGAGCGTTCCCTCATCGCCGGTAGCAACCATTGGTCGTGCAACTCACGTCGAACCCGACAGATGGGACGCGTCTGCAACTTTTCCCGTTCGCCATTCGCCCAAACGACCACTATATGCGTCACTACCGTCATTCACCCAATCTATTACACCCGTCATCTCTCCATCCACATCCAAGTGGGAGAATGGTGGTGCAAACACCACGCTGTGGGGACACTACGCAGCATCGGACGCCCTTGTCGCAGTCGAGAATCTCAGCATGGCCGCGACATCGGCAAATATACGCCACTCATGTGCTCCCCGATCGTCCTACATGCCGGATACCTTCCAGTCGACGACACCAACGTCCCCTATTCGATTCTCGTCCGACGCCTTTCCGGAATTGGCTATATCACCACCGGACCTCGCCACCTTTCCTTTCTGTCATTTCGAACAAGTACTCAGCCCGTCCTTGGTCGCAGTGGACCCGGAGTCTTCCAACCTAGACACACCGGAAAGCGACAATTACATCGTATCCGGATGCCTCCTGAGTGGGTGCCATGATCACGAGACGACTCACGATCAGGATGGCCATCCTTCAGCAGCAGTATGGTCACCGTCAACCCTGACCGCTATGCGCAAGCGGTGGCGGCATATGCGAAAGCAACCACCAGCTCAAACAGCAGTCCCGTTGCGTCCCTGTTTGAAGAAGATGTCAACGGGGTCATCTGTGTTGGACGACACTTCATCATCGGGGCGGGCTGCGATTGGTGGAAGGACCTTTTCGTCATCATCGTCCAGTTCATCCTGTTCCGCGTTTGGAAGCGTAGAAGCACACGACGATCGGTTGCCCTCTTTCCAGATCAACCTCGGCATTAATAGAATGGCGTCGCATGAATGGTCGACGATCGCTGAAACCAGAAGCCGATCTACGAGTGGCGCAAGCAGCACAATGTTGTTTTCGCCATTTCCTTCGGATGGGGACGATTACGAGCACGGAGGAGCTATGATGGTACTGGAAGACGACGAGTTGGCCGAGGTGGAAGAGTACATGCTGCAGGGCTTTCTCCGGGCATTCGGTCGGCCTCAGTATGTCCCAGCAGCAACCGTGGGTGAATCTCCAGCAACCCACGATGCATCTCCGGTCGACGCTGGCATCGAAGAGTTTGGAACGACGCCGACACCAGCGTCGATGCTTGCTCTAAAGACCTCGCAGAACGACGATACGCTTAGACCGCATATGCCCCGACAACGTCCTTCGATCTCCATGCATTTTGACAGCACGCTGTCACAACCGTTGGTAATATGTGATTCCCCTGTGTCGCCCGAGTCGCACGCACTTCCTTGTTTCTCCGAGGTCGTGGGTCACATGGCGTCTGTGTCCTTGGGCAGCGTCGATGACAAACCTCATTCCGCGGTAACTATCCCGCCTCCGGCTCTTGCGTCAGATGTGTCATCATCCCTCCTCGACGACGACGCCGAGATTGACGGTGAATGGCAATGGACATGTCCCGTGACTGTTCCTGTTCCTATCCGATTAGGTAGAGCCTCGGTCGTCTTGCCCTCAGCTGCCGGAAGTTCACCAACAAGTGTTAATCAGCCCCGCTGCGGTTCAACAAACGCACCTTCTCGCAGCAATAGCGTGATTAGCTCGACAGCCAGTAACACCGGTGGGAAGCGTAGGGTACATTTCCCTGTCTGCCCTGGAGGAAATGGTGAAATGGCTTTATGTGTAAGTCCCTTTGGAAACAATACGACTTGCTTTGCTCATGCCTGTCACTTCCTCGTTCAGGCTCTTTACCCCACGTATGCTGCTACAGATTACGACCGGACGCCGCTCGAGCCACCATCGGAAGAGGAAAGGAACTGTCGCATGCCAGAACGAGGCAGCCGAGAGCTTTCTGAAGAGGAGGAGAGTCGTCGGATCATCGAGGCTAAAGGCGATTGGAACATCTGCGATGAAGCGTCGTTGCCGGACCAGTCCCATTTAATGGAAACATCCTACGCGGTATTCGGCAATGTCTCCGTCAATTCAGTCGCCAGCCGTTCCGAAGAATCAGCAGCAGCCTTGGCTTGGTCTTGCTCGAGTGAATTTATTCCCGTTGTCCCGGCGGGCGGACACCATCCAATGGAAACGGATGACAACTGGGAGAATTGGCTGGACCGACGGAAATCCCCTTGCAAACTTAATAGCTCAGCATCGACAGATACACTCAAGGCAACATTCGGAGAATCGTCAAGTTCGGATTCACTACCAACGCCTACCAATACCCCTGTAGATCGCTCGCCTGATCATACACCCCCAAACGAGACTCTTCAGGCTCAGACGTCGGGCTACCTATCATTTACACCGCAGCCGGTTCCACTGACATGCTCCTTGCAGTCGTTGCTGGATCGCGAAGAAGCAGTGATCTCCAGTGATACGTTCTCTCAAACAACCAGCAGCAGTTGCGGCCCCCGTACGTTCGATTCCAATAGGGCAATAGAGGGTGGACCGTCGTTGCATCCCGCCGTGAATGCAGACGAGTCGGATAGCCTCGAATCATGGCTACCGCATTCAAGCACTCGAAAGGACCAGTCGGAGCTGTCCAGCGAGGAAACTATATCTACGAAACCAAGCAACGTTATTCCAAAGCTGAAGAAGAAGAAGAAGACCGTCTCTTCCGAAAAGCGAACAACTCTGTGGACCCAGACTCAGTCTTCATGGAATGAATTTGGGGCCGGCAGTTGGAGTACAGGAGAAGAAGGTTGTCTGGGAGGCTTCTAAATAGGATATACAATCATCTTCAACGCTATGTAACGCCATTAACGATACTCATACATTTTACGAAAGATCGATCAAGCATGCAAAGGTCAGCCTTCCAGCCATATGCAAGGTGGCGTGCTTAGGGCTTGTTATGTGTTGTTGGCATTGCTTTCGGACGAGTCCCACCTTTCCATATTTAGTCTGGTGAACCGTGAAGTTTTTGCAACCTTGCAACAGGTCGTGCATCACAGATAACATGCTATGATATCAATAGCATCATGCGCCACGACAGAATTCTGTTATGTATCGTTTAACAGGTATGTTCCCGTTTTCCAAATCGTGCTCGTTGGCTTGAATCCACCGGCACGTCTGCGCATTCTCAATAACTTCACCCTGATGCAAGCCATGATATGCGTCGAAGTCGTATGTGCGTGTCGGCTTAGGCTGCAGTAGTGTTTTGGAGCCCCAGATATTGTACAAGGTCATGATCATGTTGAGAAGCCATGCGCAGGCAATGAAAACGACACCGAATACCTGTAACCTCCTGAATTCACCGCGCCGTCAGACAGTATCAAGATATATTTCCTGGGAAGTGGGTGATATGTGGCCAGATGAATCACTTGAAGAACTCTGATGGGAGCTGCTCTCCGAGTTGCGCACAGGCCATGAACATCCCCGTCGCTATGCGACGGACGGTTGCACAGACGCTGTAGTCAAACATCAACATCGTCTGCCTGGCAGAGCACTATGCGATTGCTCACAGGGAAAAGTCAGACTCCAGTATGCCATGGTCCACTCGACTTTGCGTGACTTGATAACGCCGACAGCGTGGAGAACCAGGGGTGTTATCCTGAAGTATAGGGCTAACCCAACCAATGGTAGGCTGTACCATACCGACACCACTTGGAGGATTCTGGCTGCGTCTGCGTCAAGAAGGCCTGCCGCAGGAAAGGCACGCCTTGCCGTTGCAGCCAAACTCATAAACGCTACCTCCGAGCTTTATGAGTGGAGATCGCTCCAGAAAGCCCACTTCAACTCAACAAATGCCGTGAAGCCGGGAGGACCGACAGCGATCAAAAACTGCAGGAAAGAAGGGGGCGGCGGCGTCGGCAGAAGTATACTTCTGCACATCCACACCGAAAGCCTATACGTGTGTGACTAAGTTGTATGAGTACTTAACCTAGTGAGGTAGCAAGGTGTGCCCAGGTGACTCACTTTATCAATGACAGGAACCAACCCATTCCTTGTAGCATGTACGAGACGATGATAATATATGTCGCTTGCGCTTCAGGCATATGGCCGGCTAAGGCGGAGCCGGTAGTTCCTCCCAGCATCAGTGGCTGAAGACTCAACACTTGGTCAATCATCAGTCGAACTTGCCACATGGAAGACGACTCACGAATATCAGCATACAGTCTGCGGGTGTTATGGCTGAGAGTGGCCTGAGCCGTCCTCTTACCGTATACTCAACAATCATAGCGATGATCAAGGACACGGCAATGTAAACAAACCAGACGACCTCGAGCGTGCGAACCAGCCATCCTCCGACGTGAGGGACTCCATACTCCAGGCTACCTGTCATTGGGTGCTGAGTAGGTCCCCATACTGGTAGCAGGTCTCGATATCTTACAGACGAAAAGAGTTGCCCATCCCAAAGCGAAACAGGGCAACTAAATGCCGTCTTCATGATCGAAGAAGGAGCGCTTGAAGACCCGAGGGTGGTGAATCGCTCGAGATGTGACGCCGGCAACGTTGATAAGGAAGACCATAAGATCGATAAGGCAGAAGGCTGTCCCCAGTACCCGTTGAGCAGCAAAATTGTAGGGACACCCGCCGATGAGTATCGCCATTCCTCCAGTTCCCATGTTGACGGTGAAACAGCTGTAGAGCACCAGTTTTCCCATATTATCATGTTAGTTGTCCATCGAGTGCTGTTCTAGGTGCTCGAAAAGTTTGCAACCTACTTCTATGTCCACCACTCATTCCTTGCCTCCATCCTTGGAGCAGAACTTGATTGGCGGGCGCAGGACCTGGGGCATGTGACTTTTCTTGATCTGACTGAAGGGCGCCTTGTCGCAATCCAGAAGCAGTCGCTATGACTGGAAGATTGGGCCATGTCAGTACTTCGGTTTCGTCGGCCACTGACTTTCGACATTCAAAGCAAGAGCCAAGAAAGGATCTTTCCGACAAAATCCTGGGACGTCTGTGTTTCCAAACTGATATTCCTTTGATGTCGCTAATCACACATCACGACTCTGGTAAAACCCGGGCCAACAAAGTCTCAGAGGTCTATTGTAGTTCCGTTGGACACTCCGTCAGCAACGGACCGTATCCAACATACGTCTGGTCGCTTGCCTGTCTGATTGGACTTAAACTTTGCATGTCACATGTTTTTGGGGTAAGCAACGGCGGTGGCAAAACCCTCGGGCGGGATAAGCACGGCGTAATCAGGGGAGAGCTGCTGACGTCTGATTTGCATGGGATGCATAGGTGCTTGCATAGGATGGTTGTCAAGCTGGCTGCCAACGCATAATCCGTAGGCAGAAAGTACCTAAAAGCTATGAAGTAGGCTTGCGCTTTCCCCGGCGGCGCTGATATGTTCAGCTGCAGCACATTATAGGGGGTCTGAAGATCTTCTTCGACCACCAAGGGCTGCCTGTGAAGTGACTTGCGGCACTCGCTACAGGTGTCACAAGCTGTGTCACAACGGAATAGACGCCGTTGCTAGTGCATCTGTGCACAATCGTCTAGCTTTAATCAGCTGTATAATCTACACCCAGGAAAATGTGTACCGCGCCTGCACAGAGCACAGAGCTAAGTCCGCACACCCTATTTCAGGACACCTGTCATAATAACTGCATACCAGGTTTGACAAGCTACAAGCTATAAGCTACAAGCTGTAAAAAATCTCTGTTTACAAGGCGTTTGTCGATGGGTGGCTGCACCTACGTCAGCTGTCCTCGCTCATAGTCGTTTTCAGAATATGAACCATCAATGCACGTTCAAACCTCTCTAGCTACCTCTCCTGGAGGGTGGGAGCTCATAAGGCGAATTATCTCGACGGTGCGCTCCACAACGTGCATACTGCACAGCCTCCGGTTGGCTACATAAGCTGCTACGTGAAAGCGCGAGTCAACAGCTGTTTGAAGAATGGGCAACAAGGGAGACGAGTGGGAGACGTCTACAATTTGCGGGAATTGACTGTTAGATAGGGGAAAAGATAGGAGCTGTGATTGAAGCCAAAGTGTCCTGATGCAGACACCAGGCAATTAAAAAATGATTGATCCAATTGGTGATAGATGACCTGCAGTTTGCAACGACCTCGAATCGAAAATCGAAGCCTGTAAACCAGGCGACTTATGGGATTGGGGTCCTGGCCATCAGCGGTCCCCAGTCCGCTAGATCAAACAGCACGTGCCACACACCCTTACTTCAGCTGTCTTCTTATGGTTGACGGTACCGCTGTAGTACCGGATGGGGGACCAGGAGCTGGAACATGTCACCGACGCTACTGAAGCTCTTGGCGAAAGAGCGCGATGCGAGAGTCGTTTGAAAGGCTTCCGAAGATTGTTGCGACCGCGGCGAGAATATTTGCCACGAGGTTACGTAAAGGAGGCTGTACCAGCGCTGAAACAAGCCAGCCCATAGCGCTGCTTATAGGGGGTGAGGAAGTTGGTGAGGACAGCTGTAAAAGACACTACTGTAGCTAATGTTGATCTGGCTACATGCACTGTGTACTGTACTCTGTAGTACTGTGGGTCTGTGGCCTTGGGTAGCTCTGTGGGTTTCGACCAAGCACAGGAAACTCCTAAAATCACTCCTTCATCGTCGCTGCACTTGCGCAGATTGTGCCAATTGGCGGAGAGTCCCTGTGATAAAGCCGCGTCGGGTGCCATCTTGCATCTGGGCAGCTGCGGTATCTGGCGTCTCTTGGAATCTCGTCACAACAGCTGTGTTACAACGAAGTTATGTGCGTCGCTATGAGCAGCAGCTTGAGCAGCTCTATGAGCTGTCTAACTCCGGAACGCCCCCCGACTTTTAGCAGCTGACTTATTGCCCAGTGACTCTCTGTGCCTTTCTGCTATGTAAATGGGGCCCGCCGGCTATCTAATCTTGCCACGTGCCCCCCTTACGTTTCCCTCACGGCAGTGGCCGATCGGCGAAATCTGAGCGATTCCGGATGGGTATAGAATTTTCAGACTTCCTCTTTTGCGAAGCGATGAAATGTCTTGGCAAGTCGGAGCTGAAGGGCGAGTGCATCATAACGAACGTGCATGAATAGTTCACAGGTCACTCAAGCGGCTCAAGCGTGAGTCTAACAAATTCTGGCCAATGCGCAGTATAAGTGATATAACAGTTGTTGCGTCGATGGAAGGCAGGCAAACTTGTGGCTAGGCAACTCTATTCGAACCGCAGTAGTACACTCAAAAGTGACGATCCACTATGCCCACCCTTCATCAATTCGACTACTTGTTCGCCTTTGGTGTCATCTTCTGCACATTGGATGCATATCAAATCGGTCAGTAACGGGATGCACCTTTTGCTACCAATTCCACTGAACAAAGCTCCTCGAACCTGCAGGTGCCAACGATGTTGCCAACGCATGGGCAACCAGTGTCTCGAGTAAGAGTGTGACTCTGAAACAAGCGATCGTCGGAGCTGCGATTTTTGAATTTCTGGTGAGTTGCTCACCTTGTACTTCGATCTGTATTCGTGCTTACTTGAAGTATATTCATCAGGGCGCTGTATTGGTTGGCGGTCGAGTATCTTCAACTATCAAAAACGGAATTGTTCCAGCCAATATCTTTAATAACGACGCGGGTTTGCAGTTGTTGGGATTTGTCAATGCTATCTTCGTCTCTTCTCGTAAGTCAGATTCGATACTACCAGGCACAGAGAACCTGATTCTACGGTGACATCCAGTTTGGCTGTCCCTTGCGACTTACATGTCTTGGCCGGTTTCGACAACTTACTCAATCGTATCTGCTGTCTTGGGTACCGGTAGTGAGTACACCTTGCAACGCTCCACAATGGAGCCTATCTGACACGCTGTCTCTTCCAGTCGCCGTAGGAGGATTTGATGCACCAACTTGGGGCTGGAATGACGGAAAGGGTGGGCACCAAATCTTCTCAGGACACGCAAGCGATAGAGCTGAATAACAACATCGTTCCCTCGATAGGCATGGCCGCTATTTGGGGAGGACTCGTTATCGCTCCTGCCATGGCTGCTGGCTTTGGCGCCGCCGTCTACCTCTTGGTCAAATTCATCGTACTCAAGCGCGACAACCCCACGCGATGGGGTCTCATCACGGGCCCGTTCTGGTTCTTCCTCGTGGCCTGTGTACTCACGATGTCTATCAGTAAGTGACATTCTCATTTCAAAGAAGTGAGGATTATACTTATACCGCTTTGCATTGCAGTCTACAAGGGCTCCCCCCAATTGAAACTTGACTCAATGTCTCCCGGAAAGACCGCTGCAGCCATTCTCTTGACTGGTCTTGTCGTCAGCATTCTGTCAATCATTTTCTGGGTCCCGTATGTGCGAGCCAAAGTCATCAAGAAAGATTACAGTAAGTCGAAACGATCATGTAGTCAACGGAATGTCCTGACAGGTCTGGTAATTAGCTATTCGATTCTACCACTTCTTCTACGGTCCTCTCCTGTGGAACCGACCTGCGCCCGAGGATGCAGGTGCAATCGGAAAAGCAGCTATTGTTGACTACCGAATCCGTAAACACCAAGAGGGCGATATTGTCGAGGATTCTATCTACACTTACGGCAGTGAGTGCGACGAGGAAGAATCGCCTGCACGAGCTTTGATTCTAACTTGAATTCACTCACAGACTCGCACGCGATGGCTGAGGAGGCGACCATGGCTGATACTGCTGCCGAGGGATCCAGCAGCCACGAAAAGGGTACCAGGAAAACGGAGTCTCTTGAAAACTCTGAAGGCGCCACCACGCCAGCACATGATAGCAAACTCGAAAAGGAAGTCGAGGTACCTCAACACCAGATCGAGGGCGCTTTTATCTTGCCCAAGAACCTATGGATTCTTTTGCGATACCGAGCATACCCCTTCGTATATAACATGCTGACTCACGGGGCCAACGTCGATATCCACGCTCTCCAAGCTGGGAAGGCCGGTACTAAGGAAGGCGACCGAATGCAGAAGATTTACGAACGCGCCAAGCAGTACCCGAACGAAACCGAACACTTATACAGTTTTATGCAAGTGATGACTGCTTGCACCGCCTCTTTCGCTCATGGGTACGTTTCGGAATTCTTCTTGTCAAATTATGCCGCTGATGTGACTTGCTGTTCAATAGTGCCAACGATTTGAGTAACGCTATCGGACCCTTCTCGGTCATCTACTACACATGGAAGAATGGTATCCCTGCCGGAAAGAACAGCGATGTCGAAGTTTGGATGCTGGTGTACGGAGCTGCGGCTCTGGTCCTCGGTCTCGCCACGTACGGCTACAACATCATGTCGGTCCTGGGCAACCGTATTACGCTGCACAGTCCGTCTCGAGGTTTCTGCATGGAACTGGGCGCTTCTATTACCGTGATTCTTGTAAGCAACGCTCTCTCCTTGCCTGTATTGAACCTGACACTACGACCTGCTTTAGGCATCGCAATACGGTATTCCCGTCAGCACCACCATGTGTATCACAGGAGCTACGATTGGGTAAGTCGCTTTTCTTCGAATTTTTCCTTCTTTGAGCTGATATTTTGCCTGAACTTCTTAGTGTCTCCCTGTGCAACGGCGACATCAAATCAACGAATTGGAAAGCCATTGCCTGGATCTATACAGGTATGTGCTGGATCTATACGTGTATACACAGGTTGGATCCTCATTAATCGGCTGAATTTATACAGGTTGGATTCTCACCATCGTGGTAGTCGCGACCGCCTCGGCGTGCCTTTTGGCCATTGTCATCAACGCCCCTCGACTATCCTGAGCAAGGCCAATGGACAGGAAAAGAGGTCTCGGGAAGGCTTAATCTATAGATGTTGGTCCTGTCTGAACTGGGTGGTTTAAAACGTATTGTATCCATAGGAAAATCAGCGGTGTATGAACATATTAATGATGTGGTTGCGGATATTGCCGGACAGTTTGGCATGAGATTTTGGCCATCTTCACAGCTACGGCGACAATCTAGAATCACGCCGATCATCCGGCACTGGTGCGTTCAACTCCAATCACTTAGCCTCCTCTGCTTGTACCATGTGCAGTGCTCTCTGCATATATGAGTAACAGCTTTTCGCTCGCTCGTGAAGCTGCAGGATACATATCCAACGCGGCCTTCCCGCCACACCGCTACCGCGAACACATCTCCCTGCCACCTACATAGTAGCTTGCGATTCCGATGCGTATGGGGTGTACGGCTGCGATATCGAGGACGGCTACTTCGACGGAGAGGTGGTCCAATACCGAGTCACCATCTTCGAGTTTGAAAGACCTGTCAATGACCTGTCCACCTCTATGATGTCATTAGCGGTCTAGAGCTCATGGATCCGCCTTCTGAAACGCGACAGGCGCGACTGGCGCTGGAGAAGGCTGAACCACGCTTCCCAACGCCCTTGCCTCCTCTCCAGGTTTTAGCTTCCATTCTCCGAGCCAAAACGCGTGCCGGGAGTAAGTCTACCTGACGCGTCGGACGCGACTGCTTTCCCCTTGCAAGCATTCACGCACATTGGGAGGGATAGACGGAAAATTGATCGCGCGGTCTTACGCCGGCACCTATGAGCCCCAAAGGAAGGCTCGAGCGAATGGTCCAGACTTGATCTCTTTCCCTCTTACACGTTCATCTACCGTGGATTGGGCGTGGTCAATTGCAGCTTCACATCGTCACTTCACTGGTCCACTGTATCTTGACGCTTATCAGGAAGAGGCAGCCTATTCGACGTTGAGCAACAAGCAAGCAGCATCGCACGTTGCATTTCCCGGCATCGACACTCGCTCATCGAATCTCGTCTCATAAGTCCCGTTGATCGGAGACCGAGGAGGAGAGAGTGCAGTAGACCTACTGGCATAGGTCCATGTATTTTTCCTAGAGTACGTATCGACTGTGCAGCCCCGTCGAGGAAACCCGAAACTGACGTGCCATGTTGCAATCTTCAGGCAGTTCTGCAACGGCTCCTCCCTTGAACTCCTGTTGTGGAAGAAAAGCAGTGTCATCGGATCCTCTCCCGTGTCTCTCAAGAAAGATGGAGACGTCAACTCAGTGTGTAATTCTCGTGTCGGGCGCCCGTTTCCGCTGCTCATCACGCCATTCCTGCCTCTTTCTCAGGACGTCCAGGGAGCAGACTGAGGAGGCTTTCATGACGCAGATTATCGGCCAAGCGGACGATGGGGCCCAGGGACATGGCGTGGATACCATGGTCATTGGATCACAGCCATTCGAACATTCGAATCGCAAAGGCCTTCGCATTTACACCCAAGATGTCACCTCTCAAACGAGGCCAGAGGAAGTTATCTTTGTCCACGGTTCTGGAATGCCAGTCTACGCACCTCAGCCTCGAAGCTATGACGCAGTTTCGCCATCATTGAACGACGCTTCGCATTTAACGCACCACCAAATCCTTCAACCACCTCAAACAGCTCATCCGCAATTGGGCACTTCTCTCTACGCTGACCACGACTCGGTCTTCCATGTTTCTGGGTCGCACGTTGCACCGTCCTTCTCTGCACGATCAAAGCTGCTTCGTCCGGGTATGAAGCGCGCCGAGTCCATGATGGAATCCAGGATGATGGGAAGCCTTGATCAGAGTCCGCTAATGGGCAACTCGGGCCTGCCGATCACAACCGCCAGTAACCTGCAACACGGGATGTCGATCATGCGGCCCGAATCCACTCCCGTCGGCCCCAGTCAGGGTTATCACACGGCGTACTTTATTCAACATCCATCCTCTGGTCCCAATGGACACGTCATGAGCTATCAGCTGGCTGATGGCCAACAAATCTTCATGGCGCAGTCTCCATTTATCCAGACTGGTGTTCAAGTCAGGTCGCTCATGCCGCAAAGTAATCAAGTCTACAGTGACAGTAATGGACATTCGCCAATGCTCCACTCTGCCATTCCCAATCAGCACATTGGCCACCCTCCAGGCGGATATATCATGCACCGCAGTTACTCAGATCCCTTTGCAGTCAACATTAATGGAGGGGCCCCCGAGACGGTTGCAATGGAGTCCATCGTAGGACAAAATGTGTTCTGCACGCCATTGAACAAAAACATGCCGAATGGTTTCGCAGAATCTCCATTGGAGTCCATGGGGGACGGCGAATCAACAGTTGCATCGACCGCGAAGAAACCCGCCTCTTTGGGGATGTCCACAGCTCAGCGACCTCATTCCGCAAGAAGTTTGACGCCGATGAGCGCTTACTCCACTGCCGATTCGAGCTACCAACCGTCCGCGACCGGACAATACCGTGGGACGCGCATAAACGGGGAACAAGGTCCGGAGGATGATCGGGACGAAGATGACGACGATCGCCACATGAGCAGAGGATCTTCGATCGCCCGCCTGGCGCACAATCAAGGATCACCCACCCGGCAGCCGAAAAGTCGGTTGAGCCGACCAGGACAGCTTAGACGCGCCAACACAATGCTGGAGCAATCGACATCGGCATCCAGTGCAATCCCGCCTCGTAGAAAGGTCAAGGGTCAAGCATCGGCAGACGCGCTCGAAGAGATCAAGAGCAGGGATGCAGGACGCAAAGCTCCTCACGGTTTCGGAACCAAGTTCGCCCCAGCGGTGAAAAACAAGGAGTATGTACCCGAAAATATTCCGCCTGGACCACGTTCAAGCGAAAAACCACCTTGGTCGTACGCTGCGTTGATCGGTCAAGCCATCCTGGCATCCTCGCGGAAACGGTTAGCCTTGTCTCAAATCTATGCGTGGATCTCGACTGCATATCCGTATTTCAAGCCGGGTGACGCGGGATGGATGAACTCGATTCGTCACAACCTCAGTTTGAACGACTGTTTCGTCAAAGGTGAACGAAGTGAAGAGGATGCAGGCGGCAAAGGCTCAGTGTGGATGATCGACCCTGTGGCGGAATTCCAATTCAAAGATGGTGGATTCAAGAAGGCCTCAAAAGCTAAAGCGGAAGCTGCCGCTGCCGCTGCTGCGGGCAATGGCGGTATGATCAGCGAAGGCAAGAAGGGTTTATCGACTTCAAGCCGAAAAAGAAAAGCTGCAGAAATCGAGACTCGTCAGGTGACACTCCTTGGCCTACCGTTACCGGCTCCTTCAATGCTTCAACCTTTGATGCTACCTGTTGATCTTGATCCAGCTCATCACACCTTGTCATATAACACCATGCCGTTCCGCATCGTTAACTCGCCTGGACTACAAGCTTCACCCATCCCGAATGAACTCGAGTTGTCAAAGCGTCTTAGGTTTGAAGACAGTGACGCCAGTGCCGGACTGGATCTTCCATCGCGCCCTACAACATCGCAAGGGCTGCGCCATGATTCCGTCTCGAACGCTTCCCGGGATTCCAGGAGCCTTCTGGACGAGTTTTCGGAAAGCTCTGGTTTGTTGCCCTCGAACGGCACCCCCCCATTGGAGGCCATGGACATCGACAGCGCGGCCACCAGTGCGCAGGCGGCGGAAGCCTTGCAGTCACAACGCAAGCCATCTGTCATCCATCGTTCAGCTTTGGATAAGACGACGTCTCGGTCCCAGTTGCCGAGCAACATCGCGGACGACACTTTCAATACGCCTAATCGCCCTTTGACGGCGGAAATCCAGTATACCCAGCCATCATCTGGAATTTTCGGCATGCTTCCACACCTTACGCCCTCCGCCTCATCGCCCATCTCGTCCTCGCCTGCTCCTCCCACAATAACGAAAGTTGGTCTTATGGATCGACGGATGGCCCAGCTTAGCGAGCTCCGCCGACCGGACAATGTTCGGATCCGAACAGTCAAAGACGAGTATAGTTCCGACACGGGTCTTCCAGAGCACGCCAAGCCTTCGCCCGTCTCATCGAGCCTGGCCCCACTTGCCCTTTTGGATCAAGATGCTGCATTCGCTGCGCCGGCCTTACCAAACAAATTCAGGCGGCAATTGGATTCAGTGGACCGGACAAACCAGTCAGAACGATCTCAGATCACGCTATCACCCATGCACAAGGCTCACAAGCGCGTGAAGAGTGTTACGCTTCCAGGTCCATCAGAGCTTCTGTCGAACTCGCCGAAGTCGAGCGATCGTTCAGGCACCTCGCACGATCCACTCAACCAGCTTGGCCGACTTCCTAAATCTCCCATCGGCCGCGCCAAGTCACCAGCGGATACTTTCGCCACGCCTATCGCAACGAGTTCGCGAACTAGAATAGCCACCCTTACGCCACGTACCTTGTCCGGTATCACGGCAACCCCTATGTGTTCATCAACACTAGGCAACCTCATGCACCATCAGACACCTGCCGGACTCATGAAGGCTCAATTCAAGGCTGAACACGGCCTCTTGGATAGTCCAATGGGACTATCCGGTTCTTGCTACGACATGAGCGACGCCAGTTACCGAGTCGATCGCGAACTAGAACACCTCCAGACGAGAGGCTTACAGTCGCCTACAACTTCTTACGGACATCAGCGTTATCAAAGTGTAATCTTCGGCTACGACCAGAGCCCTTGACCTCCAATACCTGCAACTAAGCGGGAGAAAGACACGCTTCCGACTGTATCTCGATACTCTGTGCTATCACGATCGCCTATCATACTTGCAATTTTTTAAACTGTCTTTTGTCCGCTCTTTGTATTCTGCCTTCGTATGTAGGAACGTTTGGGAAATTGGATTTGTACTCATGATGATGAAACTAGAAACGCCCAGCTAGTGCTGCTATTGTAAATGTCAATGATGAAGCCGAAACATGCAATGATTCTTCCGGTTGACAGTCGCAGAGAGCCGTTGCCGTCGCCGCGTTCGGTTGTGCTGGCCTGCAGCTGAGATGTACAATGTCGTTGCTTGTCCTCTTCCGCCCGACAGCCGATCCCATTCAAGAAGAGGACAGCTTGTTGCTTTCGGATAAGCACATATTATTTGGTGGTTTCACGGCCCATCTTCCAGCCGTTCTGTCGATGGCTGAAGCTTCTTTGGCCCGCTTCTTCTGGATCTTCGCCCAAACCAGACCCTGCAAGAATCGATGGAAACAAGTGAGCCGCATAGACAGCTGGAGAGGCTGAAAGACACTCACGCAGGCATTGCACAACGTTCGAGGACCATATGGACCCTTGCGCCATTCTGGAGTCTCCCTTTTGTCGCAGTTCAAGCAACGAACAGAGGTGCTACTGGATGATTCAGCGCTCGCGTTGAAGCTTTCTTGCGGTATATACCGACCGGGAAGAGGTAGAGACGAGGCGCTTGATAAATCATGCGGTTCTGGCGGGTCTGTTGAATTTGGTGAACGTCCTGGCCAATTGCGCGCGATGTCAAGATTGCTATCTGACAAGGCTTGTGAACGAGCGATTTGGGTTCCGTAGTTTGGAAACGAAGGCCGACAGGGCATATGGCCGTGCCGTGCAAGGTCATTGCCTGGGAGTTGCTGAAACTGTACGTCGAATAGGCGATTCCACTCATCTATTCGGTGCCGGTCGACTGCTGAGAGCGGGGCCGTTCCACCCTCACACGGTGAGGGAATTTCCAGATGTGGAGTGGATGAAGTAGTCCTGCGAAGGTCACTGCTGAGAGATTTGGGTGGCGCCTCGGCTCTGGTGATGAGACTGATACCTTCCAGCGCCTTATTCAGCATGTGCTGCAAGACTACTCGGTTGAGCTGCTTCCCGGCTGAGGATCTTGCGCCCGGATTTGTGCCATCGCTAATTGAATTGTGTTCGTGATTATCATGCTGATGCTGCAGGAGTGACGAGAGGCTGGATAGGAGATCCTCATATATTGACTTGATCTTTTGGAAATCGAATGAGTAAGTGCGTCGAGCTAAAGCGCACGCATTTGAACTTACATGAGCGGCGCCAGCTTCATAAGCATTGTTTGATGGGACACTACGCTCACTCGGCCCGATTAATACCTCCAGGTTTCCTCCTCCAAGATCCTCCAACGGCATCCGAGGCGACGGTGTGCAAAGTCCATCGCACCAGTCGAATGTCCCCCCGTTTTGACGCTTTCTTTTCTGACCTCTGAAGTCCATCCGTGGATCCATCATGGACGCCGGATAATACATGGTCACGATATACGATAATTCTGACCGGCCGGAACAGGACCAAGTCCGTCAGATATGGTTGTCTTTTTAGGCCGACATTCCTGGCTATATAGCCAAGTGGCCACTATGGCGCCACGGACCTCAACCAATGAATCTGGACAGATCTTCTCGTTTAAGCAGATTGAACCGCAGATTGCCTCTGTCCGTTTCGCCTGCCAGCTCTCTGCCGAGAGATATATGTCTCAGGGCAGGCAAGCTGGGCTGGAAGCCTGGAACACAGTCAACTGCTCTGAACGCCGATCATGAGAGCCACCGAACCGATGTCTGGACATATGGAGCTATGGAGTACATGCGGGATTGCGAGCTAAGGAACTGCTAGCAGAGGTGCTGGGAAGCTTGCTGGGAGAGCACATATTTTTCGGGCGAATTGTGGCTTATTCGCAAAGCGTGTAACTAGCGTGTCTAACCAGCGACTAACCACTGCTCTAACCTTCTTTGGCTCGGGCAGTGATTCGGCTCAACTTGCGAGGAATAAGCGGGGAGGGGAACATGTCGCTGTAAGCCTGTAATGTTGTCCACAGAAGCTGACAAAGAGATCTCGGAATTGCTATTCCAGACCATCGGTGCACAGCTGGGTGTACCAAAGCAGCTGAACATAGAAATGCATGATGATACGATAATACGATTAAAGATGCTGGACTGGCGGACTGGGTCGAGCTCTCGCGTGCGATGTCTATCTCGATATTGAGGGGGTCGAGCGCCTAGAAGCTGGGCAGGAGATCTCCCAGGCGCTGCGCAGCGTTGGCAGTATGCTGACACAGCTGTCTACGCGCTAAAACCGTTGGTTATTTCAACGTTCCGGCACTGCATACGCCTGTGAATCCACCTGCTGCGCTCCTGCTAGACTTCCAACCACTGGCTCCACCAGCTGCTCCACTAATCGTTAGATATATGCGCGATTTCGGGTCTCTCGAAAGGTAGGCAAACCTGCTTTGGCGCGAAGACGACCAGAGCTATACGGATCGAGACTTCCATCGGATGAAGTGACGTATAGACCAGGCCTGTGACTGACTCCTAGGCCATTAGATGGCTAGGGTGATTAGGATCCAGGTAATGCTCCTGGTGTGTTGTCTGCTTGCTGCTTGCCTGCACCGCTCGCGCCCAGTCGCTTTTTCCTTAAAGGACACTTCTAGCTACACGTCTGAGTTCTGTTCACCCCTCTCGTTACTGTCTCGTACGTCATTCTTACTCAACCTTCACGTACTTCTAAGGTACGGGACTGGTACGGCCGTTGACGTCGTCGATGATGCCAGAGTCATGGGCAGGTAGATAGCTGTCTCACGGAGCTTGCGGACCGCGTATATATGTCCGAGCCAACGGTGTAGGGATGTTGGCTTTATCCGCAGCAAATGCTTCCAGGGGCACGAGGAGATAAGATTCCGAAGAGTATAGCTTGAAATGGTGCATGTTAACAACTCTGCCGGACGCTGAGCACCAGCGTATAATGGACATCGCTCTTCACAGCCTCTACGAGCCACGCCAGGTCAGATCGCCTAAATGATGTTCTGGCAGTTCTGCTGCTGGCAGGGTTGTGGCGATCCAGCTGGCGATCCTTCACTTGACTCGTGCTGTGGTCACGAAGCTGGTTACGGCCAGTCGATCCATACATGCCATACAATAAGCCGCCGGCGAGTGATCTGTCTCAAAACTACAACCGTTGTCAACTTCTAGTAGCCTAGTCAGCTCGCGGATTCGTGTTCTTATGCGCAGTTCTCGTTACCATGCCACTACTACTTTTCAGCGGATGTCTACCCATTCTGCCAGCTATTCTGCCGCTTCAAGCACAATTACAGCAGGTACAGTCGCCTCCCGCTTCATATTTCATCTGATAGCTCATCTGATCATCGACGGATCCGTACACTTCCGCTGACCCGCGTGCACTTCGCGTGCAGCTTCGGCGATCTTGTCACTCAAAGCTGGCTGATCCGAGAACCTGTCCGAGCTGTTATCCGCCACTACCTCTGGAACGCCATCGGAATGGCCGGATGACGTACGCGCAAGACGAGCAGTACTTTTCAAGGCAATGGGCCAACGGTAGCTGCAATGACTGCAACGCTGCAACGATGCGATGGTATACCAAGGTCCAGCCAGTGTCCAAAGGCATGTCCCAGAATCAACAACTCGCGCCTCATGCCTTCTTGACTTCGGCAGAATTACCCGCATATACCCCACCCGTCCTGGAGTGCTCCTGGTGTCTCGATTAGGCTGGTAGTTAAGTGGCGCTAATTCGATGTAGCGAGCTTATGTGGCACGCATCGGTACCGCTGAACGATACCTAAAAATAAATCGCACGCGAAGTTGCTACCTGCTATAGGTCCTGACATGCTTGCGGGAGCTCTTACCGCATACGGTCCTAAGGTTGCACGGGCCTACATGGTTGCGGCTGGAATTGCGGTACGTATTACTGGATGGCCAGTGGTAGCAGAACGACTAACAGGCAGCTGATGCGGCTCTGCCCTTCATGAAGGGATACCGTAGGCGTACGAGCACGACAAACCTTAATTCTTGATCTCGATATACTTAGATGGCGCCTTGATGGATAGCTTGTGTGCGAGGTGCGCTATAGTTCAACAAGACCACAGCGCGGTACCGAGAGAGGCCAGGTCGGGAGAATTGTAGACTTGGCAGCCTCGTTTTAGATATACCGTGCTAGAATCCCAATGATTGGGTGCCCAATCGTGACTATCAGCATGTTCGGGAATCTGTAAAGTATCCATCGCTCAAAACAAGTACTCTTTGAAGCTGCCGGAAGGCAAAAGACAGAATCTCCTGCCCCGCTTGATTCGCTGCCTCAGACGGCCTTTAGACTGCGCATATAACAGGTAAAAAATACAACGCCGGTTGCGCTCATGTTTGCACACCTTGGGTACGTGTACCATGGGTATACCAAAACACCAGGAACTGCCTCTATTACAAGTACAATCTGTACCAACATGAAGCACAATGTCAGTGTAGAACAAGATAAGGAGAAGGCGAAGTTGATAGACATACGACGGATTGAAGACAACAGTATTCGGTCTCTCAAGCAATTTCATGGCATCCTCGAACTTCGTTTCAAGGTCAGAATTACCGATAGCGCGGGCGGCACCAGCCATCTGTCGTAGCAACTCCTGCAAACGTCTGAATGCACGGATAATCGAACCTTCAAAGATATCGGTCATCTGTCGGAATTTCGCGGTCAGGATGCGTAATGAATAGGAGAGAGCGCAACGCTTCGCTTACCTTGCAAATTTCTGAGAAGGTAGCGCCTCCACACCATTTGAAGACAGCGTCCATCAATTCCATCTTGAAGCTTTGGACATATTCATCGGCCACAAGGGGGATCTTGCATTCCGTTGATACGGTTGCGATTCTGCGGGCGATTTCTTGCATTCTGCGAAGAGGTTGTGCCAGCGTTTCCCTGAGTTTCACCACAGCTTCGCTCTGAAGTATAATCAGAATGTCAATACCGCGCGGAACTGCCCTGCTTTCGGCGGACTTACCTTTTCGTCAAATACGAAACAACTGCAAATAGCTGCACAATGTGCCGGCGTCAGATCATTGAACAGGCCACTGAAAATCATCTCTGTCAACATCAATTCGTCACCTGTGCTAATTTCACATGCGACCCGTCCTTTCGTTTCGATGATATCTTCGGACGAAGTAAATCCGAGACGTCGCAGTACTCGTTTCCGATTTTTCAATTCTTCGAGCTGCAGTACGTTTTGTACGGCCGTGATCCGCTTCTTGACATCCTTGATCTTGTTCTTGAGCGCAACGTAGTCGAAGTATGCATCGTACAGCCGGGGCAGTTCCGGATGAGAGGCTATCGGTAAAGAGCTCAACTTCTCCTCTAGGAGTGAAATTTTCTGCGATGAAGACTTTAGCTACAGTGCCAGGTTGAAGTAAGAGGATAATTCACCTTGACGAGTTTCACAAAGCGTTCATCTTGGATCCCCATGTTCTTGATTGGGTCGAGATGGGGCGGACCTCCTGAAAAGTTCTTCTTGACCTGTAATATGCCCTTCCAAGCGTCCCGGCGCGCAGGCAAGGATCGCAGATCCTTGCCTAGCATAACACGGATGTGACTTATCGCTTGGATGCAGCTCAACAACACTGGAACTACAATCGGTTCCCCAGAATCGTCGCTAGGTGCCGGATTGATGGAATGAATGGCCTCAGATTTGTTCCTGTTGTCAACCCTTGATTGTGTCGCACAGTTGAGCATGACAACCACCACATAGTCGTCTTGATCTCGAACGTCAGCCGGTCGCGCTCGTGTTCCCTTGATCTGGAACAGAAACGGTGAGTCTGCCGATCCTCGACTTCCGGCAGCATGCTCGACTCACAACAGGCCAGATGCGCTTCTCGAAATGAATGACAGCACCCCATCCGAAATCTCGGTCTCCGTCCTGCACATGGACCAATCTACCGGGCTGCAAGAACGGTAGTGAATACGTTGGAAGCTGAATGACCGCCCTGTAGTCTTTGGCATAGTCGTCCAGATGCTGTCGAAGATCGTAGTATTCTTCGATCTCCTCTCGCTTCTCGATTTTGGTAGATTTCTTGCGGGACTCCAACTCCTTCAAATCTATGATGCGGACGAGTCAGTTGGAGCCAGGAAGAGGTCGTCATCTATCATACCTTCCTCCAACACCGGTACGTTCATCGTGTTCTGGAATTGATAGAAGCATCTCTGCAACATGTACTCGGGACTGATACCTTCCACCCTCATGAGATTGAGTATCATGTTGTATCCAAGATGAAAGGCCGAGTCCAGTCGATCCGCTTGCCCTTTAACCATGCCCTTTGCGGCATCCGGTTCCAGCTTGGTCCCGCACATCATGATAACTATACCTCGGGCATCCAAGCCTCTTCGGCCAGCACGACCACTCATTTGAATGTATTCCTAATAGCGCCAGGTCAGTATACTAGGAACGCATCGTGCAAGGGAGAACGTACACCGCCGGACAAGTGCCTGAATTCTTTCCCATCAAATTTCTGCACAGAAGTGAAGACAACCGTCTTGGCGGGCATGTTCAAACCAATCGAAAAGGTCTCGGTTGCGAATAGCACCTTGATCAGACCTTCCTGAAACAAGATCTCGATGACCTCCTTCAAGATCGGAAGAAGTCCACCGTGGTGCACTCCGATACCCCGCTTAAGAAGAGGCAGGATGTGCCCAATTTGCGGCAGATTGCGGTCGTCCTCGTTGAGGTTGTTCATCGCATTGGTAAAGATGTTCTCCACCATAGCAGCTTCTTCTTCGGTGTTCATGTCGATCTTGGCCATTTGCATTGCCAGGGATTCGCATTCTCTTTTCGAAAAGGCGAAGACGATGACGGGATTCAGGTTCTTCATCATGATCATCTTGACCAGTTTGTAAATGTCCGAGTTCGCGCCTGACCGAGCGGGGGATATGATTAGCCAAGGGAAAAATGTGAGAAGACCTGTACTGACCCTTCATGGCACCGCCCTTCCTCGTATTCCCATTTCGCCCTCTGCCGCTGCTTGGATTGGCAGGGTCTTCGCCTTTGTCTGCCATTGAACCCATAGCTTTCTGAAAATTGTCTTCTCGGAAAACACTCTTCTCGTCGACTACCAAGTACATCCCGTCGCCACCTTCGGGGAACATGTAGTGCTGAAGCGGTGTAGGTCGGAAATCGGTATACACAACATGGCAAGGTTGTTGGTGGAGTTCGCAGATCCACTCGGCGAACTGCATACTGTTTGGAATAGTGGCGGAAAGGAAGACGTATCGAACGGTGTGTGGTAGCAAAATGATGGTTTCCTCCCACACTACACCTCGTTCTGAATATTACAGGCAAGAGTCTCAGCGAGTTTCAGTGAGCCGATCCGGCAAGGCGAAATCAAACTTACCCTTGTCCCGCATGTAATGGATTTCATCGAAAACCACCCATGCGACTTCTCGCATGACCTCTGAGCCTCGATACAGCATCGATCTCAGGATCTACATGGCAAGCGGAGTAAGAAGGCGAGACGAGGGTGTTCCATCCATAAATACTTACTTCCGTAGTCATGACCAAGCAAGATGCTGTAGGGTTGATCGTGACATCCCCCGTCATTAAACCAACATCCTGAAATTCCGCTTGAAGCTCTCGAAACTTTTGGTTGGATAGTGCCTGTATGCATTGTGTCAGCCGTGTGTCCGCAAGCCTTGCTTCAATCCGGGTGGAATGGCTTACTTTGATAGGGCTGGTGTACACGACTCGCTTCTTCTCCTTCAGACAGGTCGCGATAGCATACTCGGCAACAACGGTTTTACCAGCACTGGTGTGAGCAGAGACCAACACCGACTCATTCCTTTCGATCGAATTGACAGCGACCCGCTGGAAGGGATCCAGCGTGAATTTATACGTTCGCACAGGCGGATCGTTTGGAATGTGGCTTGAAATGGGGATATACGGGTAATCCTTTGGCAAAGCGACTTGATGGCGAACTTGATGTACCAGCTTCATCTTTTCCCCCTCCTCGACCTTGGCGAAACCGGATGTAGCGGCGACCTCTCTTTCAGCTTCTTCTTCGAAATCGTCCGTGACGACTGGAAGATTCTTGGTGACAGCATGAGCTTTAGCAAGCGCATCATCTACCTTGTCGTCTTCTTCGTCTTCCTGGGCCATAGAGTCGTCGGGGTTGATGGATCTGGCCGTTATGTCGCCCATCGTAACATCACCCTCAGCCTTTTCTAATGCGGCCATGGCGTCTACTTCCTCGCTCCCTTTACCCTGACCATCACCCTTGTCTTCCGTCCTCTTGCTCCTTTTGCGCAGTGCCGACTCGTCGGAATCGACAGCTGCCGTCTCCTGAGCCGCAACGTCGATCGGCGGCGATGATTCTTGCCTTCGTCTCTTGCCAGCTGATTTGGAGCTCTTCGGCTTTTTCGAAGAGCCCCCCGGCAACATGCTGAACATGGTGTCGGCGTCCATGCTGGAAAAGATCCAGATTCAGCTGAAAGACTAAAGATTAATCAAGTAAAACAGCGAATAGCAGTAGAAAACTGTGACTGATGTTGCCGACAGACGCCTGTGGTTCTGTACAAGTGCAACAGGGTTTGCGATCGAGGCAAACAGTTTTGTCTTTCGTGTTGGACCGAAATTTTGGGACAAGCAAGGTACGCGTCATCTCCACCCAACTCTGGACAGCCTTCTGCAAGCCCAGCGACAGCGCGATAATATGATTCAAAGAGGCCCTGCACGAACCAGGCCTGCATTACCGACTTGTCAAGCAAGAAACACTGCGATGGCTACAGAGATATGCTACAATTCACGGCCGTGCTATGCATACGAGATAGTGTCGTAGCTGTTAGTGTCGCCTAATACAACATACCGTATTGCAGTTATTGGGGCAATGAGCCGCTTCTGCATCAGCGATCCTTTCCTCTGAATATACGAGCGGTCCAGCTGGCTCTCTTGCTGGAGGATCTCTCCTCATCATTATTATCTCGCACGATCGGATTCGATTCTAGTGGTCGATCCAGATCAGACCGTGCTGTACGCGTGGTGGCGATTGTAGTCGACGGATCCTCGCTGCGAAGGGCGTCCATGTCAAGCGAGAGACCTCGTTTAGCGGATCTCACTTTTTGATCCGCACTGGTTGATCTTCTCCGTCTCCAAAGAGAGTCCTGCTCTGCGTCTGGCGGGTGACCATGAATGCTACGAATGGCGAATCCTGGAGAGCTGGTATTGAATCCGATCGAGAATCCAGCTGGCAGGCCGGGTGGAGCCAGTTCTGGGATAAGTGTCCCGTATCGGGTATGTAATGAGTGACGGCGGGTCGGATCACTCCGTAAATACGATGGTACCGGGGTCACAGGTTGACTGTGAGGGGTTCTTCGCCACGAGGCGCCGTCGAATGGTCCTTGTTCTCCGAGTGTTGGTGTGCCAGGCGCCGAGTCGAGTGCGGATCCCGCAGGAAGGAAAATCTCTGGCTCGTCTGTAAACGGACTGCGGGTTTCCTCGCTGACGTCGCATCCGTCTTCCGAGATGTCGTCGGCCCAGGAGCCAAGGTGAACACCACTTTCTCCCGTGGCAGGCTCTATAGCGGACACCGACCAAACACCCACTAGCAGTACCACGATTCCGCAAGCGACCAATGTAATCTGTAAGCGAGACAGCTCTGAGAACTGGGAGTAGAACACCAAACCATCTGGAGCAGCTCGAGGTCAGTTACAATTCCCCACCGCGCTACCACAGCAGAACTCACCGAATATGGACGAGATGTTATAAAAACAAAACGCCAACGGACAAATGAGAGCTGGTCCCGCTAATCGCAATGAATGGTTGAGATAGAAAAGTTGCGCCAATGCGGTAAGACCAAGTCCAACCAGTAAGATCCAGCTTTGAGCTGACTTGAACTGGTTCTCTTTGCCTCTGGAAGCGAATGTGATCACCAGCAACTCTACCCCGCATTTGGCGAAGAGGAGTGATAAACCACTAAGAGTCCCAGAGCACGCTGCGTACGACATTCCGATCAAGATCAAGGATCGTTGTTGCTTTGGTTTGCGATGAAGGAGCGCATGACCTTCGTCTTCCTGATCAATTGATCCAGCGTCTGATGGTAGGATAATGCGCACATGTCGGTCCCTGCGCGTGTCTGGTGAAAGCGGCGAATTACAGGACCAGTCATGTGGTTCCTGTCCGTTCCGCTCGAGGAATGGTATTGCGGAACGTGCACTGGGAGACGGGTTACCGGAACCGAGGCCGTCCTGGAACGAGTCCCCATCGTCGTCGACCAGGCGAATCTCGCCGTGGGTCTGGCGGCGGGTGAGACTGAACTCCAAGATATGGCTCTGAGCGGGGATCGCGATTAGATATGCGGCTGTGGATTAGGTATTTCACTACTCACGAGTATAAGCACGCCTACTACAGTCACACACATCAAAGAGATGTATGCAACAAATCCACTTCGTCGAAATAAGAGAAGCAACTCCTCCAAGGTATGGGTCTCTTCTGGAACAACGCCAAACACAGCGATCAAGGTTGCTCCCAACGCGATGAGAAACGTACCAGCCAGAGTCGAGGGCGAAAAGTGTTCACCAAGCAGTATACGGGAGAGCAAAGCGTTCCAGAGGAGGGAGACTGCACCCAACGGTGCAAGTACGACAATAGGCAGAGCACCGATTTGGAAGATTGTTCCAAAGAGGTTTGAGGATATAAAGATGGCGAAACCGAACAACCAGAGTGGCCGCCTATGAGCTTTGACTTGATCTGCAAGTGGTCGGTTGTCATTTTGAAGATGACTTTTCCGCTGTATTGTAAGGCCTATCAGTTTCCAAAAAGCGGTGATTAGCGACTTGGCAATTGAATCTCTTTTCATGCGTACCGAGCGATTGAACAAACGACGCTGCCAGTCCGACGAGGATGCCGACGGCGATAGGGATGCTGGGTCTCTCGTCTTCGGCTGCCATGGTGTGTACGTTGAGTCAATAATCGAATAATCGAGGATGTTCTGGATTGGCGCCTTCGCAGACGAAGTTCATGTTCAGTATAGTTGCGGAAGCCTTCGTGTCGCAGATGTCGCCTGGGGTCGCGGGATAGGCAGCGCCTGACGGACGAAATGTAGGATCGAGGAGTGCGCTCGTGCAAGCGCTGGGATTGATTGCTGCCCAGAGAGGTGACCTGTAGGGCTCCGACTGAGCTCTTAACCCGCCTGTGGTAATGGTCGACTTCCACCTTCCAGCTTCACACCCTCTAGTCTCACAAGTCTCAGTCACTTGATCGAGGCTAGTCAACAGCGCTAGTGACTCAAAGCAAACGGCGCCCGACATAGGTATTCCCTTGTCGCTACATAGCTGCTCGATTCATCGTTCTGACATCCTGTGATGGGTTTAGGGAAGGTGTTGACTGTCCTCACGGAACTAGTCATTTCAGCGCCCAAACATCCGTCTCATCCCCTTCAGAACCCGTGTTCGACTCACACCCTCGGCTCATGCCGGAGTTTTGTGATCAGCTCGGTAATTAGCGATTGGCCTTTGTGCACGACCAGGCGGGTAACCGATCAGTCACTTTCGCTAGCATGGGTTCTAACAGAGGATAAGATGAGCGGATTGGTTTGCGTAGAATGGCCCGGGTCGGTACCAACCTTTTTGTTGGCTGTCTTGGTTATTCTCTTTGAAGGGTGGCGAGTGTAGTTTTTGGTGCTTTAGAGAAAGCTTTAGAGAAAGTCGCGGCAAGCCAGCAAGCCATGGACATGCTCATATCCTGGATAACGCGTAGGTATTCAAGGATCATGATAGGTGCGATTGAGCCTTTGCAGCTCAGTTTCCTTTTCGACAGTTCCTTCTTCCTCTAATGCTGTCTGACTCAGCGGATATCATCCACAACTGTCATCACCATGGTCAAAGGCGACATGAAAGCCTAGACACAGCCACCGACAGGCAATCCTTTTCATGAAACCTACAGCTATCACCGCCGATTACCGCTTGTGCCCCACACTTCCTCCAAATATCTTGCAAACGCATCCGCCACATTCCTTTCCCCCCATCTGCTCCCAACGCCTGTCTGGCCATTCGTAGATAGCGCCTTGCGCTGTATCGTCTCAAATTGCCGTTTCAAACGCTGCAGTTCAGACAGGGTGATTGTTTTGGATATCGGTAGGTTGATCTTCAAGGGACTTTGAGGGGATAACGGGTCTGCCGCAAATGTTGTCGCCGGGAGGGTAAATATAGAAGCGCCTGCGTTCATTGCAATGTGCGATTGTATCGAGCTGACGAGAAGCGATGTCGTCTTGGTGAGCGTCTGGAGCGCATTCGGCGGAGGCTTCACGCTCTGTCAAAGCAGAGCTCGATGTCAATCATGGGCGAGTTGATGAGCGGTCTACTTACGGTCACAACAGCTGCAGTCGGTCCCTTTTTCGCCCCTTGGGTGACCGCCAGCCAGAGATCATCAAGGATGGATCTGTTTGAGCCCTCGATATCGTCATCCCACGAGATAGCGAATAATGGCGAGTCCCACCGAGCCATTGACGATGGTTCTTCAAAACGCATGATCAGGTTTTCGAACCTAGACAAGATGGGAGCTGTCAGCGGTGCCAAAAGGTCGACTTGTTACGCTCATAACATACGTTTCAGGCTTGTACTGATCTGCAGCCGGACGGGCATCGTGCCATTCCTTGCATTTCTGTGGCGGGGCCACCACGAATACCTATACGATACAAGACCTATCCATTTAGTCATCAATGAGAAACAAGGCTTTCGATACTTACCGTCGCCACGCGGACTCTGGCTTCTCTAGCGGCACAATACATTTGATAGCGGAATCCTTTGATGTAATTCGGCGCATCACAGATCACGATCTTGTCTTCTCCCAGGGTCCTTGTAACATTGGTGAATAGGGAAGCTCTGGCTGACTTCTCGGCCAAGCTATCTAAGCAGAAAGGGGTCGGTGTTAGTCGGCTATACGTATCCCAGTCACCTATACGAAGGCGGAAGTGATGTGCCTTACCATCGTATGCCTCCCTCGAAACTTTGCTGACGGAATCATCTACTATTCGCACACTGAGTCCTGGACCTTCATATGACTCTTCTTGCAGTCTACGCTCGAAGTCCGCCTTGATTTGCTCTGCTCTGGTAGATTTGCCCGAGCATGGGTATCCGGAGATGGTGATAAAAGCCATGGTTGGTGTAGCAGGCAGCCTTCGCTTTTGATACTGCAACACCGCTGGGTATCGAGATGTGGCAAGGGAAGTGATGTCACACGCAGTGGGGAGTCGTCCCGAAGGTCTGTTATATTGTCAACTGCCTGAAGACCGAGGTATCCAGCTATCCGTCCCTACTGAAGCATTTATGAGAATTGAGAAGGTGCATGTCCGCAAGCTTTCGATTGCGGCGGATCTGAGACATTCCGAGACACGATAATGAATCCACGAGAAGCAAGAGGGGTGCATTAGCGGTTTATATTACCATTTCAAACAGCTACAGCGGGTTTAATCAGCCAAAAGTATCATGCCGACAATCGAAGAGCTCACCGTGGAAGAGCAGTTTCGACTTGCACAAGCTGCAGGCGCCCTTCCGACCGGCTTGCGCCCTTCCGAGGTCCGTCACCGACGAGCTGGACCTGGTGACGCAAAGCCCATCACGGAACCACTCATCCAGGATATTCCGCCTCTCCCGGAGAACGTGACCATCCACCACGTACCGGTCGGCGGCATCGATTCTGAGCAGGAGGAAGACGACGAGTATGACGAAGACATGGAAATGATGCGACAGAGGCCTCGCATAGAGGAAGAACGGCCTATTGACTTTGCGGACGAAATATTCAACGTGATCATGTACCTTATACCTTATTCTAGCCTCTTTCTCATGTTGGATATGTGAGTCTTCCCTCGAGCCGCATTCTGCCTAGCCACCGACTTTATCTTCTCACAGATTGTTGCATAAGCAGTACTCTCAAAACCCAGCATTCGATGACTATGCGATCAGGCTTCTTCAAGCGGTACCAAGTGAGTCTCAGAGGCATTTCTCAGACTCCAACACAACTGATGACCATGTTACGACACTATAGCGATCGGTGTCATAACCTTCTACGGTACGCTACACTTGATCGGCAGTGGTTTCTCAGGCTAAATCTCCTTTCCATCAGCCAACCGATATGAACGGCATTGGATGACAAATCCCCTCTTGATGACAGTTTCCATCTTGGCCGGTTCACGTCTGGTCTGGTTGATGAACAAGGCAAACTGGAGATTGGTAACAGAACAGGTAATCCCCTTGGAATCACACCTTTGACATACCCCGCTCATTTCCCCTTTCACTTTCCTGTTCTACGCAGGCACCGCCTGTTGGCACGATGTGGGTTTTCGCGATTGTCCAGTTGCCATTGGGGCGAGCCGTGATCACGTTGCTGGTGGTATTTCTCTGGGGCTGGCGTTCCAGCATGCGCCTCTTCCCCTCGTAAGATCGAGCAATGGCCCATAGTTCATACGGTCATGATATAACATGCCATTATTTCGTCCTCACAAGCCTTAATAGCTTGACACCTTGTCGCTCATACCTTTCCCTCTCGCCCGGCCGGTCATCGTCTACCAGCGTTGCCGAGAAATGTTTGGACAGCATCTTGAAGAATTGCATGTCCGCCTAGAAGGAATGCGGTATGAGTCAGGCTTGATAACATAAGTGGAACGCGGGATGTTGCATACCTTTCTTCGTTTCTTCCAACAGAAAAAGATCTCTCTTGGTACACCTATTGGTGCTAATTGGCAAAGAGTCTCCACCAAAAGAGGGAATGCAGGCTGAAGAGGGGAGCCGGCTGAGCAGGTGGTCGAGATGACGGACCAAAAATACCCACTTCAAAGTATACGCAATCTGCCGCCAGTATCATCTCTGGCTCCTGCGGGATATTAGCCGGCAACTGCCCTCCCCAGTCCAGTTCCGCCACTTTCACAGGACATGGCATTGCGCCGTCCACGCTCTCTGATGAACCAGCATGCCAAGGAAAATTGAGATCAACGTTCCGCTGCATCAGCTCTAGAAGTGGCCTGTCGTGCGGGAAGTATATAGTCAGGAAAAGATGATGCTTGAAACTGAGATAGTCTGACTTTTGATCCGTTATCCAGACATCCGACGCGGGTTCGAGAAGGCCGACAGCAAGACCGACAAGTCCAGTCCCGCTGCCCAGCTCGACTATGGGTTTGTTCTTGAAGTAGTCCTTGTTATTAGAATGCCGCCATGACATATATTTCGTAAGCACCTGGGAAGGGGGAACAAGGCGTCAACTCCCTGTCGACCACCTTTGTTGATCTAAGCGGGCATTTACTCACCTCTCCAGCGGGCCACGCGATACCACCGCATCCAGGGCCAGCATCTACGGCAAGTTTCAAGGGTACATCCAACCCATCTACGGGGATCTTTATCTCGCTTTCTGGCGTGGTGGATGGTCGGATCGGAACTGCATCCACGGAAACTGCAGCGAGGAAGTTGAACGAGGAGGACGACGAGGAGCGGGAGAGAGCTTCTTGGTCCATCTTTCCGGCAGTTTATGTGGGGTAGGGAATGAGAGAGGTCAACAGACGACCTATAGAAGTGCAGACGTTGGTGGGGTTCATATTGTACTGGCTAGCTAGCAATACTCTTGTTGCACAACTGACGGACAAACAGGTTTCAGATTCAGACGTCGATTACTCCGAGGGGGTTCTTTCAAAGCGGAGATGCTATTGAAGGAACCACCCTAATCCGAGATGACGAGGCACAGCAATCATGAACAAACGACTGACGTCCGACTTCATTGTGTCCGACTTGTATCTCACTTCTCAGCCTCGGAGGGCCATGGCCTACAATAATGCCCCTCTTATCAAAGCCGTAGTTCATCAACCTCCCACAGACGGAACACTTACCGCCGCCCCGCCTGGTCCCCGACATGCTCACGCGATCGAACCTTCCGTCCTGGTCCTCCCAACCGCCTTGCCCTTAACAAAAGAACTAGAAGTCGAAGCTCGCAGTGCATCCGTTGCCGAGCTCGAACGACAATGCCAGGACCTTGAGCGGGAACGACAGCTAGCCGAAGCGCTGCTTGAACAGCATCACGAGGAGGAAAGGAAAGAAGTTGTGGAAAATCAGGGTTCGTGGGTCCGACTGATAGCGGGTACGAGAAAGGGCAAGAATAAGGTTGGAGCGGGTCCTGAAGAAGGATGTAAGACGAAGCCGTTTGATAGGCCGCCGAATGCGTACGAGTTATATGCAGCCATCGATAGAAAGGATATTACGTGAGTCGCTTTCACTGTCTTCCCCATCTATCCTTCTAATAGTTGATTACAGGTATATCATGAGAGTCCGTGATCACGCCTTTCCCTTGCTACTCCAGAAGAATGCGGGAGAGTTTTCCATAGTCTACGCATCGAGAATAGGAAAATCTCATCAGGGTGAGTCCGTCAACTTATTGTTGCGACTGTGTCTTGTGCCAAGTAGCTCTATCCTGCAGATATTGCCATCCTGATCTGTGGCGCTCTTTCTCGGTAAGAGATCTCTCCGACTTGGAAATGAGTGCAATGCAAACTCATTGTTGCTACAACAGTTATGTGAATCACCTGGATGAGAGCGACTTTCAGAAGAAGGAAACGCTAGGGGTCTTGCGACAGCTCAGGTTGAATGTAAGCACTCCAAGACGTCTCCGCCTGTGGAGCCGTATCCAACAACAACTTTGACTAGCTCAAACTAGCCATCGACAATTCCCTTCTTCCGGCTTCAGATCCATCACTGCTATCGTCGTATCTCCAAGTCCTCATCATGTCCGAAGGCGATACATGGCTCTACAAGGTGATTCACGAAATCTCACTTGCCATCCGGCTCTCCTCCTACATCGTCGGTGCACCCATCACAGACGTCTCGGCTGGACCAGTACACCGAGCGGACGCGATGGTGCGCGAATTCTGTACAAAAGAGCTGAGGAACGTTGAAGGCGGGGCTTTTGGCGTTGAGGCGTATATCGCGAACGCAACCATGGATCTTTTGATGATGGGCACTTGGGCGTTGATCATTGAGCAAATCCCTGGAGCTGAACCTCTACCGGTGCGTAAGACTTTTACTTCGGATTATATGAAATGCTCACATCTTGAATTTTGCAGACGTACACCTTTGCAAGGGATCAACGAACATATACCATGTTTGTCGAGGCGACTGAAAAATACCGCGTACAGATCAATAAAAAGACACACAAACGGCTCAAGGCGTTGAAGGACCGCCTAATCGATGTCTGTGGAGAAACGCATATCACCATCAAGGCTCGGGTAGCGATGCTAAGGAAGGAGATTGATGGGGAAGCGAGGCAAAAGTGACGAACCGTGTCCAATGTTGTCGCTGTAGGTTGGCTGTGAACTCTCGTAACATGCGGCTTAGAGTGTAATGTTCGGCCGAGAAGTATGATGCCTATGCGGATATCTACGAAGGATAGACGAGCCTCGCGCGACATGGAGGGCCTTTGCGTAATTCAGGACTGGGCTGTCGTCTGACGGGTACTAGTCAAATCCAATCGGACCCAAATCCGCGAAACAGTCATCAAACCCATGAAATGCTTCATGATGTCTTACCCATATACAAGGGAGACGCCTCCCATATAGGATGACGCTCAGAGGACGGACCAATACAATTTAAGTTGGCAAGCACGTACATCAAGGGCTTTTCCCGACCCGACGAACTTGTAATTATACCGGGGACCATTCATCTATAATCGTACGTGTCCATTTCGCCGAAACAACGCTATCATCGCGTGTCCCCATCGTTCATGGGTCAATGCGCGAACCACCGGCCTTCTCGTTACCGTTTGCTGATGCCGCTGGCGTCAACTTGTTGGCGTAGTCTCCGTTTCCGTCTACAAGGGTTTTCGAGTCGATTCGGTGCATTCGCAGTTCAGGGTCGATCGCAATGTAGTCGTGCGTGAATTCACCAATGAAGGCGTCGTCAATGCCGACAATCTCCTCTTCCTCGGTGGTCTTGAGTCGCAGGAAGGGAATGAAGTGGAACATCCAGCAAAGAATGGTTGTGACGACAAGGGAGTAAGCGAAAGCAGTTGTGCAATCGGCAAGCTAAGGCGCAGAGAAGAATTCAAGCAAGAAACGGACGTTAGATGCCGTAGTAGGGAACACATTCAAAGCGCAACTGACCTGGTAGCCCAATTGAATATAGTGGTGGTCGATCCAACCACCTGCAATTTCCGTGCCGTCCAATCCAGCGACGGAAGCTTGAGCGAACAAGGCAGTCAAGATGCAGCCGCAGATACCGCCAACGCCATGGGTGGCAAACACGTCCAAAGCTTCGTCGACTCGCAAAATGAACTTTAGTCGGGTGGCAAAGTTGCAGAAAACGGCGGTGACGAAACCGATGGCGACGGCAGCCGGCGCGCCGACGTAACCAGCTGCAGGGGTGATACCGACGAGGCCTACATGACGACGGTCCGTCAGCACGATCCCGCGCTCGGGCGGAAGGAAAAAGTCGACCTACCCGAAATGGCCCCACTGCAGAATCCGATGGCGGACCATTTACGTTCCAACCTCCAGTCCAAAAGCATCCAGGTGCATGCTCCTACTGACGCACTGAGATTCGTGACAACCATGGCCATCACCGCTCGCAGGCTGAGCGTGGAACGAAGATATCAGTTCGAGAAACTTTTGTTCCCCACAAAAGTCGACTGTATTACTTACTTCGCGCCCAACCCTGATCCACCGTTGAAACCAAACCAACCAACCCAGAGGAAGGCGGTTCCAAGAATGACGAAAAAAGTGTTGTGCGGTTTGTATGCGAGCTGCTGAGTACCGTAACCTCGTCGCTTTCCGAGGTACAAGGCGATGGCGAGAGACGCGGTGCCGGAAGAGATGTGTACGGGCGAACCACCGGCGTAGTCGTATCCGCCGAGAACGAAGCTCCATCCTGCCGCGTTCCAGGTCCAGCAAGCTGAAGATACCGGCAAACCAACAGGTATCAGAACGCGATCAAGAATCGAGGCATCCGACGCGAGACTCACCGATGGGGCAGTAAACGACCGTCAACCAGCAGAACATGAACAAGAGGATAGGGCCAATTCGTCCTCGCTCTGCGAAGCCTCCGACAGCGAGAACTACCGTGATACATGCGAACATGCACTGGTCTGACGATGGGTAAAAGATCAGTCGCCACGCTCGGGTCATGCGCTTGCGATCCAACTAACAAAGAGCAAAGAGGAGAGCAGGAATTCGGCTAGAACCGATTGATGGCGCTTCGAGAACGCCTCTGAGAGCAAAGTACTTCAAATCGCCAATGAACGGGGATGCGCCATCTGAAAAGGCTAGACTGTATCCCCAAAAGAACCACTGGAAGCTGTCGGAGGTGCAGAAGGGTCAGCTCACGATTCTTCTTAAACGGAGCAGTTTCCCAGGAGAGGACATACCTTCCCACAGCGATACCAGCCAGTGAGAGATGCAGCATCGAAAGTGCATTTTTCCGACGCAAGAGTCCAGAGTACAAGAGACCCACACCAGGAATCATAAGCCATACCAAAGCGGTACAGATCATGATGAAGCCCATGTCGCCCAAGTTGTAGGTGGTTGCCTCGCTATTTTCGTCGGCGGCGTACGACACATCGTGGCTTGGGTCGATATATGATACGTTGACCATGATGTCAAGAGTCTTCCTGGTGATCTAGTCGATTCGGGGTGTCGTATAGGAAGACGACTAGTTTGCAAACACGACGCGATGCTTGAAGGGGACGCAGCGCTATAGTATTAGAAGGAAACACCTTCCCACAAGCTCGAGATATATATCCAGCACAGCGAGAAGGCCTCACGTCGGACTCTACCGTGCGCCCTGTTTCTCGCGAATCACAGGAGAGGAGGTCATCCGAGCATATCATCGAGGGCATCGCTGCTAATTCGCCTAGAATCTCCGAAAGCATGTCTCTCTGGTCGTTTCAGAACAACCAGAGGTCCTTTCGTCTTTCGCGAGTGGGCTTGGCTGAAAAGGTTGTTCCATGTTATCAACGGAGTGCATCTGCACAGGTATAATACAGACAACCTGCGTGGTCTTCCCTGTCGAGATAAGCAGAACAACTGCAGAAGCTCCTGCAGGAAGCCATTGTCAGCGTCTGGAGATAAGCACGACTGGTTGCGCCGGATCGAAGAACAAGCCCAACCCAGATGCCTGTCGGTCATCGCCTGGCTGTCTCTGCGCTGACTGGAGCTTTTCAGATCCTTATCTATGCATACGAATGCGGAATGATCATGAGGCGAATATGTTCTCTTATCAGTGACTCTGAAACCAATGTGTACAACAGTCAGACGGTAGTACAGCGACTCGAGTCGGTCCGGAGTTCAAGCTCTGGCAAAAGCGAGCGAAATGACGTGCAATAGCCTCCCCGCACCATTTTATTCTGCTTGGCAGTTTGGCAATCTTCATGGTCAGCTGACTCTGGTGGTGACTCGATGGTGGAGCCTGTTGTAGATCTCCAAAGACAACAAGTTGAGGGCTGAAGAAGATCGTCTGCATAAAGTCATTGGATTCAAATCTAACGACGATCAGGACTCTTAGCTCCACAGCTTTCCCTCGCCTACTCGATACGGACAGAAGAGCCAGAGCCTCAACAAAGGAACGCCCATAATCACCGCTTATAAAAGCTACTCGCCCATCATGGCAATGCCAGCAGAGACCATCCACGAACACGAGTCGGAGCGGCACGATAGGGCCATCCTGCCCAAGTTTCCCACCCCGGCACAGAGCCGTTCACCCGCGCGGCGAGCGACAACAAGCGATTCGATAGCGACGATAGAGTCGGCATCACCGACGTCTGGCCAGGCGGAGACCTTGAAGGGCAAGCTGGTGCGAGCGATGAGTCCGAGGCGGGGGAGCCAGAGGACGATCGAGGGACCGTCCTTTGGAAGTGAGTACACGTCCAGGTCTGGCTGGGAAAAAGTTTGCTATCCAATTCGAAAACTACGACTCACTGCTTTTCGTTTCTTATCTATTCCCTTCCCTTCTTTACGACCCCATCGACCTCCTGTCGCTGTCTCATTGTAATCATTACCCTTATCGCACATGAAACGCACGGCTCCCTCGCTCCAATCCTGGCCCGTCACCCGGCTCGAACGTGATTGGCTGCAAATTCCACGCTGCTATCTCCCACGCGCGCCATTCGTATCCGCCATCCATTTATTCTTATCTCGACTCGACCCAAATCTCATCCTTCCTTGTCGCACTTGCAAATCGCTGCACCTTGTCATCGACTTTCGCTCTTGGCTTTCGCTCCTCGTCGTCTTTCGCCATCTCGGTGCGATTCCTTGGGACCTTGCACCCGGATCTGATCTCTCGCACCTGCCTGCGCATGCACCGTCAATCCGTTACCCGTTTCGGTGCTTGCGAATGTGCGATGGGCCTCTGAATCGGTTCGAATATCTTACCCACCGGGCCATGGTCATCCTCTCGACTACTGCACCTGCCGGACATCACTATCACCCATTGAATCCATCGTAAATACTTTGACCTCACCCTTGACGTCACGCCTGGACTGTGGTCAACCGAATTATCCTTACGCAACACGACGATACAAACAGAGGTCATGTCACGCAGTCAATCTCGAGGCAGAGACGTCATGTCCACCGGCAGGTACGCATCTCCTACTCCTTGACCCCCGTGTACCGTCTTGTTGACCGCCCGTCATGATGGCAGAGGTGGAGCCGGCAACGCCGTCCGAAGTCCAAGTAGATCAGCAGTTTTGAGCGGGGGGGAACCCATCGTCCCTGGCGGCGAGCGAGGCCGAACCATTGCTCCACGAGATTCGTCCGCCGATAGGGTCACCCATGCCGGACGAGGTGGGCTTGGGAACACCCGATCACCCTCGACTCAGGGAAGAGTGGAAGTGGCAAAGGAGGAAGCGCTTGCGGCGAAGCTTGCAGCCGAAAGACGAGACAGGGAGTTGGCGGCAGATATTCCTATCAGTACTGGTAGAGGAGGTGCAGGTGAGTTGCGAGTGGGCTTGGCCGAGGATTCATATCTGATGGGGTGTCTTTGTTACAGGAAACATCGGTGGCAGCAGATCTCGAAGCAGACAGAGGGCAGCTGCACAGGAACCGAATGGCCATTACAAGGATGTCGATGTCTCCCGAACCACCACCAGGACCACCGCTGTTGGTCAGGCTGCCTACATCGTATGTAGATTCCTGTTCAGGTTTGGCCTCGTGTATCCCTAATGTCCCCTATACAGTCTGGCGGTCGAGGCGGCTACGGAAACATCATTCCCGAATCAGAATTGACTCCAGAGGAAAGGGCAAGGGTGAGTCTCGTTGGAGCTCGAGGGATATCTCTAGCTAATCCTCGTGTTCGACGGCTTAGCGAGAAGCGGAAGCTAGGCAAGAAGCTGTTATCTGGGAGAAACACCGACAGGAGAACAGCGGAGGATTGTACGCCTCAAGGTTCCCGCTCAACGCCCTGTTTTGCTCATCCTATTCCTTCGCAGGCACTCGTCCGGTAAAGGCGGCTACGGCAATCTTGCACCCGTTGTCAGCCGCGATATCGATTTCAGTAAACTTTCTCTCGAGGAGCAGGAGGCGAGAGCAAAGTTGCATTCCCATGACCACGGTTCGATGACAGGCAAGGGTACGCTCTTTTTATAACCCTTCACAAATGGCGCAAGCTGACGAGCGTGTGGATACTTCAGGCGGCGCTGGCAATTTCCATCCCAAACCTGCAGCGGATGACAGAGGACGTGGACGAGATTCTGGGCAAAGCAATGGTGGCGGGGGTCTGATGCAGAACATACTCCGCAGTCTCAGTCGTTCGACCGGAAAGAGGGATTGAGCTGCTGCGCTGCGGTGGTCCTATCTCCATTCGGCCACAGTCGGCTAGTTTCAATACGCTTTCTGTTTTATTCTCCTCCTAGATTTCTTAAACTGTTGTCAAGTAGTGATATCGTTGTCCTAGCTGTTCGTATGAATGTTTTGTACTATTGCGATCTCAAGAGTAACTTCCCATACATCCTTTTGCTTGACGTAAGAGAGTCGTAGGGAAAGCAGGATAGCTTCGACCGCCGAGGTGCATTACGTAATTCCTGTTCCGAGCACATGGGTATGACTCATGTGAGGGACAATGCAAGCGGTGTGCACCTGCTTTCGTGCTTTCTCTGCTTCTCTGCTGCGGTTTCTTCATCAAGAAAGCGAATGGAAGGGGAGTCAAAGACAAAGGAACTCCTTGTCAGTGGGTCAGGTCCACAGCGGTCAAACCTCACGGACGGCCTACTTGACTGACCTACACCGCTCGCCATCCACCTATTACATCCCTACAACTGACTCCCTCGACTCCACCCTTTAACCGCCCTCTACATACCACTGCAAGTATATCGCGACTGATAGTCTCTTTACGATTGCTACTGTCGGTTTCCCCCGACGCATTTGTGAATATGGGCAACCAAGCAGGCTCCATCCAGCGGGAGGAACTGTACGTTTCACATTTCCGAAACACAGTTTGCAAGCTTACAAGTATTCGACACCCGCGTTGCTCTTGACAGCTTGAACAGTGAGGACCCATCCTTGCCGATACCGGCAGGCGTCGCAGACACCCTGTTAAACCGCGCAACGCGATTACACCGCCATTACTTCTCGCCTGCGCCTGTGCCACCTCCAGATCCCCTAACGCCTGACACCATGTCTTCCCTTCAAGTATGCCAGATCCGGATGTGCTTGCGAAGGCTGCTTCCCGAGGAGCTGGTCAACCTCATCATGGACTATGCACAAGTATACACAGTCTTGCAGAGCAGTCGAAGGGAAAAGATGGTGTTCGATGATCGACAGGGCTCGGTGTGGTCGATTGCGGACCAACAGGCTAAAGAGCGTCATTGGATCTACCTCGTCAGCAACAGTATCTATGGGCGGATTCCGCGCCAAACGATAACTCCAGAAGAGGGCGACAGTTCAGACGGGACTCCTGGTACTGAAGCTCCCGAGCCGATGCTGGAGGAAGAGGAAGAAGTGCCAGAAGATCCGAGCGCACGGAATCCATGGAAAGTCAAGTCTATAAAGGTCAGATTCCAGAGTCGCGATCAGGGATGGACGTCGGAGCATTATGAAGGCGACGGTGAGCACGAAAACGTCCATAACGTTGTTGTCTTGGGCCTTTGCTCATGTGTTTTGAGGCCCTTTTCCAGATCCGTATGAAGGATCGTATACGTGGTTTGAGGTTGCTGTGGGTCGAGCGGGAGAAGTGCTTCCACTCACACTCGAGATCCAGAAGAACAGACGAGGTGAGCTGTTCCTGGTGGGGCGTGCATCATCAAGCTTTCCGCTTATGACCCTTACCTTTGATGAATCTACATAGCTGATCGCAATGTGCATCACTATGAACATGATCTGCCTTTACATTCACCACTCATGCAACAAGTGCGGAAGGGTGACAGCTTGCTCCTGCTGGCGAAAGCACGGTTCCCAGTACGTAATTTCCCTGCAAATTCACCCAGCAGAGCAGTCTTCTCATTCCTGACGACGCATGCAGGGCTGGCAAAACATTGTGCAGTGAGTATCTCTCCTAGGTTTTGGCGCAGGCGTCTGGACACGGGATTGATGAACTCACATTCGAACAGGGGGGCTGAGTTCAGGGTCTACTACGGATTTTAGTTGGGAGCCCCTAGATGACTCGCCCAGACGGCTTACCACATCAGACTAGACATCACCATAGCATTTCATGAGAGGGATGGATATCTCTGCAGCACCTGTTTCCCAGTGCTGGAATGTATTTCATAGCTGTACTACTAGTGTAAGTTAACGCGCCTTGTATACACGTAGCGCAAGTCGTTGTAATCGCTGCTTGGAATGATAGGGTATACACGATCCAGGGCCGTCCTACATAATCGCACGCCGCTGCCCCGCAATGCCATGCTCAATGAACTAGACAGAGCGTAGAAAGACTTAACAAAACTTATAGAGCCTAGAGAGTTGCGCAGAGCTGCCTCGTCATCACGGGTCGGCCAGTTTCGGAAGTCGGCGCTTCCCCACACTCTGGGTTCGCCGCGCTTGGTGCCTTGTTCCGGCGCTTAGCAAGAAAAGGAAAGGCGCACTCTGGGGTAAGGAGGTCGGGCAGTGCGGGGGAAGAAGCGTCGGCGTCGCGGGTGGCTGCTGGTTGATCAGAACCAGGTAATTTGTTGATGTTCAATGGGATCGGGTTGGATCGTGGTGGGATATGCTGTCAAGGGAACTGTCATACAGCTACCTTACGCTTCCGCCTCTCCGACCGCTCATACCGCCTTGGACCCAGAGCGCCACGCATAGTCTAGTGTAAGAAATCCCCGCCTCTTTGCAATCGATTCGCCCTGTATCAGTCTCGCTCCGACCTCCCATGCTCGCTTTGGCAACTTTGGACCCATTGATCCTGAAGAGCGCTCGTCTTTGCTCGCCCAAGTAAGGACGTACGTGATGGGATTCGGTAAGTTTGCATTCCTTTTCTATGACTCACGACACCTGCTAACCAGATTCTCTTGAGAACTTCAGGCTGGCAAGATCCATCTCCAGTACCAGTAGCTCGTCCATCAGCAACGTCAACAACGGGGATGTCCGCGGGAGACATGAGGAGTAGCCTATACGGTGTGGTTGACGGTCTAGATGTCAATAGGCCCAGGATGAGGCAGGAAGGATTCAAGTCAGTTACAAGGGGCTGTCGTCCGGGAGACTAGAGTACTGACGCAACGAATAGTCTTGCCAGTGCCTCGCAATCTGGACTCGATCAAAGCAGGATTGGCCAAAACTATTTCAATAACGTTTTCCCTCTAGGCCTGCAGCCGAGCGGTCAAGGCCAGGACACGTCTAGCGATCAGATAGGCAGCTCCACTTTCGATTTCGATTCGTACAACTTGCAACAAGCGCTTGCCCAACAGCTGCAGAGTCTTGCCGAATCTTCCAATGCCGGGTCCAATCTCCGGACTCTGGATGGCAACGGTATAAATGCTCAGCGAGGCTCGAGGGGGAACAAGGGGAATATGGGCATGAGCCCGGACGCGCTCTCCGCTTTCGTGGCCAACAACATCACCTCTCAAGATCTCATGACAGGCCAGATTCCACCCAATGGTCATGATGTCCGACACCCTCACAGCAATGCCCACGAGACTCCGCTTCGCGGCAGGAGTTTCCAGCAGGATCTCGATCTTCAGGTTGCCAACGATCAGCAAATCAACGATATGGCCAACCTATTATCTCCAGAATACTGGGCTGGGTTTGAGCAGAGTTCGCAGTACCAGCCTAGCAGTACGGGCGGCTTGAATCATTCGAACGCTCCATTACAACAGCAGGATGCGCGGAATTTCATCAATCAACAGCAGGGCGCCCAGTCAGACATGTTGCCTCACGACGCTGAGCGGCTATTCCGTCAGCTTCAAGCAGGCCTTAAAGCCAGTCAACAGGGACAGACTTCACCGTGGACAAACAGCGGCAGCAACAATCAATACATGGATGTCTTCGCGCAGCAACATGAGCAACCCAGGGGCCGCTCAAGTATCAAGTCTTCCGCCATGTCGATTCCATCACAGCAGACACTCGCCCAGTGCCTCTTGCCCAGTTTTTCGCCACTCGACAAGGGCGCCAACAATTTCGACTTTGACTTTAGCAGACTCGATATGGCGGGTGGCCGTGTTGCCAATCCGATCGGTGCGGGTAACCTCGCTTCAGCATCGGCAACGGCAACCGCTGCGGTCATGAACTTGGATGCAATCTATGGCAATCCAAACGGCATGAACGGTATCAATCCGTCATATGTGGATCCTTCCAGTGTTTCTGGATCTACGTACAATCCCTCGATAATGGGCTCGTCCGTCTTTGGCCAGCCGTCTGACCAGCAGAGTGCATTTGCCCGAGGTGCCAACATGGATCAAAGCCTCGGGACGCCTCAGACAACCGCAAGCATGCTCAGCACCCGTTCCCCAAGTATAGGGACGGACGTGGATATGAATACACCACTGCCTTCCGGTCCAATGGAAAGCAGTCAACCGGTGCCGCAATTCGCAGTGAATCCGGCCAATTTGCAAAGGCCGCGATCGCCTTCTGCGACCCGTGCTGGAAATAATAGCAAGTCCAGTGCCCGCAGATCGACTTCCAATACTCGGGCCCGGAACGGTTCTGGAGGCGATGGAATCGGTCCTGCAAGACGCCCGTCATTCAACAGTCACACGGTTGCGAGGACTGCTGCCATGCAAGGTTCGTATCCTCACCCTCACCAGCCACCCAGCGCAGCCCCGGCAGTCGGTACCGGTAGGCCCCAGCATAAACGCTCTTCGTCTTCGGCCAATCAGATTCAAACACTAGCATCGGGAGTCAATACCCTTGGGATTGAAAAAGATGCGGAATGGCGTCACCTTGCCGGGATGGGTCCGATGCCAGTCACAAGTCCAAGGTCTGTATATGCGGCGACGTTCAATGCGTCGGAAGGCGGACTTTCCCATTCGCCAGTCTCAAATGACTCGCCGTCGTCCGGAGTCATAAAGTCTCCGTCAAGTGGCAAAGCCAGGACTCTATCGATAACAGAAGCCCCTTTGAGTCGGCCAAGTAATCGAAGAAAGTCGTCGACCAGCCGAACTCGACGAGGTTCTAGAACCATGATTGCCGTCAAGAAAGAGGACTTGTTCGACGGGGAGGAAACCGCACTTATGGATGCAGACGAGAATGCGGTATCGGACGGAGAGCACGAAGAGAATTTAGAGTACGTTTCGCTTTTGCCGTCGGCTCGACGTCTGACTGACCGATCCATTCCAGACTTACCCCAGAGGAATTATCGAGAATGACAGACGCACAGATTGCAGCGGAAAAGCGGCGTCAGGCTCATAATCTGGTTGAACGCCACCGGCGCGAAGCGATCAACAAGGGATTCGTGGAACTCGAGGCCTTGTTGAGCTCTTCCGATACTGCTAGAAGGTTAATAAATGAGGCCAGGATCAAAGGTGGAGAGGACGACGAGGACGAGATGCCGACATCAGCCAGAAAGGGCAAGAAGAGCAAGAAGAATAACAAGAAGACATCTGGCGGGGGAATGTGTAAAGAGACGATATTACAGAGTGCTTTGGCGTTGCTGCAGTGAGTGATACCTAGATGTGTTACAGCTATTCGGCCAACTCACTAGATCACTGGAACTCGGTAGGGAACAGCGCCGTATGATAGACGAGCAACGGAGTATCATCAACACACTTCGCAGCCAGGCTCCTCCGATGACTTTGTCCAACGGGTCGTCGCTCATTCCCGAAAGCGTCTTCAATCAGTTGAATGCAAACTATGTCGCCCTCGGAATATCCGGCACCGACGATCAGCTGCGCACAGTCGATGATGGCATGACCGCTGGATTGCAGCCTGTCGTTTCGTCTGCTGATCCGCTGCTGAATCGAGGTCGACGGCTGTCCAGCAATTCCGACATTCGCGCGCGAAGTCGTTCGGCCGTCCGACAGATGAAGGCCATTCAAGAGTCGCCGGGTGAGGGCCCGCAGGGCTAATACAAGATGGGAACCGTCGTGAGACGATCCGGTGTTTATATGCCAACTACAACGGACAATGGCCGAGATCAATTGTATGGGGAAATCGGAAGATGTTCAGTAATTCGTGCTGGAGCGTATCAGCGCCGCCTATAAATGTAAATTAATTGAACGGAACGGAACAAGTTGTATGGGGCTACAATCATGCGGTCATGTTGAATTATGTTTCTCACATGCAAGACACCTCTGCGCTAGTCTGCGCTCGGTGCTGTATACTTATACAAGGCGAATGGTTTACAGCTTGTACACCGGGATCATGACATTTCAACGTCAACTGGACGCTCCTCCGTTGTCGTCGTCGCTGCATTTGGAGCTGCAGCCTGTATAGGCAGTGGCAGTGGGCTGTTGTAAATGCTGTCCGCATTCGCGTTTGAAGTCTGCTGTGGATTTGTGCCGGTCGCTAGTGAGTCCAGCGCCACTGTGTTAGTCCAGGGGTTCGCAGGCGTGGTCGTATCGTTGTCCCAGGCTGGTCGAACGGCACAAAAAAGTCACTTGAATCAGGATCGAGCTACGGAAGACCATGGACGGCCCCATTCTAACGACCGGCAAATCAACTCACAGGAAGAAAAGCGGGTCACCCTTGGCTTGTCCACCAGGACGTTACGCACGAGCCCTTTGAAATCCACCGCCGCTGGAGGCTCCAGCCGTCGTTCCTCGTCTTCATATTCGGTATTGACATAATATCCAACCCGAACAAACTCCTTGTCTCGATATGACGCCGTCAAGATCAGAACAGTGACGCCTAGAATCTCCTCCGAGGCTGTTGAAGGCAGGAGGTCGGGTTGCGGTGCTGAGGCCGTGAAATCGAACGAGTTGACGCCAACTGGCACGGGACCAACTAGGGGTGTAACATACGATGGGTCAGCATGCTAGAGATCCGAGCGACGATGTGAAGCATTCTTATAAGTTCAGGATACTCACCCATGCATGAATCCAGCTCCTGATCATATTCCTCCGACTTTGCATCACCGACGTACAATAGGCGCCATTCGATGTCTGAACGATGAAGCAGGGATCAGCTACTTTCAGTGATAGGTTATTGCGTGCAGACCATGCCCGCGATCCCCTTTCGGAGTACTGAAAGCACGGCGACGAGACCGGGAGCGAGCTCATCAGGCAAAAATTCAAATTGAACCAGTACTCACCCTCTTTCAGTTCCTCAACACATTCAAAGGTGATTCTAAAGTTGTAATCATCCTCCCATCTGGCAGGGTTGTTGAGAAGTTGGATATTTCTGATGTTGACGATTGACTGTGCAAGGACGAATGAAGTTGCGTCTGATCAGTTCAAGTCTAACCCCATTCTGGCAACCTCACCACGAACTCACCATATTGGCCGGTCGCAAGGAGAATTTGATGTTGCTGATACAGGCGGTGAGATGAACAGCTCGCTGACCAAGTGTATCTATGGTAGTAGCTGTATAATCAGGGGCTGTAAGGATAATACGGTATGACAACTGAATAAGAGGGAAGATATGCTAGAAGAGATAATTAGGTGATCCGTATGAGAGAGGGAGGGAACGCGTCGACGCGCGCCACTTTGTCCTCATGTGACTACTTGTCAAACGCGGAGGCTTGGTGACGATGGAGATTACATGTCATTTATTTCCGCGAACGATCGATATTTCAGCTCATGCAGCTAGCTACTCATGGTTGTCACTTTCCACATTGTTATCGACGACACGAAAGTAGGTAGCAGTCCTAAGTATCTCAGCACACACGATGATCCGGTCACTATTCGCCTCTATTCTTCCGAATACGCTCTCCGCTGCGGTCCGGCCAACGGTCACATCGGCAACATCAGGCAGTCTTGCAAGTGAAACCCGACGGTCTAGACCGTGGTCGCAGGTTTGGCAAGGACAGCAGAGATGGAGATCGCAACTCGCTCCGAAGAGGACAAAGTATAGAAAGGCGCACAAAGGGAGGGTTTCGGTACGTTCTTCGAGCTACTGGATTCTGTGAATCGGCATGTTCTCAGTGTCTAACATCTCACTCGTGCAAATGCATTACTCCTCCGCTGCAAACAGCTGCCAACTGTAAGATATACGTCCTTGACTCCCCCTCTCCTTTTTCTAAATCGCGTGGCGTACTTTAGGGAGGCTCCATCAAAGGCACAACACTACAACTCGGCACATACGGTCTGCGTTTGCTAGAATCCACCCGTCTCACCGCCAAGCAGCTCACATCGGCAGAGGTAGCAGTCAAGCGAAAGATCAAGTCCGTCAAGGGTGCGGAATGCTGGATGCGTGTGTTTCCTGATATCCCGGTGTGCGTGAAGGGCAACGAGACACGTATGGGTAAAGGAAAAGGTGCTTTTGAATACTGGGCTTGTCGGTAGGTGTCTGCTTAGCCTGGGTTGCGGTGTCCTAGCTGATCGCTGTATTCGACTATAGTGTACCTGTAGGCCGTGTGGTATTTGAAGTAGGAGGCGGAGGAATCCGGGAGGAAATTGCCAAAGAAGGTGAGTCGGTTCATGTCATTTTCCTTTGTAATCGTGGTTAATCCTCTATATCGCTTCTCAGCGCTTCGGCTGGCATCCGCAAAGCTTCCTGTGCAGACAGAGTTCATATCGATAAACTCCCTGCCACGACTAGGGGCAACATTAGTGACAAAGGCTGCTCCGGTACCAGAACAGGAGGAAGCCACGACCGTAGATGCTATTCCAGAAGGTCCGGCGGACACCGCACTGCCGGCTACTGCAATGCCATAGAGCGTGTTGTAGACGATACAAGCTATGCATCTGTCGAACGAAATCTCAGGCATCGATCGGTAATGCAGCGTATCTCGCTCTCTGGGTGTCAAAGGTTGCTCCTTGGTTCTCCTTTCCCTCCTTGGCAGAGTATCAGAGCGATCGCTTCCGGCGGAAACGATTACGGGGATTTTGTGTATTCTTGAAGGTTGCGCCGAGGTTGCAGCCCTGCAGGAATCACGCAGAATCTTTCGGTTGCATCTTGGAAGTCCGCACATCGTTGCGCCCCACGTTACACATTCGCGGAGAGCCCGACATGCGGAACTGACGCCCAAGGGGGAGATGCTCGCATCTTTGCTATTCCCTCCGTCGATGCGTCCTTTCACACATTTGGCGAAAATGCGGTTCGCAAAGAAAGGTGTTCATCATCAGCGTCATACTCGTCGGATCTAAACATCCCCAATGCCCCGCAAATCGAGCTCGCAAGATGGTACGCAGACTTTTCCTTGTGATAGGGAATGGAACGCTCGAGAAGTCGAAGGCAAAAGAAGCGTGAAATCAATGAATCACAATCGAGCAGATCATACCCCTCCCGCATTTCAAGCAGCTAATCCTTCGCACTCCGAACCCGACCATTGGGTGTTTCATGAAGGGAATTTCAGTGGCCGCCCCAGTGTATTGGTCCTTCTGCTTTCTAGATATAGGGCTTGATTTCTCGCCGTAAAATTCTCGACGGTCGGGCATTGCACAGCTTTCGTTTTAACGTCATTTCCACCCGCTATAGTGGCAATTGGCGGGTCAGCCTCCTTTCATCGAAGAGGGAATATGTGTCAGTCAAGACAGCAGGCTGTTCTTCACTTCAAAGCGCCCTTTTCGCCTTCCTTTCAGCAGCTCTGGGTTTCATTTTTTCGGAAGGGCGGTCTTTCCCCCTCGCCTTAGGGCTGTGACCTGCATTGCGATAGTCGCCTAGGAAGCGAACCATCGAATTATTTTGCCATTCCTATTTCCCTATTCCGAGCCGCAGTTTGCTACATTGAATTCGGGGCATATATAGCGAGTGCTTCGCACCCTTTCGCATTCACAACGGCGCCAGTGAGCTTGACTTACTACCTTTGTCGCCCTGTCCACCTGGCGAATTGAATTGAAACCGACGAGAATTTTTTTCACTGCAGGAACAACTTCGCCTTCTGCCCCGCCAATGTCTTTTTACAACAGCGGAGAGCTCTACTCCACGAACAGCTACTCTTATCCCGGGTACCCATCACACTTTGAGGCATTTGCGCCTGCATCCTTCCCACCGCCGACTGGAAACTCCGTGACAACGGCGGTGACATCAGATGCGCTACCAGTACAGGGCTCAAGGGCCGCCGTTGCATGCCTGTCCTGCCGTCGCAGAAAGATTAAGTGTAATGAACCGCAAGGAAACGATACCAGATGCTCTACGTGCGTCAAGAAAAGATTAAGCTCCACTGAATGTGAGTTTGTGCGAGTTGGTGCATACTCATTGTCGGTGCCAAGCAGACCCTGGTCCGCGGAGGGTTGTGATTATCAAACAAGCTTCCAGGTGTTTACGCCAAGCAGCATGGCCTTTGCCGGCGTGTCACAGCGGACATCGTTCCCTTCAACTGGGCAGAACTCCTTTAGTGGACATGGCTCAACGAGTGTGCAGGCGGAGCCACCCGTGTCCTTTTCGCTTCTTCACCCGTGCTATCTTGAACGGGAAGTCTCCATCCCCGGATGGTATCATCAGCCAACAACGCTTCCGGCTCCCGTGGTTGCTCCTCGTCCACCTGCTGTATACTTCGCACCTCCCCGTCAAAGGCCCCGACAGTACTTCGACCCTGCACCGCCCCCCCCCGCTTGCTGCTCATCCTTCCAACGGTATCCGAAAGAAAGGGCATTATAATCCAGAGATCACCGATGTCCCATACTTCACCCAGTTCTCTACGGGCAAATAGATCGTAAATTTGTGTTGCCAACGAGAGTATAGGCAATGTTGTACGCTACAGAATCACGGCCAACGGCAACCGTTGATGTCATCGACGGTCATCTTTACGAATAGTAAACAATGCTTCTCGGGCCGGTTTACAACGATAGACATGCACACCACACCATAGATCGTCAAATGGCTAAGCATAACTCAGAGCCCGACCATCTGCTGACATTCTAGTGTGATGCGCCTGGCTGCTCTGATGCCAGACTCGATTCAACCTCCCGCATCAATCTCTCGGCTTCCTGGTCTTGCAGTTCTTGACGCCGTCTGTCGATACCTTTTTTGCCGCCGAGCATCTATGTCCACAAGGGGAGGTCACCAAAACATAATTGCTGGCTTTAACAGACGAACATACCTTCATACGTTTAGCTTCTATTAGCGCCCTCCGCTCATCCATTTTCCTCTTCTTTACCTCCTGGGCAACCGTCAGAGCTACCTTCTTCTTGACCGGTTGTCCCGAAGACGTGGACCCATCCGCGGTTTCTCCGGTACGAGCCAGACGTTCATCCCTGGCTTGTTGCGTTTCATCTCTTTCCGCCTTTAATGCCGCCATCTGCTGTTCACGAATTGCTTCATCCTGCGAGAACTGATAATGCCCTGCCGCTCGTGATCGCACTGACAAGCGGTACAAAGACCCAAAGTGAGCTTGCCTCATTTCATCACAGTTGTCCGCTACGACATGCCTTCCTGGTTCGCATCATAGTGTTTCGTATCTGCCGGGCCCTCTGCCGCTTTCAGTCTTGCCTTTAGGTCTTCTTGCGTTGGCTCATATACGGGGAAGAACGATCGGGGTCCATCTGGAAAATGTAGATATGTTTAGTAGAAACTTGGGACGTGTAGTAAACGCGATGACGAACAAATCACGTTTGATTGACTGTGGGGAAACAGACAGGCTATAAGCATTGTGTAGACCAGGTTGCTGGAAGACATCCATTACTTACAGCACCTCTGCATGTGCCGGCCCGATACTCGTCTGCTGCTCCTCCAATTCTTCCATGGGATCATATACCTTCTCAGTGCCCTCCCGCTTCGCATTGTCTGCTTCTCTCGCCTCGGCTCTCGTACCCACTCTCGTCCTTCCCAGCTCGTCGACATATTCAATCTTCTCCCGAGAAAAGGCATCATCAACGTCATCCCTTTCACCTTCACCGGCAAGTCTTGGCTCTGCAGAGTCGTCAATGTCGCTCGAGTGATCTGACCAGTCATCCTCTTCTTGCCATTTGCGGTCGAACTGTTCAGATCTTAGTTTCGATATACAGCGACTGAGTCTTGTTTCAAACTTACGTCGACGGTCACCTCGGCGAGCTCTTTCTGCGTGAGGGTACCATACTCTCCCCTTCGCAACTTTTCATACTTTTCCGCCTTGATCCGCATGATCTCTTGTCGTTGTTCTTCTGACGCTTTAGAGATATGGGCCAGGTGTTTACGATTCATGTCATTTCGGGCTTCCATAGCCATACGCTTGATGATGCCGGGAGAGGGGCGAGCGAACTTGTCCTTTGACTAGTCGGGAAAGCAGACCCTTCAAAACCTGATACCAGGAACACGCGTCCGAATTTGCACTCACCAGAGCCTCATTCTTGGGCTTTAGACGACCCTTGATAGCTGTCCTTCCATCCTTGTCAAACGTGCTTCTGTGTTCCGAAACAATACCCTTGAGATCGAATAATGTACTCTGAGAGATCGTAGACGGGTCCTTAACAGTGCGCTTGCTGGCTGGCATCTTGAAGAAGAAGAAAGACCTTGTCAGGCCGATTGTGTAATTTTGCGGCCGATGCGATACAGTTCTGGGTGGTGCGGCTTTGCTGCCAGGAGGAAATCCTAGGTCTAGATCACCTGGATCTCGTTGTACGCTGTAGCGGAGTCGAGCGGATCATGACCTCGACATCACGGCGGCAAGTGCTCATCTGCAATCCGATTAGCTGTCAAAGGGCGATGCCTAATCAATTAGTAACACCCCCTATCGATCACCCAAAGGAACTTCACGCGAGGGATATTCGTGCCTCAGAGGAGCTTGTTAGATGTCCGCAGATCCTTATTACTCGTATGAGTTGGAATTCGGAGATGCAGGTTCGTCTTCGCTTCCTTCGTACAGTCGAAAGAACACTGACGCTTGCACAGCAGGATGATACCAACGCCGGAATATGGCAAACTTCACGACAGCGTGTACGAGCCTGCTGGTGAGTCCTCAACCTTGTTGCACGGATTTACCTCCACGACCTCTGTTCTGATCTTGCCTTGCTATCTAACAGAGGACTCATTCATCCTTCTTGACGCACTAGAGCAGGACCTCGAAGAGCTGCAGAATCGCAAGCCGACAATCTGTCTCGAGATAGGGTATGTGCCTGCTAGGCCAGATATTCCTTACAACACTCGACTAAAGTCTTCATGTGTTAAAGCTCGGGCTCTGGCATCGCATCGGCATTCCTGTCCAAGGTGATCGGTCCATCGTCATCCCGTAAGCTCGTTCGCTCCCGCAACACAGCAAATAACGCTGAGTAAATGCTTCACAGTCTTCCTCTGCACGGATATCAACCCGAATGCGTGTATTGCAACCCAGACTACTTCAAGACTGAATAAAGTACGTTGCAACCCGATCTCACATCGTCGCATTTGTTGACTTCTGACTATGTCCCTGTGATTGCAATCAGGTATACCTGAATCCGATCCAGACGTCCCTCATCGACCCGCTATCGGATAGGATACGCGGAATACAAGGTATAGATATTCTGCTATTCAACCCGCCTTATGTGCCAACAGAAGAGCTAGAGTACGTCGCCTGAACAAGTCTTGACATTGAAACCGTGTCCGACGCGCATCGCTCCACCAGACTTGTCGAAACCCAAAATGAAGGCCAGATTGGCGCGACATGGGCTGGCGGATTTGACGGTATGAAAGTGACCGATATTATTCTTGATATGCTGCCAGTAAGCTGAAAACTGACAGAAGGCTTCATGCATCTGCTTACGTAGCTTTTCGGACAACAGGACTTGCTTTGCCCTGGAGGGGTTATCTACCTTGTGGCGGTAAGCGAGAATAAGCCATTAGAGATATGCCAGAGAATGGAGGAGAAGGGGTTTCAAGCACAAGTACGGACGGTCGCTGCCTGCTCGTGGATTAAGTTGACCCGTCTTCTACAGGTAGCCTTGAAACGTAGGGCAGGGAGAGAGTTGTTACACGTCCTCAAGATTGGCAAACCAGCAGCACCGTGATAAGACCCATGGGCAGGTATACCAGATGAATGGCTCTGGGACATCGATGGCGCTCCGCAACATACTGGTTCATTGCGCATTTGACAAAGCCGGGAACACACAGCTGGAGTCGGTATCTTGACGTACTTCAGTTCTACGCCGAAGGATCGAGGCGTGGATCGACCATCGATTCTGACCACAGCTGGTGCTGAACGTCAAAATCGTCTTGCCCAGCCGACCTGGTCCTAGCAACGACCAGCGAAGAGGCGACGTCTAAAGTCTGAATGGCCTCTACTCTAGTTTCTGGCTTGTAGCTTATCAAGGTAGTTTCGGATGACGAGACGATAGATATGGACAGTTACACAATGTCTTATCTAACAATTCTGTGCTTATACAAAACCCGCTAAACAACACACCCTGCCAATGACCACCTACAATGCGAGGTAATCCCGAATCTCCGCCTCGGTCAACTTCCGAAATGTCGGTTGCAACCTCTCCCCACTCTTTGCTTCCATCTGCTCTGGTGAAGTGGGCGTAGTAACGATTCCGATCTCGATCGTCTTTTCGCTGATTTGACCCTCAAAGCCTTCTTTGAGCGTGAGTAGTGCTGTGTGGATGGCGTCCTCGAGAGAGATATCGTCATTGTATCTGGTTGGTATTAGTCGAGAACGCAGGAGTCAGCGTCCAACATGAATGGTAATCGATGTAAAGCTAGTACTCACCGCTTTTCCAGAAAGGTCTTTGCGTTGACCATGTTTTTACCGATTGCACTAGCTTTCCAGGCCCAGAAACTTCCAGACGGGTCGACCTGATACAGCGATTGTCCTCGATGCGAATCCCACCCTGCTATCAGAAGAGAGATGCCGTATGGCCGTACACCACTGTAAAAAACGAGTTAGGTATCCGTTAGCCATGTTACTAGTGTTCATCTGGCTTGAAAAGAACGCACCCCTGCTGCGTCGACTTTTGCAAAATCGCCGCGACGTCCGCCACTAACACTTTTACCGGCGGGTATTCGCCATACACCTTCCAGTACGCCTGTGCAATCTTTCGTGCCTTCGTAACCAAGACTCGGAAATCGGGTCCCATTCCGCTGTAGACGAAACCGATATTGGGGCAAATGATCGCTACTTTCTCGAGGGACGAGTCGTCGATCAGGAGTGATGGGCTCTTCTTTTCTGTTGCGATAACGACACCGTTCTTGGCTGGGGAGATACGGCGTGTCAGTTCGCAAAGTGACTCGATACATCATCCAAAGGGGACGGTCCAACTTACCTTTGATGCCCAAGCTCGTTGCTCCCGCTTGTACAGCTGCCAATGCATGTTCGATCTGAACCAACTTTCCAGAAGGCGAGAAGGTCGTCAAGGAGAAGCTGAGTAACGGAAAAGGAGAAATGCATGAGCTGTCTGCACCACTTTTCGAGCTGAAATCCTGTTCGCAGCCGTCCGACTCACGAGTAAGCGCCATCACCGGGAACAGCCATTGTGAAGATAGAGAATGAGTTGATTCTTGAGGGTGGAGACGGAAGGACTGGAGAATGCAAAGGTATATGCTGATGTTTGCTGCTACCGGAGCGAGCGTCATTCATCATCACGACGCATTCACGCTTCGCAAGCTCATACTGCGATGACTAACGAGAGCGGATCCGCGGCTGATAGGGTATTAGTCAGCATGGGAGTCTTGAATGGAGGATACCTTAGCTTACCTCTCATATACCTCGTTCTTGTTGGGAAATCTTGTAAAGGGTCCAGCCGCTTTTAGGAACGTATCCTTGCATTCAAGACGACAACTATAGCAAATCGACGTCTCGAATCAAGTGCGAGTTACATTCCAATATGTCCTTCCTGGATGATTCGCCAGAGCTCGCTTCGGATCTCCGCGATGTCTTCAACATCCTGTATCCACCTTCGCCTACGAGCACGACCCAAGATGACTGGGAGGATTCTGAAGAGGACTCTTCATCTTTGGTGGCCTCGACAGATGGTCCTGCGCAAGCTGTCGACCTGGATGGACCGGTCGACGGTCTTGCTCCTGTCGACCTTCATCCGCGGTCTCATACCGCGGTCGTTAACGAGGGGACGAGCGATAGTGCATCCCAGGGTTACATGGAGTCTTTGATGAACAAGCTTTCAAGGGTAAATTCGACCAGATAGTGATAAACTTGGGATACCACACTAAATGTGCTATGTTCTCGGCGGCAGAAACGAATACGGGCGATTTTGGACACTACCCTGCCTTTCATCGGCCTCGCAGCAACTGGACAACAAGAGAATAATGCCAAGAAGAGGAAGCTAATTCAGTTGATTGAACCTGGTATCCAAATTCCAGAACGGAGACATCCAGATGTTACAATGCCGTAAGTGCAACGTCTCCCTTTCGGGATATCTTGGGTCACCATCTTACCTGTCGGTGCTTCATGATCAGAGCTTTGCAGCGGCATAACTCACGGCAGAGGGCAATCTTCAACGTTTCTGCCAAGCGAGATCGCCAACGGTCATCAGTTTCGACAACGTCGGCTAAGAACAACAACTTGAGCTCGTACAACCCCTTTTCTGCCCTATCGTATCTGTCTCGACTTCGTACCTTCAGTCTCACTACCTACCCAACCAAGCCATCGGCCCTGTTATCGCCCCAAGCGTGCTCTCAAGCTGGATGGGTCAATCGAGGCGGGAAAGACAGACTGTTTTGCACGGTGTGCCAGAAGGCTTGGAGAGTGGAAATACCTTCGGATGTTTCGGATGGAGGCATTAGGTTGGGAGCAGCACTCAGTGTGTAGTCGCTCTGTCCCCAGCACCGCTATTTCGATTCTGACCTTTATTTGTCGCAGAGCAGAAGTGCGTGGACCTTCTTGCCAAGCAGCTCGTCTTGGCGCATTCTGCATCTTGTCCCTGGCGAATAGTAAGCCCTATCCCGGTGAAATGGTCTAGACTATGCAAGCTGATTTGCCCCCTGCGTTGGCCTCCGTAGCGTCAATGTCCCGGTATGTCACCTCCGCTGTGGTGTTATACGACGCTAGATCTAATCAGAACCTTCGGCGGCACTTAGCTTCGATTCATCAGGACTTGCTTTCGCTCAACCCTCCGATTTCAAGTCACCTCGCTTCATCGGCGTTTGAGATAGAATCCCATATCTTGGCAAAGGGGAGAACGCCTTCCATTGCGCATTTTGAAGAAGCTGATTTCGAGTTGGTCTCACCTCTGGTAAGTTCCATTCGTAGCAGATTGAAACCTACAGCTAGACTTTCTTTCATGATCTTTCTGTGGGTTTAGCATCCGACCGAAACACGTTGTCTAACCAGAAATCTCAATCTGGCATTGGGCGACGACGATATAGCCAAAGCTGCAGAAGATTCCGCTAGCTCGATATCAAACGAGTCACCTGATCATGCGGTGGTGCTGAATCACGCGACTGGCTCAGAGAGGATCTGTAGTACAGCGGCCATCTTGGTCTTCTTCGGCTGGAACGTCTTTCGTCCGGGAGATTCCGACATCACCCTCCAGGAAGAACCATCAGTAATTTCAAACGCGGGGGCGAAAGAGAAACCGGTAGTTCCAGATGTCTTGCGTTGCAGGATCTGCGACCGCAAAATTGGTCTATGGGCTTTTCGGAAGAGATTAGGCAAGACGCAGGAGGATACCTCGAAATCCAGTTCCAAGGCTTTGAATGTTCTTCTTGAACATCGAGAGTTTTGCCCGATACGCACTCTGGCAGGAAATTCAGGCGACGCACATTCCCAGACGTCATGGTGGACGAACGCAGCGATACTGCACGACTCGCGCACAGACGCAATCGATACCGAAGGCGGGGCTGCACGGGCGAATGATAATCAGGACGCCGCCGCCATGTATATGGGTCAGGAAGGTCATGCAGGACATCACCACGGTGGAAGGGATCTAGGGAATGTCATCGAGGATTGCAAAGGCTTCATCCGCTCTGATCGTGCCTAACAATGTATATGCCAGGATAAGCTGTACACCGTACGCACCTATGCAACATAAGAGTGCTGTCCAACGTGGATATGCCTTAACGTACTGGACTGTAACAATGTGTCCCAACCTCGCGCTTTTCGTTCACAACGATAGATTTCCTGTTTCACGGAAACTGCAACTTTGACTCTTGCTGAAAGGCTGGAAGTGGTGGAGAAGCGTCTATTACCGTTGTTTCAATCCTTGAGCCCTCCCTCGAGGGTTACATCTGGCGATCATACGGGAAAGGAATGTGCATGTAACCCGAGTAAGCCCCCGAGCAGTGGTGGCGACATTATTCTCGCTGCCTAGCGTCAGAAGCGCGATCGCATAATCAACGCGCTCTCAGTCAGTACAGGCTAGGCATCAGGTATGACGAAGAAGCAGACAAAGCTGTTTCTGAAGGAATCTATCTACCCATCGACAGGTCAACAGGGTTTGTATACATTCGACACTTCTAGCTCATCCGCTCTCGTCTAAGGCGAAAGATCCAAAGGGTCATCACTGCGTACCGGTTAACATACCACTACCATTGCGCCAGACCACTTCAGGCTAAGGTACATCTCACAAAATGCCAATCTCGTTTCCTTCGGCTTCCTCAAGACCAACAACGCAGCAGCCGTCCGCCGGCACACTATCATCCCCTAGTATATCATCAATATCATCATACCCGTCCTCGATATCATCGTCATCCGAAACGTCGAGTGATTATGACGAAGAAGACGGGGAGTACGAAAGGGCGCTTATTCGAGAGGAATGGAACGAGTCAATGAGGCAGATGCAGATGCTCGTCTCGTTAGTGTTGATGCCTTTCTTCGGAAGGTGGTGGGGTCGCCGGTGGAGTTATTGGGGTAAGCAACTGCACAGTGGGATTAGGCGTCCGGATCTGAGCAGCGTTCTTGCTGTTTCAAGCGTACGAAAGATACCTCTCTGTCGGTCTATCGAAAAAGTTCTGGGGTTTGACATGAGCCTTCTCGACACTCCTAGTTTGCCCTGTAAGCAGTATCGCAAGAACCGTGAAACAAGGCTCTGATTTCCCTCTCGTTTCTGATAGTGTAGTGGTATTTGGCTCGGTTCTTCCGACAGTTGCACAAGTCAATGCCCCAGAAGCCTTCCCGTCCGATTCCGACAGTGTACGACATTGTATCATCTATATGCTATCTATGACGGTCCCGGTTTCGATTCCTGACCTGTTGCACTACCCTGGCCAGGACACTTCCCTCCGTCACAACGAATCTACGACTGGACATCAAGCGTACTACGCTGTCTCCCTCTGTCCACTTTCCCCGTCTCGCTAAGCTGTCGAGAATAATAAACCACGTGTCTACATCTGGCTCGACGTGGGAGTCAATCATGATCCGTAATAATAGTAAAGCTGCTTCTGTATCCGTAGCCTTGCCTATTGACTGGTCTGCGTGTCTGGTTTGTCCGCGCAGGATATGTTCGAGCTCGGACCCCAGGACGGATTCGGCATAGAGGATAGATCGGAGAACCATGTTGTAGCTGACTCTGGTCATTTCGACTCCCTTGGATTTCGCCCGCTTGATCACTTCTAAACCTTGGGCGACCATGTTCGCTCGGAAGTAACCGCTCGCAAGTGCCGTCCATGTTACGGCTGTAGCTTGCAGTCCAACATTGTTCATTTGTCGAATCATTGTCTCCGCGGTTGCCATAGCGTCGCTGGTGCCCTTCCTCGCCAAGTCTGAAATCAGAAGGGAGTATACATACGTATTGGGTTTGATGTTGGCTTTCTGCATGACTTCGAGGATGCCTTTTGCCGCACTGGACCGCCCGGCGTCTAACAGTGCGCTGATGAGTGTTGTATACGTCACTAGATCTGGTGACAGTCGGAAACTTGGCAGACGGTCGATGAGGTCCATCATGGACTGGAGATCTCGTTTCCTAGTGTAGTGCCTAAGTACGATATTGATCGTGAACAGGTCAGGCTCGTATGGCGACTTCGGGTCGCAGAGGTAATGAAACAGCGAAAGAGCGAGAGTTGCAGAACCCGTCGCCGCCGGCAGGTTGAACAAGGTAGAGATGAAATGATTAAATATCCGCATGGGAGGATATGCCGCAGCTTGAGAAGTGGTAAGCGTTAGTGACGAAGTAGCATGACAAATCCTGACGAGCCTCAACCTACTGCTGCTCTCTTCTTTCTCCCACAAGGCCTTGCATGCCGCATCATGAGTCAACTCCTCCCACACTTGTTGCAGAGCTCGATAATCGCCCTTTTTCCCAAGGCCCGTGATCAAGATTGTATAGGCTCTGATGTCTGGAGTGACCCCTTCCTCTCGCATTCGGGACCAAGTGGAAATGAGATTCACCAGACTAGCTTCGCTTGAGAGTGGCGTCTTCCCAGATTCTGGATAGACGGCCGAAGGAGATGTATTGACTCCAGCGTACAGCGACAGAAGTGAATGATAGACGGGCAACGGCGTCGGCCGGGGAAGGAGATTGAAGATTTCTGCCAATGTGGCTCGCAGCTTTTCTCCTCCGGGATCAGCGTTTGATATACTGGTAACCACCGCCGCGAGGAAAAGCGAAAGGGCTTGAGTACGGGCTTCGGAGTCGCTTTGTGCCCGAAGGATGGGAGCGCACATTTCCCATGAGGCAAAGATTTCGTCGGTATCCTTGATTTTGGTTACCCAGTTGAGTCGGAATGTCAAGTTGCTGGGTTGTCGCAGTAGACAGGCCCCTAGGAACAAGAAGACTGCATTACGAGTGTCGGACTGTGGATGATTGTCTTTTCCTTCCTGCCTTGGAGGAAGGACCCGGAGTAGGAGGCCCTCTGCAATCTCTCGCATGTTCGACCTAGCCAGGATCCGAGGTACCGTCGCCACGCCTTCTGGGATGAAGTCCACTGATTCACTATTCGAGCTCTGGAAGTGAGATAAATTCGATCTGAACCACTTGGCACAAAGTTGCAAAACTGGTGTGACAGCGCGTTCGTATAGCGCCGCGTGCTGTAGCGAATAGCCTCTGGCTGAAAATTTTGTGCTTGTGGAGAGCGATCGTATACCGGTCCCCAAAGCCAGAAGCGTGGCGTCGATGTCTTCTAAAGCTGCTTTGTTGACTTCTTCGTCCGATGCAACACGCGATGAGCCACCAAGGTCTTTCTCGGCGATGTCGAGGTAAGCTGATTGACAACGCTCATTGTCTTGAGCCTGTTCAAGCTTTGATGGCGGAAAAACGTGTGGCGTGTTTCGAGCTGCTTTAGAGGGCCACCGAGACTGCGGGACATCTCGCAGGCTGACTTGGGCAAGGTCATCTGAGGTTTCGCTGGTGGAAAGCGTACACCGAGGAGCGGAGCCAGGGATGGAAGGTGGTTTTGACGGGAGTGGTGGCGCTCCAAATAAGATACTCGAGAGAAAACACCACCGTGCAAGTTCCTTGATTTGTGTAGAGACCGCTCCTTGCGACATGTCCAGCGCTTCCTGCAGGATCCTTGCGGTATATGGAGCGTAAGGTGCGAGTTTTCGAAGTTCATGTGTTCTATAACTGAATGACGGTCTCAAGAAGACAGTGGGAGTTGCAACGAAGTCTGCCTCGAGTGCGAGCGAAGACAACATCTCGTAGACTTGCGGAAGAGTCGGCGCTGGAGACTCGGTCGTCGAGGTTTCGTTGACAGCAGGGAGTCGAGGCGAGAAGAGTTGATACAGATCGTGTTGGGCTTGTCGGATTCGCGGGGAGGCGAGGGGCTTGCTGTCATGGGATTCGCGGCGCATATTGGCCGGTGGTGTTGAAGCGCGTGTATGTTCTTCGGTCTCGAGCTGTCGCTCAGATATTGTGCTCGATTGGTCAAAAACGTTTGAGGATGAATACCATCGCGAACGCGTTTGGTTAGGGTTCGCTATCTAGATGGGATGCCTCAATCAGGTCCCAGAGTTCAAACATCCGTCGGAGCAGGCTCACAGATTTCGGACTCGTCGTCGAAACATGACGGAAATCTTCGCTGCCTCCTGACCTTTGGCTGTAGAGCTTCGAGCTGCACCGCTGGCTAATGACCGGAGACTTTGAAACATGTCGAATGGATAATCGACATAAGTTTCTGAGGGACATTGGCTATTGTCGTCCGGCGTGCCAAAGCATATGATCCGAGTTGCGGTGTAGATTGTTGTCTCGCGATAAGAGCAGGTCCGTATGGGTTGCGTACTTGTGGAAATAGGGAACCCAGCAACTTACAAGTAGAATGAAATGTCTCGCAACAGAAGGAGCGATCGCGCCTGAAGCAGGTGCGCCCCATCCAGCTCCGCTACGTCTTGCCTGGGGTCTTCTCTCGTTGTACTATGCATGTAGCAGATAATTCGGATCCAGTAGACGGCTGCGCTCGCTTGGCTCACTAGGAACCCTATCTCGAACACTCGCAGCATGGTATCCGCCTCAACCGACTTCTCGGATTTGGTGTCCCGGCTGTCCGCCAACTTCCCGTTAACAAATCCGATCCCAACACCTCTCACACATCCCGACCTTATTCATGTCTCCTCGATCGTAACAGAAGAGGATCTGATCTTGAATGCAGACAACCTGCGTGCATGGCTCAGCTATATCAACAATGTCAGGGACCGACTCAACAAATCACAGGCGGATATCCAGCCTGATGCCTCGGTTGAAGGTTCCCTGCTCGGACCTTTGGCTTCTGCGGGGTCAAGACGAGGATTACAAGAGCTCACCATGATCTACGAGCGGGCCCTCGCCATCTTCCCGACGTCATTCAAACTCTGGAAGCTCTACATGCAGATGCGACAGCTCTACATCCTCGGCCCCGTTACAGAGGCCGCATCAAAAGCCAAAAGGCAACACGCGCTGCGAGGAGCGAGAACTAAGACGGATGTTGCAGAGATGTTGGTGGCGGCGGAGCAGGAGTATCAATGGGAGGGAGGGCTGGACGGGTTGGTCGGCTATGACGAGTGGAAAAGTTTGTTCGCAACAGGGGAGAGAATGCTGAGCTGTTTGAGCAATGTGAGTTGCGACAAGCAGGATTTACAGGCCAAAGTCTAATACGATCTTTACTCGTCCAGCTCCCTGTTTCCTGGATCATGCATCTCTCGGCACTACTACACCCAAACTGTCCCTCAGTCTTCCAGCGGACATACGCAAGGCGAACTTTTGATAGGGCTCTTCGGGCTTTACCGCCTAGTTTGCACGGACGGATCTGGGGACTGTACCTCCGATGGGCGGAACAGGTTGGTGGTGTCGTTGGCGACAGAGTCTGGAGGCGGCTTCTCAAGGTTCGCAGTAACGCTTTGTGATAGAGATGGAGCACTGACGCCATGGTCTACTCTTCGGTTATCCCGTAGGTTGATCCGTCATTGACCGAGAGGCATATTACACATCTTCTCAACTCGACGCCCGCTAGACCCTTGCCTGCTGCCAAGTACCTCTTGTTGTTGGCACGCAAGGCGCAAAAAGGAGAATACACACCACTCGAGGGCAAATCTGCCTATCAACTCTTTGTCGACTTTATCGAGTTGACAGAAGCGTATTCCGAGGACATTGGACTGGATCTCGGCGAGGTTGAGGCCGCTCGACAGGAATTGGAACGTCTAGCAGCGGGGAAAAAGGAAGAGGATGGCGAGGCAAACAACATTGCTGAACCGGCGAGCATCAATGGAAAGTTGATGCGGTTCGAAGGCCCGCCCGTCGCCCTTTCCGAAGCCACTAAGAAAGGCCTGACGGGCATCGAAGCTTCTACCAACGAGGCAAAGCAAGTCGCAGAGGTATACGACGAAGACGTTGACCCGGCGAGTCCGCGAAAGCTCGATGTCGAAAAAATCATCAAGTCTGACGGCCTGGCGATCTATCGGGATCAAGCAGGAAGACTTTGGTCCGGTTTGGCGACGTACTGGATCAAAAGAGGCGACTTTGATCAAGCGACGGTCACGTTTGAGCAAGGGATAGGCTCTGTTCTCACCATCCGAGACTTTACCCAGATCTTCGATGCCTATGCCGAGTTTTCCGAAACACTAATTTCTACTCTGATGAGCGCGATCTCGGATCCGGAGTCCGATGAGGACGCGGAGAGTATTGAGGAGATGGAGACGGAGCTCGACAAGCGGATGGTCGACTTCGAGGAGTTGATGGACAGGAGACCGTTCCTGGTCAATGATGTCTTATTGCGGAGGAACCCGAACGACGTGGTTGAATGGGAAAAGAGGATTGCCCTGCACGGAGACGATGACGCCAAGGTACGTTTCCCTGTTGTGTATCATCTGAGGAAAGCCTGACCAAGTCACTCAATTCTCCTTTTTAGGTCGTGGAGACATACAACAAGGCAATCGAGACGATCAACCCAAGAAAAGCCGTTGGACCCCTGTATCCGATCTATGTCAACTTTGCCAAATTTTACGAGGAAGGTGGTTCTCAAGATCCGGAAACGGGCGAACCGAGGAATGCGCCGGATCTCGAGGCCGCGAGACAGATATTCGAAAAGGCAACCAGGGTACCTTTCAAGAATGTTGACGACCTGGCCGAAGTTTGGTGCGAGTTTGCAGAAATGGAACTGCGACATGAGTGAGTGCCACTTGTAGACCTGGGCTCGAGCGGTACTGATTGTTGAGCGGTACGGTCTAAGGAATCACGACGAAGCAATTCGTGTCATGCAAAGAGCGACCACGATCCCCCGAAATATTAAGGTCAACTTCTATGACGAGGTGTGTGGTGCTCTTTCAATCACTGGCAACTGACAGCTAACAAGGCTTTCGCCCTACAGACTTTGTCGGTACAAAGCCGACTGTTCAAGTCGCTCAAGCTGTGGTCTTTCTATGTTGATCTGGAAGAGTCTATTGGAACGGTCGAGTCCACAAAAGCAGTCTATGACAAGATCATGGAACTCAAAATTGCAAACGCACAAGTCATTGTCAACTATGCGCAATTCCTGGAGGAGAACAAGTACTATGAAGAGAGCTTCAAGGTATGTTACTATGTTTTGAATCCCCGCCCTGTCGCTCATTTCAACGACGCTCCGAATGATCAAGGTATACGAGCGAGGTATTGACGTGTTCCAGTACCCCGTGGCTTTCGAGTTGTGGAATATCTATCTGTCAAAGTTTGTCGACCGATATGTAAGTAGAGCCTTTACTAGTTGAGAGCCTAGCTTACCCATTTGTCGTTGACCTTTGCAGGGAGGATCGAAGCTTGAACGTACTCGAGACTTGTTCGAGCAAGCATTGGAGAAGTGTCCTCAGAAATTCTGCAAACCCCTGTTCTTGATGTACGCCCAGCTGGAAGAGGAGCACGGCCTTGCGAAGCGGGCAATGAATATTTACGACCGAGCTGCTACTGCAGTGCAGGATTCCGACAAATTCGATGTGAGTACCCAGGTCGTCAGCAAACAAGTCCCTTGTGCTGATATCGACTGTTCATGCGTAGATGTATACGATCTACATCGCCAAAGCCACCTCCAACTATGGTCTCCCTGCCACCCGACCAATCTATCAACGTGCTATCGAAGTTCTTCCGGACAGGCAGACAGCAGAAATGTGTTTGCGGTTCGCAGCCATGGAACGAAAGCTGGGCGAAATCGATCGTGCTCGTGCGATATACGCGCATGCATCGCAATTCTGCGATCCGAGAACATACCCCGAATTCTGGAAGGAATGGAACTCGTTCGAAAGTACGTGTTATTCAATTCAGTATATGCTTGCACAAATGCTTATTCTAATGTCCACACAGTCGATACTGGTTCCGAGGACACTTTCAGAGAGATGCTGCGTATCAAACGATCGGTTCAGGCCGCATTCAATACCGAGTATGTATTGGTTCTTGTGCTTATGGTAAATTCTCACTGACAGCTGGTCACTGGTGGTATCTAGGGCAAGTTACTTGGTGGCGCAAGCTGAAGCTGCCAGGAAAGGTCTTGCCAATAAGGATGGACACGACGAGGCAGAGGACAACAAAGACGACGATGCGTCGGACCCTATGGCACGGATGGAACGGGAGGCAGCTCCTACCAAGGCCACCACAGGTGGTCCGAGCTTTGTCCGCAGTACCGCCAAGCCGGCAGGGGACGTCAAGATCGTGGATGACGATGCTGATGCCGCAGATGGGGCGGAGATCAACCCGGACGCGATCAATATGGATGATATGGACGACGACGATGAGGATGACGAGTAGGGTAGTTCTGAGCGAGTAAAGTCGACTTGTATTGTTTCGGGAAAGGATGGGCATCAAAGTTTCATCTGCTGCTCAGTGATGCGGGGGACGAATCACCTGTGCATCTTCCAGTGTTCTACCAATGGTAAACATGACTATCGATGCAACACAAAGCTCTCTCCCGGAACAACATAGCTGACAACATGACTAAGAATCAAGAAGGGATGCAGAGTATGCATGTAGTCCGGCGACGAGGGAAGTCGCATCGCTTTCCAGACAGTTTCCAGACATGCCAGACTGGCCAGACAAAAGCCCTCGTCTGATGGCAAAGATAGCCAACGCGATTTGCCTATCCGAGATAACCGAAAAAGCAGACCTTTATCAAAATTCTTTATCAATCCCGCGCGGAGTATTTGTATCCGGTGCTCCTCCGAGTACCTTATAAGGGACTCCGCAGGATTTCAGGCCAAGGTTCCTCGCACTCACACGAGCGCTTTCAAGTTGCCCTCTGACACTGACTTTCAAAACCTAGACCTTCAATGTCACACATCAAGAATCCAGTCAGCAAGCATGAGATGGTGCGCGGTCCGGAGGTGATGACCCCCCGGCTCACCTTGGAAGAACAGCGGATAGACGACCCGAATTCGCGACTGAAAGAGATGGGTTACAATCAAGAACTTCGGCGCTCGCTCGGCATGGTCAGTGTCCTAGGTTTATCCTTTGCAATCATGTGAGCATCTCCTCTGTGTTTTAGCGAGAGGGAGACGAGGTTAACGTTTGCCTTACGCGGCCGTCTTGTCAAGGGCCGTTCCGTTTGGCTGCAGCACCACACTGAATATCGCCTTAACGAATGGAGGGCCGGTCACCATGATTTGGGGCTGGATCTTTGTCTCGCTGATCTCGATAGCCATTGCTGCGAGCTTGGGGGAGATCTGCTCTGTATTTCCGACGTCTGGAGGTGTATACTGTGAGTCACCATGGTCAAGTGTCTTCCATCATGATACTAATACAAAGTGCCGGACGGTAAACGTAGACTGGTCTGCAATGCTCTCAACCCCAAAGTACAGCTCTTTTGCCTCATATGTTAATGGTTGGCTCGGTCTGGTCGGAAACTGGACGTAAGTCGCGAAACCATGCCGACTTTGCTATCTCTCTGCTGATAAGGCTCATTCCAGTGTGACTGCTTCGATCACCTTTGGAGGGTCCCAGCTGGTCCTCGCTGCCATCACACTCTGGAATGACGAATACGTACCAACTGGTGGGTTGCTACTCGGCCGGGCACCTGACTCGAGACTAATGTTATTCAACGCTTTTTCAGCCTGGCAGACCGTTCTCACCTATTGGGCCGCGATATGCGTCAGCGTAGCGGTGAATATACTGTTTAACAGGTTAGTAGGAGCGTGGGGTATATTGCGGTTCAGAATCTGACGGCTACCCCGGGTAACAGACATCTCGAAAAGCTCAACACGCTCTGTTTATACTGGACAGGCGCCTCAGTCATCATGTGAGTCTACCTATAGCCCGCCTGTTCGCTGGTGCTAATTATATCACTCACTCTCTCGCCAGTGTATGAGCTTTCTGTCGACTGAATTGCTGTGGATTGAAGACTGACAAGGGATCCGCATAAACAGATCATCATCGTCCTCCTCGTAATGGCCGATACCCGCAATTCTGCTAAATTTGCCTTTACTCATGTCCGTGTTCGAAACCAGCCTCGTTGATTCCTTTTGCTGATTGCAGGACTTTGATCATAGTTTGACAACTCCTATTCAGGGTGGCCAAGTGCCTGGAGCTTCTTCGTTGGCTTGTTGCAGGGTGCATATACCCTTACAGGATACGGAATGGTCGCTGCTCTGTGCGAGGAAGTGCGCGATCCCGCCCGCGAGGTACCTAAAGCCATGGGTAAGCCGACACGATACCAGTGTCAACTTCCGTCCTCTAACCCTCGGGTATACCTTCCAACAGTGCTCTCGGTCGTCGCGGCCGCCATTACGGGAATCATATATCTAGTAAGAAGCACGCCCCGCTAGTGTACAGCTCATACTAAAGAGCAAACATTCTCCTTGACATAGATCCCCTTAAGTTTCGTCTTACCCGCCATCGAACCCTTACTCAGCGTGGCGTCGCTTCAACCGATTCCCCTGCTCTTTAAGACGGTGACCGGAAGTCCTAGCGCGGCATTCGGGCTGCTTTTCCTTATCTACGGTATCTGGGTCTTTGCGTTCATTGGCTCACACACCGCTGCTTCTCGAGCGACATGGGCTTTTGCAAGAGACGGAGGTATCCCAGCTTCCTCTCTCTGGAAAAAGGTCAATGCCCGCACTCAAGTCCCGATCAACGCCGTTTTGCTCTCCGCGGTCGTGAATGCCCTGCTTGGTCTGATTTATTTAGGATCGTATGCCGCCTTCAACGCCTTTACTGGTGTTGCCACCATTTGTTTGGGCGCTTCATATGGGTTTCCCATTCTATGTTCGGTTCTCCGAAAGCGAGCGTTGGTGAAGGACGCGACATTCTCTCTCGGCAAATTCGGCATGGCCATCGTGAGTACTGAGGTCTTTCTTCGCTAAACCTAGGCTGAAGCAATTGGTTCCTAAGAATATTGTCACCCTTGTGTGGATCGCATTCTCCATCATACTCTTCTGCATGCCGACAGCAATTCCTGTCACGGCTGGAAGCATGAACTACGCCTCTGCAGTCTTTGCTGCTTTTTCTGCCATCGCCGTACTGTGGTACATCGTGAATGCAAGGCACCACTATAAAGGTCCTCTGATTTCAGCTGTTCGGGAAAGAGGAGACGACTTCGCTGTCAGTGAAAGTGAACACGAGTCGGAACCGAAGGAATTGGTGAAGACTACATCCTGATGACGGTGTTAACCCAGGGGTGAAAAACGTTGTATATCCTTACGCTTATATCAGAGGGTTTGGCTGATACAGATGCTGTGAACGGCCACGAGCGCGAGCGAAATAAGGTTGAGGCAGCTGTTGTGGCCCACACCGACTGCCGCGCCCGAAAGTCGCTGTTCCCAATTAGCTATTCGCGGATCCACCCCGTTTCGGATTTCTCCGGCCAAGCTTCGTCCCGAGCGAGCCACCGAATGAGAATCTCGTGCTTGCGTTCGTTCAATCCAGTCACAATCGATACGAGCTCTGTATACCTGGGCTGCTTCTCTCTAAGATGCGAAAATTATCTTCTTCAGTGCTCCGGGTTGTCTTTGAATCATAACATAATACCATCGTGAACGATCTCCGTCGTCATGTCCACCTTTGCCAAGACCGGCCGGAACGTTGTCTGCATCGGCAGAAACTATGTCGCCCACGTTCACGAGCTGAACAACAAGGTCCCCAAGGAACCCTTTTATTTCCTCAAACCTACCTCGAGTTATTTGGAGCCTGGTCAGGGCCCTATCGAGGTGCCTCAAGGCATCAACGCTCATTATGAAGGTATGTCGAGCTAGATTGTTGCAGAGTTTTTCTTTCAAAAGCTGATCATCGAGCCGTTCATCCAGTCGAGTTGGGAGTAGTCATCGGAAAGGGCGGTCGAGATATCTCTGAGTCTCAGGCACTTGACCATGTTGCTGGGTATAGTGAGTATGCCCTGGGCGTTGGAGAAGTATTGTTTGGTTTCTGTGGAACGCCAGGCTTACTGATGCGATTGGTTGCTTTGTTCAGCGCTTGCTATCGATGTCACTGGTCGAAACTGGCAAGAGGAGTTGAAGAAAAAGGGATTGCCCTGGGCACCTGCAAAGGGTTTCGATACTTGGTCCGCTGTCGGGTACGCCTTGGGATATATGTTCGCACAAACCCTGGAACTCACTTGTCCCTATATTCTTCATTCCTTTTCAGGCCCTTCATCGAGAAGTCCCGGTTGTCTTCGATCGATGAAGTCGGATTGTGGCTGAAGGTCAACGGCGAAACCAAGCAGAACGGCTCATGTTCGGACATGATCTTCAAGGTACCCAAGCTGATTGCGCACGTCTCAAGCATCATGACTCTTTCCGTTCGTATTACGATCTGAAACTCGGGGGAATGGTATCGCTGATGTCTCGCTGCTGCTACTTAACAGGAAGGAGACTTGATCATGACCGGCACACCATCAGGTGTTGGACCTATGCAGCCAGGGGACAAGGTCCAGGTTGGTTTGACTTATGGCGCCAACAAGGAAGAAGTTTGCAAGCTTGACTGGTCGATCGAAGCCAGGAAGGGAGGCTATGTATACCAACCGAAAGACTAGTTGGTACGAAGCAGGACATACATAGAGCAGCTGGCGACGATGAATGCACATAAAACGAAATGACTTTTCCGCCGAGGTTTAAGCACTGTCTGAAGAGAGGCACTGAAACTTCGGGAAGGCCTCGCCAGACCGCGGGTGAAGCAGGTGTGCTCTGTGTGCTTGATGATAGCTATTGCTACTGTTTGAAGCGTGTAATACGGCGACAAACATTGATCGTTTAGATGCCATGCATGGGCAGGTGCTGACGTAATTCGCGAGCTGAGAGGAGCGATCAGAATCGTTTGGATCGTCTGTTCTGCTTCATGCTTCATTCGCTTTTTCACAATACTCACGTTGCGGCTTCGGTATCCTGCATCACATCCCAAGGGAAATCAAGGTGGATCGGCATTCCCAACCACCGATGACACTATTATAACCCAGAAAGGGATGCCCTCGACTATGGAATCGCTTCTCGCCGTTCTGCCCAACGGCCGACCAGAATTGCGGATAACGAGAGATCTGATCATCGGCACTGTCCTTGGTCTGACATTGACGTTATCAAGTGCGAGCCTGGCGCTTTGGCTCAGTCGTCCTCGGTGGTGGACACAGGGCTGGGAATCGCGAGGAAACGCAACACCGCTTGAAAGTGGGACCATTAGCCCACTTGACAAGTTTCCGATAGAGATCCGGTCGAACGAAGTCGTGCATGGCGTGTTGGGACTGATCGGTAAGCTCGAGCGCCTACGTTAGCAAAACAGAGATATTAATGCCGGTCTCCAGGGAACACCCCGTTAATCAGGATAAACTCACTCAGTGATGCGCTCGGGGTCGAAATACTGGTAAGCCGCCATAGCTCCATCGTTAACCCTAGAAACTGAAGCTCATTTTCCGGCGATACGCTTAGGGCAAGGCTGAAGTGCGTAGTCTCCCTTCGTTGTGATCCTACGGATGACTAAATTATCAAACAGTTTCTGAATCCAGGCGGCTCAGTGAAAGACCGAGTAGCCTTGAAAAGTATGTGATGAACAAAGACTCCAACGATTATGCTGGCAGCTGATCACATATCCATTCCGTCTGGTAGTAATCGAGGATGCCGAAGAGGCTGGACTTCTGGTACCACATACCGGGTGCAAGATATTCGAAGGGACTGTGGGATCTACGGGAATATCAATAGCAACAGTTGGACGTGCCAAGTTAGTATCTTACTTTCGTTGAAATCCACTGGTGCAACCGGCGGAACATACCAACCGCTGATGTTCGGTATCTGACAGGGGATACGACTGCTGCATCATCATGCCAGACGATGTCGCTATCGAAAAGGTCAACATCCTTCAGACTCTCGGTGCCGAGGTGATTCGAGTGCGCCCAGGTGAGCTCCGTCTGTAACCGCCGACCGCCAAACCGTGCCGCCGGTCTCTAATCACCCATCGTCCGAATGGATGCTCCCTTCTCTGGCGATATCAGCTAGTATCGTAGATGAAAAGCAATTCGTCGTGCGTATCTTTTGGAACTATTTTTACCGCAAAGCCATTCTGACTCCTTCATTCCTTCAGAACCTCGCTCGCGCACGAGCTCTGAAATTCGGGCACCAGAGAGCACCATCGAACCGACCTTCCTTGGCAGAACAAGAAGGGATGGCTGCGACTGATGGGGATGATGTTGTCGCGACCATCGCGGAGGACAGCGGAAACAGCGATGAGAAAGGCTTCAGACCTCGCGGCTTGTGCGTATCGGCCGTCAGTTTGATTGCTATGTGCTGCTAACCTAGCTCCTTCTCATAGCTTTGCCGATCAATTCGAAGTTCGTGCAATCCTGGATTCGAATGGCGGAGAGAATACGGAATGACTAATCTCTTGAATATGTGAAACAGAATCATAGCAACTTTGAAGCTCATTATCGTGGTACTGGGCCGGAGATTTGGAGACAAACCAGAGGCAGCGTTGATGCTTTCGTTAGCGGGGCAGGTGCGTGTCAGCTCAGACCGGAATCGATGAACAAGGACAAGAAGACTAATCCCTTCATCGCCCCTGCGTGCAAACAGGAACTGGAGGCTCCCTGTCGGGTACCGCGACCTACCTCAAGCAGATGAATCCTGAACTCAAAGTCGTTCTGTCTGATCCGGAAGGCTCTGGGTTATACAACAGAGTGAAGTATGGTGTAATGTTCGACGTCAAGGAGAAAGAAGGGCGAAAGAGAAGGTGTGCAATTACTGTGTTCCACCGCTTTCCTTTGTTGACTCTCCTCCGCTTCTTCAGACACCAAGTCGACACCGTTGTAAGACTTGCCATAGGCATCAACTATGGAACGCTCGTGGCTGATATGGCGTTACACTAGGTGGAGGGCATTGGTATCAACAGGCTCACTCACAATTTCCTTCTTGGCCAACATCTTATCGACAACGCATATCGGTAAGGACATGGCTCGAGGGATCTCTAGCGTTTGACATTGACATGTTGCCGCATCCTCAGTGTGACAGACGAAGAAGCCGTCGCTATGTCGCGCCACCTGAATAATGAAGACGGTCTTTTCCTCGGATCATCCAGTGCTTGCAATCTCGTTGCTTCTGTTCGACTTGCCAAGCAACTTCCCAAAGGTAGCACGATCGTGACCATACTGTAAGCCGACTGAGATCTGGAACCGTCTATTGGTGAATTGATATACTGTGAACGATAGATGCGACGGAGGCGCTAGGCACCAAAGCAAGGTATGCCTGGGAGTCACGAATCAGTGTTGCGGAAAGTGACTCACATGCTCGCTTCAGTTCTGGTCGGACGACTATTTACGGAAGAATGAAATTGCAACCTCTGCCGATATCTCGCATCTACTGTAAGGGTTAATATGAAGGAGGGCGGTCTAGATAGCACAAAGACTAGGCCTACAAAAGATCGCGGCATCAAAGACACCTGTTCAATGGCATAGTAGAGGCTTGTAGCGCAACGACAGAGCTTCGGCGATGAACAACGCAGGGTGGTAACAACACATCATATAGCATAACAAACAACATAGGGAGTGAAAAAGTGTGTAGGTGGCGAAGCGCTTTCTTCGAATCACTGCATGTTCTTACACAACGGCACGCCGGCTCGAGACATAACAAGGAGTGTTGGGCTATACACTCAGGGTTTACCAACCACCTATACAAGACAGAAGAGAATGATATGAGTGCCAGAGACATAAAGCACGCTGCTTGGCACTCACCTGGGGATTCTTTGCTAACTCTTTACCGTCGCCAGCGAGGACCTTCCCCCATCTACGGTCACCCTTCTTCGGGTCTTTACAACCAAGTAACCCCTACCTAAATGCTCCACTTTTCTCTTCTTGTCACCGTCGTCCTCCTTTGTTTGCGCTGTAGCCTCAGGCGGCGTCACCGAAAGTCCTAAATTATTCACGGGTGAACTGAAGCGCTGCAAGGAATCCGCAGGGGTATGAAATCCGGTTTCGGGCTTCAAGGGTTCTCTTTCTGCGATACCGGCCGGGATACTTCATCTTGCGGCTTCCAGGAATGACTGGGACCGGGATGTGTGTCCCATCCAGCATTCGCTGACTTGTCGAAGCCCCTTCCCGAATCGCCGCTGGCTTCATCTGATACATCCCATGCTAAGCGACTGGGATCGGCAGATGAACCCCATCCAGCACTTGCCGACTTGTCACCCGTACTTCCCGAATCTCCGCTACTTGTATTTGGCACCTCCCAAGACGGAAGACTCGACCCAGCAGACGTCCCCCATCCCAGTTTTGCAGACTTCTCAGGGGCTATTCCCGACTCGCGACTACTTTCACCTGATGCGTCCCAAGAAAACGGACGTTGCAAGGAAACAGATTGCGACCAGTCCCATCCCTGGCTCGTGCCTTGCCTTTTGGCGATCCTGATGTGCTGTTCCCTCCGTGGTCGAGACTGATTAGGGGATATTCTTTCACCGTCAAGCGATCAAAATTCGCGTTGATCTCCTCCTTGGCGACCAGCGCCGTTGGGGAGAAAATCAAGCAGTGGCCTGTATAAAAGGAGTGTTGTTCGTCAGTATTTCTCGAGAACATCCAAGTTCAATGTCTTTGATTTTCAGCGTCACGACCTTATCAAACGTTTCCTCAGTCAATTCCGTGAAGACGTGCTTGGCTAGGTGAGCCCACCAACCAGTGCTGTAAAAGCGGTGACAAATTATCATTGAGCACAAGTCAAGAAGACTGGAACGAAAATTGGTCAGCGGGAACGCCCTGAATGTTGATCAGCAGTGGAACTTACCTTGAAGGAATAACGGTTGGCTCTTGCCTATTAAAATTTGAATAGCCAAACTAAGGATCAGTATAGTGTTCTACTTCAGGAGCAGAATGTGGCGACAAACTTACGCAGAGATGATAATACGCATGGCCAGATGCCTCTGCTGTCGCGTGAAGGATAACATCCTTTCCGTCAATCGCTTCGAGCCTTCTGTTTGGCTCTTTCCCACTTCCGACCGGTACTGCAATCATATACAACAATCCTATCAGCAAGGAGTCATCCAGGTATTTCAGTCCAGGTGTCCAGCCTCCCTTTGTGCGCTTCATCCAGAATCACCGCCTTGCCAGACTTGATCTCTGCGCGAGTGAAGAGCTTCAGAACGATCTCAAACAGCGAGCATGCTGTGCCGGGACTGATGAATCTGTGGTAGGCGGGTGATCAGCAATATCCAAACCATACGGCTCACGAAGGCTCACGGATCTGTCAAATTTACAATCGTCAATCCTCCAGTGGTGAACTTCTCCTCTGGCTGGGGCACGGCTTGGTTTGTCTTGACGCTGTACACTTGTGATAATAATAAGGGCGCACCTTCTCCGCCGTCCTTTTTGAAGTTTTGCATCCCAGTTCCCCTATCGCGCCGAAAGCGCTCGAGTTGCCAGCTAGCTGAAGAGATTCACAGACTCATGTCTGTTCTTCTCAGTAAATTACCCCTTGTCGCCTGCATGGTACCATACTTCAGGCCTTTCCTCACCTATTGTGCAGACCAGTGGTGGCCCTTCTGAGTGATGTCCAGACTCCAGCGTCTGGTTCCACTGTTCCATTGCTTTTGCAACGAAAAGTTCGAGTTCATCCTCGAGTCCTTGACGTCTGATGATACGCAGAGCGACAGAGTCGTAGTTTTTTGCCAATCGTGCTTCCTCACACGTGAATGCTGCTGAATACGGTAACGTTGCTAGCCTGGCGATTCGCCATTCTCGTCGACTACTGGCAAGTTGATAACACATTCCAGAATTGGATCATGATCCACAAGAATACAACATCTCAGGAAGGCGAACGGCAAAACTACTCCTTCAACGCAATCCCCTCGTTCTCCTCCCAGTCAGGCTTGATCCTCTCTTCCATCGGTGGAAAATAGTGCAACTTGAGAACTGAGCCTTTCGGCGACGACGACAGTGATGTGACGAACGCAGAGTTGGTGTGAAGTTGAACTCGGTACCTGTAAACCGGCTGAGTGACTTGAAAGAGCTTAGCCTGGCGGGTAATCACGAGGAGGTCCTAAGGCAACGACCGAAAGTCAGCACTTTTTCGACAATATCTGGTCGAAGAAACTAACATCATCGGCTTCCATGACAGCTACGATTCGTGCCATAGCCTCTGGAGAGAGTCTGACCACCACACATCCTTGTCCATCGGAAAGCAAAGGCTAGGCGCACAGTCAATCAGCTTCATGCGGCGATTCAGCAGGCGGACCAAGAGCATCGAGGGCTTACGGTGAGCTTGTACGAGATCACTGGTCCTTTCCAGCCCACAGTTCGAAGGGGCTGAAACGAGAAGTGAGTAAGTTCCTCCTGTAAGAGGTGGGGGAAGTCTACAGTCAACAGGACGGCAAGCGATGTCAGATATCGATGTGGACACACCTTGTGGGACAACAGCAAGGCTTTCAATTCGGCAACCACGACCTCGGGAGCAGTGTCTTCTCGAAAGATGTGGTGTTCTTCGTGCAGAAACATCTTGTCTGACAGGCGAGATCAAGGAGTGTCCCGTGCTTAAGACTGTTGCGATGGAAAGTTAAAGTGAGAACACACTGCGGACTGACCGTACGGAGGTGGGAGGCGCTCGAAACGTTGCCGCTCGCCATCATATATAGTCGTCCAGCCTCAAGTGAGTCCGTGCTGTATCTGGCACCGATGCGTTCGGGGTGGGTATTGAGGAGGTAAAAAGGGGGAGACCGACATGAAAGGAGACAGCCAGCTGACTGAAGGGAACAGTCGGTTACAAAGAGACCCTGAAACCGTTACTCTCCTGAAGCTTCACCTTGTCGGATTTACATCCGGGGGATCCGCATCCTGCATTTCCATCAACGCGCCTCCTATCTTTCGGCCTTGTGTCCTGCCAGCGTACCACCTTTTTTTCTCCTATCAGGTAGGTTCCATATACTTGGTCCCTCTCGCGTTTTTACTAGACGGATACCTGTCGGGCCAGACAACAAACTCATCATATTCACTAGGCTGTAGTCAAAGCGTTGTACATCAGTATCTTCGCTAGCGTCTGGCACTGATACCGCCATGCTGGTTCTTGAAACCTGAGAGAATCCGAGCGCGCTCCCTTGACCTTCTCCTTTATTGCTATTCATGAGCTGTCAAACGTTCCTTTGTTGTATGAGGTCCAAACGACCGCTGTTAGCAAGTATCACGACTTGGCCGAAGGATAGTAGAAAGGGTTGGCTAAGTCAGCGACTGACCATATAATTACAAACCTTTCGTGTATCCCTTTGACCTCTACGTTAGGTCGAGTGTGATCACCTCGTTTCGCCTGCGGGCCGTTCTGTTGACCATAGGACCGACTGGCACTAGTCTGCTGCGACTGCCACACAACCGTGTTCAAGACCGATTCAGGATACGTACGCTCATGGGTTCCAAATTCTGACCACTCGTCTGCTGGAATATCTACCGTATCAAGATTATTACTTGCTCCATGCGCTCTGGCGCAGCTGCGTTCACCTGCATCTGTCATGTCGTGTCCACGCAAACATCTGGTTATCGGTAATTATGATCATCAGCCACGACTCGCCGTTATCCGTGAGTCGCTCGACATTTCCAATCAGCGATGGCATCGCCTCACCGGCCAGGCTAACGCATTCAGTCGAGGCAGCGTTGATTTCAGTACTAGCACGCCGAAGGTCCCAGAATGAGTTTCAACGCTGCTCAAAGATGCCGATGTAGACCGTTTGAACCGGGATGGTCGATGGCACTAACCTGATGACTACCCCAGACTGGCCTTGTGTGGGGCACACGAGCGGGAGCTAACACGCGGTTGAACGCGGTCGATCAATCAGGAGACAGCGGACACTGATAGGAGATCGGACTATTGAACGCTAGGGGGGTCGCGTGCTCCAATCATTTCAGACCAGCACCATTCTTTCACTTCAAGTCGGATCGTACCACCATCGCCATCAAGGTATATCATCCAGTCTCTTCATCCTCTCGGTATAAGCAACACTGCTTCGACTATCGTCCCTGTCAGACGGTTCATATATAGCGTCCGGGCTACTCCGACCGCCATGCGTTCTTAGTCACCAGGTGGCATTATCGCACACGCCGTCACGTATCTGCACACCACACAACGCTCTTTTCCAAGCATGTTGTTGCCAGCTTACGATGACAACGGACGTCTCTACTATCCACAGTACGAGGACGCTCCATCCGTCAGAGCCACTCAACCACCTCCCCGAGAGCTGGCCAAAGTGAGGAAGGCTACAACACGTTCAGTCTGCGCTTGTATCGACGACACGCTCTACCCGTATTCTCCTCGCCAGACTCAACAGCCTTCGATGGTAATCAGGAATCCTCGTTCATCGCATGCAGCATCTTCCAGCGCCTTACCTACACCAGCACTTCCTCCGATTCCCAAGTGGAGCGGTAGAGGAGAAGGAGAGAAGAAGGGGAGAAGCAGAAAGCTGGATGGGCAGGATATCGAGAGGAGTCAAAGTCGGGAAGTGAATGGGTTGCCTTCGAGGCCGAGAAATATGCCTCTGACACCTCACCACCGCGATGTGAGTATAGTATAATGTTGACAATAAGCCTTGAATACGATACTGATTTTCTACCTATAGTCCGATGAAACCCTTGTATCCATTGTCGAAGCACCTTGCATGAGCTCGCCGCCCGCCCTGGATCCAGCGACAGCGTCGGACTATTCTGCTTTTACCGATATTGTTACGCCAAATTCTGAACATGGTCACGATTCGCGTCCTCCCTCCATCGTCCCTTCCTCGTTCAAGACGGCCAAACAGTTTTTCTCTAGCGCCAACACCAGTACCGCATCACTTCTCAGTCAGACAGCACCATCATCATCAAAGAAGTTTACTCGATCGGCATTGTTTCCTCCCGTAGGAGAAGAGGAATATCCTGTTCGCGGGCTCTGTCCGTATCTACACGTGCTCTTGATGTCTCGCGAGAGGAGGCCAGTCGGGTCTGGGAACGGTCCAGTCGAAACATCCAGATCGCGCAAAACTCGAAAAGCTAGAGCATGGTCACCTGCAGCATGTGCTCCGCTCGCCGTGATAGGGGAACACGACCCAATCGTTTCCGAGATTCGATCAGCACTTGAAAGCGTCATCTCGCTTGAACTACGCAAGGACTCCTCGAACGCGGCTCTTGCTCCCCGAGTTCTGTCAAATCCAGTGCTGCACGCGAGTTTCTGCCCGCCTCGTCGATTCATCAGTTACTTGTCCTTTATCTCCTCTCCGGCATTCAAGACGTTCAGCCACCAGTCTCTCGTCGATTTCGAACGAGAATGCGAATGCTGTAGCACCACCAGTAGCTGGGTCAAGATGTCGCTAGTGGACGACTGGATCGAAGCCCCGTACTCGCTTCGCAAGTTTCGTCCTCCTGTGAGACGAAGAGCGGATGGGTCAACATTGAGAAAGTGGTGTTTGGAGTGGCAGATGGTGGTACATGGCAAAGTCGACTGCGTCAAACATCGACAGGAAAGCAAAGCGCCCGTTTTGCGACAGAAAGAGAGCTGGAAACAGGGAAGAGACAGATGGGGATGTGGGTGTGTGGATCACGGGTTTAACTAGAGATTATTCGGCCCTCCCAGATACATCGTCACCAGCTGTATCGTGAAGTTCAATCGCAACTTCACCGTCAACATGCGTTTGCGTTGAATCGTAACGTCACCATCAGCATACGTTTGCATCGAATCGTTGAATTCAATGTATCCTTATCATGCGCATCTCTGAAAGATCGCGTAAAGCATGTCGACCGTTGTATAATTGTCATCTACACGATGAAGCCTTACGCGCACAAGCTTCATTGTTTATAAATCTCGTCAACATGAATGCAATGCATTATCTATACAACCTGGAGACATCTATTGGCTTAAGTTTGTTAGAACAAGCCTAACAGATCTTCGGATTGCGTTTTTTGTGGTGCTGATGTCTTGACAGCGGGCGCAGTTGCGATGGACCCACCGATTCCCCCTAGTCCGTCAAAGTCGAATGGAGAAGAAGCTGCAGCGGCGGCTTGCACACTCGCACTCGTCGGCGATGTGACGCTCAAAGAAGGTGCCGTTGTGGGAGCTTGTAGATTACTGTCGGAGAACAGATCCATAAGCTCGTCCAAAGGATTTTTCGCTGCCGCCACTGAAGCGATGGCAGCTGATGCAGGAGCAAAGCTGGCTGGAACTGTATTAGTACCGATCGAAGTGTCGGCGATTGAGGGTTCGTCGGCATCGAAATCGAGCAAGTTCTCGGACTTTTGCCCAGCGACAACGGTTTCGAGCGCTTTCTGGGCCGAAGTATCCGCATCTTCAAAGCTGCAAGATCATGAAAGGTTAGTCGGGGAATCCTGTGCACTTGCAGTGGGTCAACCTACTCGGCTCTTCGCCTAGACATTTCGTCAACACCATATCTTCCCTTTCCGATAAAGGTAGCTGCTGGTTTGTGATAAACACTCGCCAGCGAGGAGATCTCGCCTAGCAGCTCTTCCAAAACAGCAGGAGCCACGGTAGAATTCGGGAGGGATATCGGAGGTCTGACCGATAGAACCACAGCCTGTCATCCGCGACCGATACATGTTCAGTACACTGGAGAAGCCTGCGTGTTGAGTTTACACTCACCTTTGCGGCAGCAGGGTCGGTAGACAACAATCTCCAGTAAACATAAGCCTTATCCCTTACATCGGGATTATCCGAATCTTTTGTGGCTGTCTGCAAGACTCGTTGCACAATCGCTTGTGCGTTATCCGGTTTCTTCAAGAAGAGCTTGACGATGGCGGTAACAGTTTGCAATTGCACCTTGGAAACACGTTCAAGTCGCCTGAGCTCTTGCGGTGAGCAATAGGGCCTTTGTAATACTCACTGCATAACTTTCTTCCTTGAAACCGTCCAAGAAGATGGCAAGTAGCTCATCAGCATTATCGATCTTTTCAGCATATTCTCCTATGATCCAGATCAGTGATGCTTTTGCGTCGGGCTCGTCGAGTTCGTCGAGATTGGCGCATAGAGTAGGGATAACGGCTTCATAGCTGTGAGGGTATTTCCGGAAGATGTCCTATGTAAGCCAGCATGGTAATTAGTGACCGATGCAATCCATCATGTTCTGGCTTGACGTGTTTACCTTGATCACGACAACGGCTTCTTGCACGACATAGCTGACGCGCGTCTGAATCAAGTCTAGCAAGACTTGCACGCAACGGGGTGCAGCGGATTCGATTTTAATAGCTGTCTGGCCAATGGCTTTGACAGCCTTCCTCACGAAATCCACATCAACCTCGGAAGCATACCTATCGCAAGAGACCAATCGTTAGTGGATTCCTCGCTAGATTCAATCGAAATTCCGACATACTCTTTCAATTCCCCCAGCAGTGTATCTACGTTTCGCTCGCTTGCCAACCGCACCATGACGTCCAGCTTTTCGACCTTGACATATGGCGGATCATTGTATTTACAGAAGAACACGCGCATCTCATTTGCGAGGATGTCTGGACGTTTCTGGAGCAAGAGATTGATGTTTCGAAGTGCGACCCACTGTATCTCGGGAGCAGACGAGATGAGGGTGACTAGGACGCTTCAAGTAAGCTCGACAACCTCTTCCTAAGGAATGTGACCAACCTAAAGGAGGGGCCATTTTCTTGATCAACTGCGTAATCAATTCTTGCCGCTGAACATTCCGCATGTGGATCATGATCACCTGATGCAACATAAAAGATCCGTTATCAGCTACCTCGAGTCGCAGGCCATCACCGCGGAAAGTAGAATAGAACACACCTTGACAGCACCCAAGACTACAGCGCCGTTTGCATGCTGAAATTGCGGCATAACTCTTTCGCATATATGTTCGCTTTCTTCCGCTCCAGAAGCCTGGTATTTACCCAAGGCGTTCAAAAGCGCGATCCTTCCCCATTCACTGCACTCGTTGAGTGCCAGCAGTATTCTTGAAAGCGTAGGTCCATCAATGATGAACTTTTGCGGCGGAATTGTTGTCGAGGGAGACTCGTCGTCGTCGTCGTTGCCATCGCCGCGAGAAGTCACGAGACCAGGTCCGTTCTGCGCCGCAAGAATCGATGCCTCGTGTATATCTGATAAAGCGGTCACGGCGTTGGCGACCACCATTGGGTTTCCATCCCCGACCAAATCCCTCAAGACATCCACAAACCCGTGATCCACGCACAACTCTGGTTTCAGTTCGTACACTTTGGCCACACACAGAGCGGCCGTTTTCCGCACGTAGGGGTTTTCATCGCGAAGGCAGCGCGACAGCGGATCTCCGAGGTAGGAAAGAATCTTCTCGGCGCGCAAGGTGGACATTGTTCGGATCGCGAGTGCTCGAATGAGAGGGTTCTGATCGGCCGTATCCTGTTCAAGATCCGGATCAGTGGTCACGTATGCTTGCAGCATGAAGGTGAATCACACCTTAACAAAGGTGTTGACGGCTAGAATGACCAGTTCCGGCTGCGTCTTTGCATAGTTCATCAGATAAAGGTAAACGAGCTGTTCGCGTGCATCCAAAGCTCAGCCGAAAGATTTCACGGTCAAGCAAGCACCAACGATGACGCACCTTTTTCTGTTCTAGATCCTCTGTTTGCTATACATTGGGCAAAAGTCGTTGATCAGTCACATACCCTCGAGCGCTTGACTTTGACCAGGCGTACCATGTTCTTCAACACATCCGGAAATAATCCTGATACATCTTTCCCGACAGTCATATTCGCAATCACACGCTTGATAGCGTCTGCCCTCCGGTCCCGATACTCTGAATTGAGCTCCGCTCGAAGCTCAAAGTTCTCGCCTGCAGCACGAGAAGGAACAAGCCGAACGTCAGCAAGCCGAATGCGGTTGACAAGTAGAGCGATATATGCTTGCCTTTGCGAGGTGGAGCTCTCCCGTTCATTATGTGCTATGTCTGGTGATTCCGGTATGCCGCTGCTGTGGAGATACCGACTATCAAAAATGTAAAGGCCTGAGTAAACGGAATCTAGTTTCCGAGTAACCTATAACCAAGGGTGGTAGGCAAAGATGGTCTGGCACAACATGGATCTGCGGCTTCGAGGTGCTTGTACTTGTTCCTCATCGTTTCAAGCATGATGATCTCGTGTCTCGTATTTGATTCCGCTCCTTGATCGCTGACCAACTCTCGACGTGCGAACTGAGCTTTCTGCCTTACGTAAGAATTGGAAGACGCCAGCCATTTGCTCTTCATGTGCTGAATCACGTTCGCCTTCCTAAAGAGGAAACAAAAGCCAATCGGATGCAAATACTAGAATGAAACCCAAATGAAAGATCGAACTCGAGTCGGCTGCGAACGGATCACTTATTATTAGAAGAGTTTGAAGTCAGTAATCGTGTGTCGCGACCACCTCACTCGCCTGGGAGACTTCTTGGTGCAAGGTCAATCACCTACAGCCGTCGATGCTGGACATCGATTAGCGTTCCGAAACTGTGCCAGAGCGACGTCCACATCGATCTGTCAGTTTCGACTCTCCTCAACCAATCCACCCAAAGAAGTCGCGAATATCAAAGAGACAGGTCACAGTATCCCGATACCAGCAATCCCCTCACTCCCCTCCTTGAGAATCAGCAGGGACGAAGTCGCGACCCGTCATATCACGCCTCTGACGTCGGTGCAGCTTCTCGCACTCCAACCATGTCATCCCTATTTCCCCTTTCACCACCGTCGTCACATCACAAGTCGCGACATAATGTCGAGCGCCATCATTCGGCTCATCAGCACAAGCATGACTGGACTATGGCGCCGACAGGCGTAGAACCCCCTAAAACTGTTGAAAGAAAACGTCGCGGACGGATGGTAGATTACATTGACAGGTAAGGACGATCTACCTTTTCATCACGCCACGACGGCATACTTATTCACGGCCTATCTCCCATCTGCACAGTCTCCCTACACCACCCAGCACCAAAAATAACCGCTCACGCAACCGTGATACACGTCACCAGTCAGATGCTGGTCTTCCCACCCCAAGCACTTCCGCGCGAAAGCAACATCCCTCTCATAGTAGCCATCATCATCGCACATCCCCTATCGCCAGATCCGGACGGCTTGGAGCGGATGGGGTGGATTTGCAGGCAGAGACCGGCGTAGAAAGCGCATCAAGTGATGTGGATGAGGACGTACACGCCATAACCGGCCTAGCGACTGAGAAAAGATGGATCGGGCGTAGAGGCACAAGGCGGGCAGGTCTCACGTTTGCGCAGCAAATGGGATTGCTCGTTCCTCGTACCTCTGATCAGCACCAGCTTACAGAGACAGATGGCGCTCAGTCCGAATGGAGGCCGACCGGCATCGTGGAAGCATATGCGGAAGTCACAACGGAGAAATCGTTCTATTTCAATGCTAACATCATCAACAAGCGCGACATATCAGCGATTCGAGAACACGACGTCACAAAGTATTCGGAGCCTATCCGCAAATGTGACATTGCGCACCCAACAAACCCGTTTCTGGATGCGGCGGACCAGGCTGTCGTTGAAACTTCAATGCTATCTCGAAATTCGATACCAGTAGCCCTCAGAAAATCGGCGAGCGGAAGATTACTGGCTCCGGTTAACCTCGTCTCATTAGATGCCGCGTTGTCCGCTCTGAAGGCCGGACCTGTCGACCGTGTCTCAACGGATTCAGTCCCTGCTACTACTGGCGACATATCGTTGGAGGACAACGGCTCAGAGACGGAGAAGGAGCAGAACGGTGACGAGGAGGAGGATGATAGCCCGTATCTGATCGAATCTGCAGATCGTGCCGAAATTGAAATCGAGTCCGACGCTGCACCACAACTACTGTCTTCCGAATACACCGCTGGCATCGGCGAAGAACTCCTTCAGGCAGAGACAGCGGAAGAACTCGAGTATTCCTCGGGCTTGAGTGAAATATCTGACGAGGAAGAGGAAGATGCAGAGTTCGGAGTTGAAGTCCATGAAGGGCGGTTGTCTTCACGTATGACAGTTTCGAACGAGACGTGTTCCAAAAAACCGCCGTCAATCACGAGGTATCTTTCCGTCACCAAATCGTCTTCGCCATTGCTGTCGGATTCCGAGAAGAGCCCCCTCGGAGACCTCTCTGTTCCCGTTTCTCAGGTATCGCACCACCTGCCAACAACCAAAGTCAGGGAACGGAGAACATGGAGCAAGCCAGTTGCCGGGAATGTTGATGAGAACCCGTTTTTGGCTTCGAATGCCACGGGGAAATCAAAGGGTCGTGAAGTGGGATCACGAGATCACGCGTCGTGGCTCCGGACCGATAATGCCAGAGTACAGAGGGGTGGTGGGGAGAAGCCAACCATCGATTATGTGTTGTGAGTTCTATTTAATCCGCAGGGCGGAGCGTATCCATTACTGACGGCAGATTGTCCATCGTCCAGTCGTGGTCAAAAGACAACGTTCGCCAATCCGTACTATCGACACGATCCTTACCGACCGCCCGCAACATCGCTTCTTCCCCCTGAACATCCCGAATTTTCGCCTGCGCCCGTACCGGCTCCGAGATTTTTATTCCCTCAAGCCGCTGCTGAGCAGGACGGCTCGTCCGGTAACGACCAGGATCCAAGCTTGCCACGAAACGGCAGGCGCGACATCCAACCTGGGTTGATGCTCGTATCACCTTCAGCTGCAGCCTCCGCTGTTCCGGCTACCAGAACCCTTCAGCGTAGAATATCCTCCCAGATCCCGCCGCTTGCTCGCCAAGGCTCCACGCTTCTCGAGAAAGCTCAGAGGGCCGAGGCAGAGCGACGGCGACTTTCGACTAAATCGCAGCCCGCTACTCTGCAAACTCAGCAGAATGGCAAGAAGCGGTCAATGGAGGCTGTTCTGGGCGGGATGAACGGCTCGAATGACGATGAAGACGAACTTTTGCTGAGGGATCCTCGTGCCGGCAGGCGAATGTTGTTCGGCAACGGTACTGCTATCAGTGGAACGCGAGCACGCCCGGATCGGCAGCAGCAGCAGCAGCAAGTTCATGCGGTCTCACGAGCAGCCGCGAACAAGAAGATCAAGATGGAGCATGTGATGGGCGAGTGAACTCGGGCCTGGAATTGTGTTCCTCCAGTAGAAGCTCGTTCAGAGCCAAGATCAATAGTTGTATAGCTCATCATTGTTGTCAAGCCCTTCCGGCGAATCTGTGTCTTTGACATCTTCTTGTAGACGCAAGTCGTCGCTGCCGATATATGATATTCCATTTGGATTTCATCTTTCACCACAACACTGTGCTGTTTTGGAGTCAACGCCCCGTAGGCGCATTAATCTTGCGGTTCTATACTACAACTCGAGTGAATGATACAACGTTTGGTTTCGATTCGTTTTGCACTGGCGGCATTCTTCGTTGGGCGTCTTCATGAAGCTGCTGCTACTATCGCATTCATCCTAACATCGAACCCCGTTGCATTGATCGGCATTTCGAGCGTGTAGAAAGGATTCTTCATGACTGCGTCTGCGTCTGTTAGCAGGGAACAAAATGGTGAGATCACACTAACGATCAGGCTGCATCAGGGTAAACGGAACAAAATGGTCTTACAGGCTTCGTAGATCTTCTGTAATATGGATTCGGCGTTTGGCATATCAACGGAAGATATCAAGACGAATTTCGTGCCTTGAGTCGCACGAGCACAAGAGTCAGACCACAAGTCAGTTACTACTGTTCAAGACAATCACAGAGAGTTGCGTACCAGTCAACGTCATGTGTATTGTCATCTTGAACGACTCGGCTTCGATGGTCTGTACTCCCGAGCTCTTTGCAACTGGCGCGATCCTGGACGTGATGGCGTGGACTCCATGTAACGTGCCTGCCATGACGAGGTACTCGTTGGACGACAGTTGAGCAATGCCATCTAGCATCGGGAGTGGACGTTATAGATTCATTGTGGAGAAGGGGAACAACCATCAAGGCGGCGCGGATGAGATAGACATCTGTCAATCTTCCCGTTTCTCAGATGGAGGACATGGACTGGAAAAGGGCTTACCCCCATAGTTGCGCTGGTAGACAAGGCCTCCAGCCTTGTTGATGATCCAAACACCATAGACTGTCATCTTCGATAATAATGGTACAACGTCCAAAAACGAACTCCCGGCTACAGCTTTCTGATCCTCACTGGCCTGTTCGCAGGAAAGAGAGGAAATTGTCTGCATCAGCAACGTTATCATCACTGTCATTCGAGAAAGGGCGCGGTAGATGAAGGATCAGACATGATTTAGGCGTTAAGTTTGGTTTCATTGCTCCTTCCTTGCGAGAAGGACATGGTCAATCGCAAATTACTTTGTTGAACATCTTGAGATGGGATGGGGCTTTGCAAAGGGGGATAGACGAGAGATTCTACTCACAGTGGCGGTGTGCTTGCGATGACTAACAAAGCGTAGGTCTTGGGGATATGGGCGACCGCCGATGTTATATGGATGCAGGGACAGTAGCTGACACCAACGAATGAGAGGTATGTCCCAAGCGATCGCGCTCCCAGACCCAGTTGCGCCTTTATAAGCATGAAAACGTACAAACTACAGTAGCTGGCAAATTGGCAAATTGCGGCACATGAAACGCGTGAAGAGCGTGATGGGAACGCGTTCTCTACGCGTTTGTGTAATCGAGGAAAGGAACGACTGTCTTCTCCTTCTCCTGGAATTACCGGGGGAGCATAGGCTTTAGGTAGTTCTTTAGGTTATCAAAGCACGCTTTGTCCGCAGTTACCAGCAGAATCTGTGGCACCTGCGATATCTCCAGGGAAACTATCGGAAACCAAGATGGTCGGCACAAACAAGTCCGCAAAGGCCACGTCTGGTACGGTTGTCGTCAATCAGTATCACTTGGAAGGTGTTACCCGGCTGTGTTATTCCAAAGATGGGCAGTAAGTGGAGAATGCGACTGCGATACTAAGTGCCTTGAGCTTACACTCCTTCTGTAGGGTTATCTATACAGCCGGGACTGATAGCATGGTCCGGATTCATTCCGTGGGCGAATTCGAGACTGGAGAGCCCGAGTTTCTGGACGATCATCCAGAAGCCGTTACATGCTGTGTTGCTACTGTAAGCGATTGCATGGGATGCCTCGTTTGGAGTCTGCAACATGCTAAGTCCGTCAATATTATAGGAACACTCTCTCGTTACGGGTTCGGAAGATGGCGTCGTGCGGCGCTTCGATTATCCCACAAACCAGCTTTCGGGTACCGTCACGAGGGCCGCCGGCGTGCCGATCCACTGGCTGTCCATCGACAACTCTGGTACTCGCGTAGCGGTGTGCAGCGAAGAGCTCTTGGTCAAGGTGGTCGACATTCAGGATCCGATGCAAATTGTGACCATCTCCGGCATCAGCAAACCGGTTCGTTCGGCAAGCTGGCATCCGGTGCAAGACATGTTGACGATCGTCATGACAGACGGTAGGATACAAGTCTACGAGTTTGTAGACGATTCGCCGTCATGTCTCAAAACCGTCGAGGGTCTCGCGGGAGCCGGAAAACTCGAGGATGAATTGCCCTGTGCCGTGGCATGGCATCCCAAGGGTGACTACTTTGTCGTCCCGAGTAGGACGCATGAAATCGCTATCGTGGACAGGGACAAGTGGGCGAAATCCGGAACGTTCTCGATAGACGGACACGACGCGGAAATCGGTTTGCTGGCATGGTCTCCCAACGGTAGATATTTGGCATCATCGGCAAGGGACGACCAGATTATCATTTGGGACGCGGAGACGAGAAAACCCGTTTCGCGCACACGAACGGACGGCAAGATCATTACAGGTCTGGAATTCTCGCCCATTGACAATGCCTTGTCTTTCACTACGACGGGAGGAAATTTCTATGCCTGGCACGACGTTGTACCTTCCAGCCTCCCGCACCCTGCCAAAACGCCAAAGAGTGCCAATGGATTCGAGATGCTCGGGGATGACGATGACGTAGACGGCGAAGACGCAAACGAAGGCGACAACTTGGATTTAGACGACGACGGATGGATCGAACATGATGACGAGGAAGAGATCGGCCCGAATGGCGTGACGAAGTACAAGGTTCGAGGCGACAGTGTGGATCACGCAGAGACAAGAGAGATTGGTACGTCTCGCAACAGCTGTTGGGGTCTAAGAGCGTTTCTCTGATTCTGGCGGACCCTCTTCAGTCGGTGTTGAGAAGGCTCAAGCTGCTTTTCAGCCGGGATCAACCGCGTTCCATAATAAAAGGCGATATCTTGGTAGGTGAAGGCCCCGAGGGGAAGGGAGAACCATTGTTGACGTTATACTTGCGTGATTCAGCGTTCAACATGATTGGAGTCATCGATGTGACAGATATGGAAACCCATCATGTCGTCAATGTTGAATTCCATGACAAGGGCTCACGGCGGGGCTATCACTTCCAGGATAATAATCGCTTCCAGCTCGCTGCCGTCGGTAAGTAAAGAGCGCCATCGCGTGGTACGGGAAAACGTTTTCGCTTGCTTACGCTTTTTGCTATAGGTGAGCAAGGTATCGTATATGCTGCCAACCCGGAAAATGGCGCGCAGGCAATCATCGAGTTCCGGGCATATGACGGAGATCCGAAAACAGCAGCTTGGCAGGCCGCCCTCGAGGACGACGAGAAGGCGGTTGCTCTCGCCTCGGGTGGAAGTCGCATCGATCCTGACGACTTGGATAGTAACGGAATGGGCAGCGTTGTTATCGCCACGAGTAAAGGGTATATTAGATTTTTCAGTGGGACCGGACTTCAACGATATATCTGGCGGTTGGGCGAAGACGTGGTCGCCATGGTGGCAAGTCGAGATATGTTATTTGTGGTGCATCGGGAAGGAGGGACCAGTCTTGACGGTATGCACTATTGCGGAACGAACACGGTCGGGGCAAATGACTGATTCTGGTTCTTACACAGGTTGCCAGAATCTACGGTATACTTTGATGGATCTGGAAAGCTACGATATCGTTCAGGAAGGCAGAGTACCGCTGCAGAAACGAGTTTTGCTCAGCTGGATCGGCTTCACAACATATGGTGTGAGTATACCATTACTTTGATGCGACCAGATGCTAAAAGTCAAAATTACATAGTCACCAGCCATGAACGATTCCAGTGGGCTCATGTCTGTATTGGACAGAGCGAGACGACCGGGGCAAGGGCGCTGGCTGCCTCTTCTGGATACCATGGCACTCTCGCGCAGAAAGGACGGTAGAACTGAGCGTTACTGGCCTGTCGGAGTCAGCGAGGACAAGCTCATGTGCATCATCCTCAAGGTACGCAGCTTTCTCGAACAGCGATGAAAGCAACTGACTGAACTAATCTGCCTGCAGGGAGCGGATGTGGAACCCGGCCATCCCCGACCTATTATTCTCGATATCACCGTCGAGGTTCCTGTATTGAACAAGGATCAGGCCCAAGGCCGAAACGAAGAGCTGTAGGTCAATTGGTTCTTCCAGTCAGGGTTAGCTTGTGTTGACTGTTGTGCTTTCTTTGCCGGATCAGATTCGTTCGCTCAAACGTTGAGCTGGAGGCTATGAAAGACAATCGCAACTCGGTCGCTTACCGGGCTTCGCCGAGCGACATCTCGCGCAAGACGAAGGAACAGGACAAGATACTGCTGACACTCATCATGGAAGCCGTCAAGGCAGACCGAAAACAACAAGCGTTTGATATCGTGCGACTTCTGCAAAACTCCATCAGCATGAATGCAGCTTCACAAATTGCGGAACTATACAGCTCTTTTGCATTGAAGGAACGAATACTTCTGTACAAGGCCGACTTTGAGACTCGGGAAAGATCAAAAGACAGGGCCGATCGAAATACTAGCAATTCTCGATACATCGACGACAGTTATGATGAGCCATTGAGGAATGGTATAAAGCCCAAAGGGCCAACGTCTTTCGAACCACGCAAAGGTTCATCACGGAGAACAGCTGCGGCGACCATCAAAGAGGCTTCGAACCGATACGACTCGCCAATACCTCATGAAGACACTCCCGTAACCTACGATTTCGACAGCACGCTTGACAGCTCAGCAATAGCAGCCAGTCCTCCTCGAAAGCGCAAATTAGATGACGACTTCCTCACCTTTGAGGAGTCAGCAGGCAAGCAGACTTCAAAGAGAGCCAACCATCAGGATACAACTACAGAGATCGCGCCACCCGCCAAGCCTGGTGAGCACAGGCGTGTTCTGTCAAATGGTCATCGCTAACGTGCATTCCTCCTGCTAGCATCCAAAAACCCTTTTGCAAGGGGGAAGCCCGCTGCATCTAATCCTTTCGCCAAGCCGGCGGCTGAAAAGGTGAATCAGGCGACCAAAAGCAAGTCGTTCTTCGAAAGGGTGGATGATATTCAGGCGAATGGCAAAGCTGTCGCGAGTAAGTGGAGCGTGTCGCTAGGGAAAGGCCTACTATTGACATGACCTGTCGACCGCCTATAGAAACCGCCAAAGGCAAACAGCAAGCCAAGGATAAGACAGCAAGCAAACAAGCTACTCTATTCAACCTCAAAGGCGCGCCTTCCAAAGACTCAATCGATCTTGAATCAGGCCGATCGAAGAAGGCAGACATCGAGAATGCGCCTGAGGAGACCGGTGACGTCGATGTGACGGATGCACCAGCGCCGCCGGTTGAGGAGGATCTGGAAGAGACGCTTGAGGAGACCCAGATAGAGGAGACACCACAACCCCTCACAGAGGAGCCTGCACCGATGGAGGATGACGAGGACCCGCTGGAATGGGAAGAGTCTGATCGAGAGTGAGACGTATCCTGAGTATATTGATGCAAGTACGTTGCTGCCAGACACTGTATCATATAGCGGTCTCCCCTGGATGGGATTTTTTGTTGTATAGCTTGTGACTGTTGTATGGTTCATCAATTAGTGGGCTCAATGGTAAAGGCGATTAGCTGCTTTTCGCTACCGAATCGAAGTCCCTACTGTATCAGGAAACCAGATTTGATTCCGCCTCAATATCCGAGTCATGCGAGTCATCACGTCAAAGCGCTTGGCAGAGGCGCGGATGAACAGGGATGAACCCAGTCATCAGTCTTCTATTGTCTTGTTGTCAAGTCACCATCTTCCACCGGAAATTGTATTAAAAGAGCACACCAACATCGCTGCCACCTCCGTCTCCTCGACTGCCCGATCGCAGGCGCTTGCTGTAATACCATTTTCGCGAGCAGACGACCTTTTTGATCGTATTCAACGTCATCTTGCGCCCTTTTCTGGAATCCGCCTGACAACTGCCCAACCATGGTCACTTACGGCTCTGATTCTGAGTCCGACTCCGACGACGAATATCCTGGAGCACCTCTTCATGGTTTCACGGATTATCTGGGTCTCACCAGACACCTTAAATAGCGCAACGAATTACACCGCCAGGTGAAGTACTTGCAGCTTGTCCCGGCGATCCAGCCCGGCAAAGCTTATCAGCAACACTAATGCTGCCAACCAGAAACGCACGAACACAATTCGTCTTCGTCAGCCAAGTGTTCCGCGAATCAAGATCAGGCTTCTACTCTCCATTCCTCCACCGAGCGACAGGAAAGCCGCCGACAAAGGAAAGTTCGTAGGCTCATCCTCGATGCCTTGTCTCGTGGTCTCCGAGTCGAGGTCCTGGCTCAAGGGAAAGCCGATACGGCCGCTTTACTATGGGATCATTTGGCGAACGCATACGGTACGCCCGGTCCTAACGCTATCACGCAAGCGCATCAGGATCTGTTCCCTGCAGAACTATGGGCGGACACAGACGATATCTTGGGCTGCTTCAGAAGCAGCATCAGGCTGTACAGATATTTAAGCTGGCCGGAATCTTATTCGCTGCGCCTTTCTTGAACACGACATACCTCAGGTATCTGCCTGAATTATATCGTTCGTCGCATCATTTTGACACGGCTGCGTCTCGCATATGGATTACAAGTGCATCTGGAGGGCAGTCAAACGCCACACGGACGAAACCGTGCAATATCGACGACCAAAGGCATTTTACTATCATAAAATCGAAGGACACGATATCCAGAACTGCAACCACGTACGAGATCTGTTGAGACAGGTACGAGCAGAGGCAGGCGAAACCGAGAGTTGCGATGCGGATGAACAGCAAGCTATCACGAAGATCTTGCCTGATCGGAAGAATCGCTGGTGGTACTGTAGCGGTCACAATACGGAGAGCCACGACGAGGCGTGGTGTGACACCAAACTGCAATATCGACTTCAAGAGCTTTGCTAAAATATGCCGCTGAGCAATCATGTATATTGTTCGCTCAAATGCCTTCCGCCTGTTTCACCTTCACTAACATCAACCCCGTTCAACCCGTGTGTAACAATCACCTAACTACGACCCCCATTCCAGTTAGTTTCGATCTCATGCCATTTCACAATACTCACCTGTTTCCTACACATTCATCCATTTGTTGGGAAATCCGACGCAAGACATTCGGAGCGTTGTAGAGCCGGGTCGATGCGTCACCAAGCTATAGTCAAGCTTCGGGTGTTCTCTTCGACAGACTTCACAGGATACAACGTGCTTCCGGCGTCGTCTTGGTCACAGTCCTCCTTTCTGGAATTAGAATGCCAGCGCCTTCTCGCATTTTCGACCTTCTACAATTTGAGTGTGGTTGCAGCATGCCTTCGTCCCAACCCGGCGTGTACTCATCATGTCACGCGCGGCCTGTTTACTACATCTCCATACCCTCTAATCGACAACTGGCCGGCCAAAGAATCGTTTCGACAACCTGTCAGCCAGTCTTCTGAATATGAACAATAGTCGATCCGGCTTCTCCCTGTGAATGGGAAAGCACAAAAAGTTGCCGAATAGTATGGCTTCTATGCGAACATCTCGCGTTGCGATAGGAATGCCTGCCACCTATTCATCGCAATACGATTACTTGCACACTTCAACGAGACTAGTCAGGGCATCCGAATCACCCCGTCAAGGACAACATGTTATCAGCATGGTTACTCGGAGGTGACAACAGCCCAACGTACCAGCCCTCGTGCCAGCTCAATCAGTGCCGACCGAACAACTGCCTAGCCGGATTTCGTTACAGCTTTCCCCGAGGATGCATATTTCACAATGTTTCGCGCCTGCAAAGTCTCATATCAATGCAGTAGATCCGAGAACACTAGTTTCAAGAACACAAAAACGCAAATACAACTTTATTCAAACCCGGATCCGATACCAATCCGCCGGTCCAGCTTCATCGCCCTCGAACGGACAGCTCGCTTCTTCGAATGGCTGGGCCGGGCTGCGTTTCGGCAATCTTGTCGGCCGTCTCGCCTGATGCCTTCTTATTTTGCAACGAATGGTGTCAACACGGACAACGGCGTTCGGACAATGCAACTTGTCGTGCTTTTTACAAGACCAGTTTGGTCCAGATAATACAGACCTTCCCGATTATACAACCGCTTCATCCAATTGGAAGTCAATCAGTACGCGCTTGCTCTCTGCGTTACGCCACAATCTGGAAGTGCAGACAGTACTGACGTCTATGGAGAAACACTTTCACTTTTTGTGCCTCGTGGCAAGGTTAATTCTATGGAAAACAACGTTCAGAAATGCTCGGAACACACTCGCATTGTGACGCATACCTGAGGATCAAACGTTCCTGTCTCAACGGAAGGGCGGACTCATCGCCAGGACTTGCACCAGTGGCCCCGCCATTCAATACCATTCGGCTTGTGAGCGGCGAAGATGTCAGCCATCCGGCACATCTTATCTTACTATTATTGTCACCGCTACTAATACACATCGTCCAGCCGGTCCCTCCCTCGAACGGCCATCCCATTTGTAATCATGTGGATCCGACGCTGCAAATACCGTTGCGGCAGGTCAGAGACGCTTAAGATGCCCTTGACCGCTCTTTATCCATATTTCTCGTTGCCTAACTTTTTTTTCATTGCTTCGTTTGTGTTGACTTTGGCCATATGCCATATGATTCTTTTCTCATGCCTTTGTTCATGTTATTTGCCTTTTACAATGCGACTGCGTTATGCAAGCCGCCGTGACAGAACACTGCTAAGCTCTGCGATCTTGTGTATATTTGCTTCAGGATACATGGAACACGCCCTCATTTCATTTACTCCATATTCACCTAGAGATCCTCGATATTGGGCACAGGTCCAACAGGTACGATTCGCGTAGGATTGATCTGCGGGTGAGACCAGTAGTAGTGTTCCTTGATATGCGCAAAATCGGTGGTGTCCTTGAAGGCCGGGTAGTTCCAGTATAGGTTCTTGAGCCATCGGTTGAGGTTGGGGTAAGTGTGTCGAACTACAGACGTAAGGTATTGGTTAGTGTTTGATAGCGTTAAATCAAGGGAAAAACGCATACCCAAGCCAAAGTTGCACTTGAAGCTGTGACAGGAAGTCAAGATCAGCTTTGCTTGACGACCGGGCCGAGATTTGCTCTTACTGGTTGTGGTAGACGGGATCGTATCGCACGATAGTGGTGTACAGTCTGCAGGAAGACAGCATCAGCCAAAGCTGTTTAACGAACGGCCCAATAACTGGCACTCACCGAATGTCGGCTTCTGTAAGCTTGCCGCCGACCAAGAAATCCCTGCCGTCACTCAAGATCTTTTCCAGTCGTTGCATGCTTTCTCCCAATGGCTTGACGGCCTTTTCATACGCATCCTGCGTTGTCGCAAAGCCAGACTTGTAGACCCCGTTATTAACGGTATCATACACCCATCCATTGAGGTCGTCAATCTCCTTTCTCAATTCCTCGGGGTAAAAGTCCAACTTGGCCTTATCCTTGGGCAATTGCTCGTCAAACGCGTGATTCAGGAATCGGATAATCTCGCTCGATTCATTCGAGACGATGGTCTCGTTCTTCTTGTCCCAAATAATGGGGACTGTGAATCGAGCTCCGTAATCGGGTTCGGTCTTGAAATACAAATCTCGGATTCGAGCGAGGCCGTAGAGCTTGTCTTCCGTTGCGGCAGGGAAAGTTTCGTCTGCGGTGCCGTTGAATCGCCAGCCTTGGTCGTCCATGTGCGGGTGAACTGTCGAGACGTCTAAGTGACACCCGGTTGGGTTAGCCCAGGTCGGGGGACGAAGTGAGTTGTCTTGTTACTTGCCGAAGAAATCTTCGAGACCTTTGAGCTTTCGGACGATCAAGGTCCGGTGTGCCCAAGGGCTAACAGAAAGGGAACGTATCAGCTTCGCCCGTCAACATTCGCGAACAGGATGGCTCACATACCAGGCAAGACTGACGTAAAGATGGTATCGACCTGCCAGGAGAAGCTAACTGAGCGAGAGACTCAAGCTTGTATCGTTACAAACTTACCCTTCTCTGGCTCAAACTTTCCACCCTTCTCAATCGAATCCCTAAAGTTGCTGGTCTGCCGCTTGAAGCTACCGTCATTGGACGCCCAGTTCGTAATCTTGCCGCGTTGTTCCGGAGTTGACATGATGAAAGTTCGTCGGGCTGCGTTATCGATTGGGGGTTTGCTGATAAGAGCTGCGTATAATATATATGGTTGGGCGAGCAGAGGTCTGATTGCGCTGTTCAATAAACTAGAGATCCTTGGGAAAAGAAGCATGGACGAGGACTTGCTACGGGTAGCGTGGGCGGATCCCAAGCAGACAGCGGGAATATATATTCCATGAACGGCAGAATCGTCATGTGCTCGATTATTAAGATCGCTCAGATGACCAGGATGACTAATCCCGCACAGGCTGTTGTTTACTTTGTGCCACGTGGCCGAGCGGGACGTGTCCAAGATGAAACGCTCGTGAATTTGGTGATGGTCGGATTGAGATCTCTGCTTATTTTTGCATCGCATTAAGACCATAGCCCGAGAACAATGGAACCAACTGACCACCGGCATCGGGACCCTATCCTCTTCGACACGTTCGTGCTCCTCGCTGTCCAATCCGGCTTCTACCTCCTCTCTCGTAGATTCCTTCATCATGCGCTTCCAACGTTACGCAGCATCTCGAAACAAGGCGATCACTTGGAAGGTACGGGAGAGCCGGACGATGAGTACGCGTTGAAATCGCTAAGGGGTAGCAGGAGAGATGGTAACGATGACGGCGGTGACCCGGACGAAGAGGGAGAAGATCGATTGCTCAACGCCTCGGGCGGATACTCGGATATCGAAGCCGGTATACAAAGGAATCCGGTCTCGAGTTCTCATCAGCGCTGGCGAAGGGAGTCCGCTTCGGATTCGGAAGATGAAATGAGCGACGCCACCAGATCATACGCTGGATCACCTCTGCCGTCTCCGGCTCTTGAACTCGTCAACCAGTCGAATGGAATGTCCACTATTTCGCTGATACAGCAGGAAGCTACAGGTGCGAGGTCTAGTCAGGAGGAGAACACCTCTCGAGGTCATTCACGTCGTATATCTGCTCTCAACGGTCCACATACTCCGATAATCCGGACACCCGGGACACCCATTCCAACCTCGCCGATTTCGCTACAGGCAAAAAAACAAGGGCCTTCCATCATTCGATTGTTGACTACAAAAGGCACGACGAACGGTGTCAGACCCAATTCGAGTGCAAAGGAAAAGGAGAAGGTGGGCGCGACAAGGGGCTTAGGGTTTCTGGCTAGGTATGTCGCCGTTATCACGATTTCTAGGGACGACTTCACCAACTGCTTCCGGCAGAAATCTGTTCTCGCTGTGCTTTGCGGAGAGCTTGACACTGCTCTTACTCGTCATGTTTCACTCGATTGGGATCTTGCATTCGCGGTAAGCTTGGCGGCCAAATGTAACTTACCCCGCCCATGCTAATGCAGTTATCCTCAGGTCAAGACACGTACACTTTTCGATATCGCTTCATGTCTTGCTCCTGCTCATCCTGTTTGTCGTCCCATGGGTGCAATGCATGCAATTGACGTACAGAGCTCGTGGTATGTGGTAAAGTTTGGATGATCAGAGTCATCTTTGTTCACCGATCTGTACCGCAACATTTGCCCGCTCCTTCAGATGCCCCGCTGCCGGGCCTCAACGGTAAACAAGGAGGCGCGGGAAAGCGTCGCCTCTCGATAGCGAAGCGAATCCTCGTATCGCTTGTTCCCTTTGGGCTCTACGTTTTCCTTTTCACCAGAATACCGCCATACATCACGACCATCAACGCACCTGGTGGTTCAGCTGCAGAATTCGATGCCTTGCTGCTGTCGGGCAACATGTCGCAAGTCGTAAATGGGACAAAGGGCAGTCCAAGCGATCGTTTGAAAGCAGCTATGCCGCACAACGTGCATCTCGGCAGCTTGGCAGACCTTGAAGACTTGGATGTGGCGTCCGAGACCAGCGACGGACGAAACCAACATTCAGGAGGGGAAGATGGAGAATACACATATGACGACTACGATTACGCGTTCGAGTATTACAGTCAGCAGCAACTCTGGAGGAAAGGCGGTTGGCTAGAACCCAGCCTGGGAAGGGTGGTGGTCTGCGGGGTCGTAGTACTCGGTGGACTCTCTGGCCTAGGAGCAGTGAGAACGGCATGGAACTTTGTGGAAAGCGGAGGAATGGGCAGCGGGTGTGTTTTCGTTTCAGTGTCAGATAATCAAACTTGAAGTGAGATTGACCGGTAGCATTCCTCTTCAGCCGTATGATCACTCGAGAAGACTTGATCAGCGCCGAGCGATCATTGTATCGCGTTCGACATGACATGGTCTATAAGCGAGGCGAACTGACAAGACGTCTCGTAGGAGCCGAGACGAATTCGGAGAATGGAGAAGAGAACCAAGGCTGGATGAGTAAAGTGTTTGCTAATACGCTGGGTAGGAATCAAGGTGAGTACGCTCTCAAAGACTTGAATCAGCTTCAGCCTACATGGCTGAATCGTCTTCTCGCTTTGACCAGAAGCAAACTCGATGCGGAGGGAAATTCAAGGACTGGAAGCTTTAGAACAACAGATCTCGCGAGGGTTAGATGCTATGAAGTTGAGACGGGTAAGTGTTTCAACTTGACCCACTTTGATGACAAGATTGAGTTCAGGCTGAATATATCATAATTATTCTCATTGAGCAGCAACGACAACGATTCGCCCAGACGCTGAGAGGAAAAGTCTTCAACCTGACTGGTTCGCTGTTTGCGCTATATTGTATCGCTCGAGTCACCATGGTGAGCCGGTTCTATTCCGCACGTTGCCAAACCAAGCGGCGGCGACTCATTCAGGATTCAATTCTAGTGCTTTGTGTCTGTGCTTTTCCCTCCTTTGGCTACCAACAATCTTCCGCAGAGCAATGAGTCATCCGGCGAAAATACAACGCAAGGCAAGGGCAACACGAATGGAGATTGGATCAGTTACTCGATAGCTTGGGGATTGAGTCGCCTGCCGACCGGTGTGGTGGACGTCGCTGGCTGGAGTCGGGCCATTTCGTAGGGCCGATCGTCGGCATTCCGCTGAACTATACTGACGTCGTTTGCCATTACCCAATAGACTGCTTCTGACCGGCTTGTTGATTCTGTCGTCGTTGCTGCAAGTTTTGCGCTCTGTGTCCAAAGTCCTGCGCCTGACTAGCAAAAAGATTGGAGCTGGATTCTTGCTGTTGACTCTGGGCCAGCTGATGGTATGTTCTTCTACACTGCTGCATTGTTCCCCACTCATGAACATTTGCGGTCCAGTCAACATACACCATATCACTCTTGATACAGCTTCGATCTTATATTCCGCCTTCGATGCCCGACTTGGACTTGACCGGCAGTGCTGGTGGAAACTCGACCACTCTTAGTGCGGCTGCTAGTCAGTTTACATCGCATGGCGAAACGTCATTGTTGGCTAGTTTGCCGGAATTTCGGGTTTTTGGCAGACTGTTCGACGTGATGTTCCTCATCGGCGCCATCAGTACCGCCTTGTACCGGTATTTGTCCCAGAGAATGAACGGCGTGGATGAGTATGCGCAAGTGTATCACTAGAGATATCAGTTAGCGGTTGCTAAACCATTGTATAAGGGCAACATGGACGATATGCATTTGCGATCCTGGTTGCGTTTAGCGGGAAACATCGCCCTGTTTGTAACCGCGCCACTTAGGTCATGCCTTTCCTTGCGCTTTCACAAAGGCTACAACGTCTTTCCAATCCCTCACCCGGTGAACACAAAAGGGCAAAGCCTGCCCTACGTCCTCGCCGGACCATCTCAGTTTTCCCGCAAGCGCTTCACCCTCATCCGTATCGATACCCCGGGCTATTCGCTCGTTGTGGGCGGCGACATCCTCGGGCGAGTCTTCCTTTGTGACGTGACGATTCCATGGATATGGACCGAAGAGTAAGACGGGTAGGGGAGTCGGGTGATGAGTGGCGCAGTCGAGAGCGTTTTCGATGGAGTCGTCAATCAGCATGAATGCGCCTATTCGATGCCCAATCTGAGCAATTCCAGAAGAGAGGGAAGCGTAAGCGACCATTGCTCTCCCCAGCCGACCTTAATCAGTAACTTACATCTGCTTTGCTGACTTTCTTCAGAGCCATAGATGCCACCGTCTGTCCCGATTGCTCGGTCTGATGCATTGCTGTGAAGGCTCCGGTATAATATACGCCGTCGAAGACTACGCATGTGAAACAAGCATTGAACAACGGCTTGGCTTGAAACGCTAGAGGACCGCTAAGGCGAGAATTGTACATACTGCCGGGAAGATGCTTTGCTAGCCAGGCCTCGGTCTCTTCCCGCTGATTATCTGACCTAGCCGTGACGACAACGAGTCTTAGTTGAGTAAAGAAGTGACAGGAAGTAACGTATCAGCTTCACGGACGACGCAGCACAAGCGTTCATCATACCGATAGCCTAGCTCTTTTAGGGCGTTCAAGCCTTCCAGAGCACCCTCAAGAGGAGGGGATCTCGCCAACAACCCACTCGCATACAGATGCTGTTGCGCCAACAGCCGTCAGTCATAATCGGGTGGACAGATATGGCAAGGACGTACTCGGACTTTTCTGAGTGTTTCTGTTGACGCGATGAATGTATGAGAATCCTGAAGAATCCTATCGTCAAACGTAGGCTCAGGTTCAGCTCACCTTCCGGAGTTCCCCAACCCCTATTCTGCCAGTAAAGATAGTGCTGGAAGTCCTCGAGCGTCATGTCTGTTCCCCAAATCTCGTTGTGCACTACACCGAACAAGAACAGCGTTTAGTGAATGACCAAGCTGTGGATCCACCAGGTACTCACTTTCCGCTACGGTAAGGTTTGTTTGGCACAGCACATCGTCACAGTCGATTGCGATGGTCCGTTTTTCGGATGTAAATGCGTCAGCGAAGGTAGCCATGGTTCAGGAAGGATGATTTGGGGACCGCTGAGTGCGTCTTGTGAGTGTTAGAGCTCTCGATGAAGACAAATGGAATGATGATACATGGCGAAGGGGAGGCCCGTGCTTCTTTCCGGTTTGTCTCGGAGCTTAGGAAACGATCGGTTCAACTTGCGGATTAGTACCGCAATGACTCGTCATCTCGAACGAACAGTGGTTGCCTGCTCAAATGAAGCTGTGTAGAGTGTGGAACCAGCCTGCATCAAGAAAACGCAAAGGAGTGCCACTGTTCCGATTAGGGTCATGACGGCGTCCGAAATGTGTTGACAAGAGCTTCCTGCTTGTTGCGAGCCCATGTCGCCATCTGTCTTGCAAGGAGAGATGCGTCCTCGCTTGTCGCGTAACGATCCTCTTGGGGTGCCGGATTTGGCATTGTGCTAGTCGCGTTGTCAACCTGTCCCGTACCTGTCCTCCATCACAGCTCAAGCAGCTGCTTAAGCATAGCTGCAAGCATATTCTCTCGAACCAGCTCCATCAGTATCGCTGGTCACGGGGTAGTGGAGACGTTATCCAGCCCGCTCAGATCCATCTAGACTCGCCGACTAATCAGACTCCACCAGTCCGGACTCTTCACCGAACATGCGCCTCTTCTCGCCCTCCGTCACCACCATCGCGGTCGGGTTCGTCCTCATCAATCTGACCATCTTGGTCTATGCCGGCGCTCCCATGCCACCCGAGCCGTATTGATCCATGTCCGGGATCATCCTGATCAACTTTATACTCTTCCTATACACGCCCAATCTCCTCCGGCACGTAGCATCTCAGCGATCAGAATACCCGGCTCGCGATCAATATGCCTTACCTATCGACTCCCAACAACCTGTCGACGCGCTTGTGGAATACCACAGGACCAAAACTCTTTACTGGGTCCGGTACCTTGTGATATCGGAGACATGGTTTTCAGTGGTGCTCAGGGCGAGCTTTGAGAATGGGCGGTACTCGGTAATCGTCTCGAACGATTTATACGCTGGCGTCATTTCTCTGGGTGTGGCGTTCCTGCTGGTTGTGGGTGCCCTCCGTAAGCATCGCATCGGATTCCTGCAAACCTCAAGACTATTGTTCTGACCGCTATTGCATTTCTGCCATCTTCCGTGTGTCCGTGCATGATTCAATCTCCCGCCTTATTCATTTTGGCATTCACTCGATTCGGTCCCTGGATCGAGGTCGCAGTCGCACTGATCCTCAATGAACTAAAGATAGCGTGTCGGGCAGCTGTTGCTTCGAACAACCCTATAGAGGAAACGCCTTCGACGCAGATGATGGATGATGCAAGTCAGCCAGACGAGGTCTCTGCATCAAGTGGAGTGACGGAGAAGGGACCGGTCGATGATTGATGAAATGACTATAATTTTCGCTGTGAGCGAGAATTCGTGTGTATTTGTAACTTGGGTAAATCAGCCAAGGTATACACCTTGTCTGAAAGTGTTCCTGCTATACCTTCGGTTCGCCCTGTACACGGTCGATTAATGATACGGAACCTTGGAGTCTGTATCGCCTAATAAGGGCGACTACAACAACTTGGCTCTTGATCTCGGAGCACCCGCCGTAAAATTGCGTAGTCCCCCATTCTTCGTCATTGCCTGCTCCCTCTGTATCCTGGTGTACGCGCCGAGTATATGAGCAGGTAACAAAGGTACCGCCTGCGATGCCGTGGGCGGTGGCAGTAGAGCTGCGATTCCCGTTAACTTCTGGGCAGCCGTTTGCTTTGCTGGTTTCTTCGGTGAAGCGTGTGGTAGCGCAGCGGCTCTAGACAGATCCGCCGTCGCTCTGGAGGCGGCGACGTCAGGTGTTAATCCAGGTTTGGCGGAAGAGTTCATTTTCAGATCCTCTTCCATCTTAACGATGTTGTCATCGTCTCTAGCGTTGGTAGTCTCTATACCATCGTCTTGTTCTCCTGCTGCGGGTCCCGTCTTCGGCGATTTCTCGAGTGCTTCTTTCTTCTCCTGTTCTTGTTTTAGACGTTCCTCTTCCTCCTGTTTGCGTTGATCTTCCGCCTCCTTTTCTAGCCTTTGCCTCTCTCGCTCATGCTCTTCCTTTTCCAGTCTCTCTGTCTCTTGTCTCTCTGTGAATGCCCTCTCCGCATCAAGCCTTTCCTTTTCAAGGTCTGCCTTTGTTATTCCCGCCGCTTGGTTTCTCAGGGTCAACCCGGCCATGCAAAGAGTTCGAACCATCTCGAAAGCCAGGAAACCGAGAATATCCATCACATCTTCGTTGGGCTTGACGTCCAGGAAGGCAGAAGCATTGATAAAATCTTTAAATCGTTTAGCTAGCAGAGCAGACGGTTCATCGTAGCGTTAGTTACTGATAAATCGAACCCCATGGAACTCTCAGAACTTACATTTCCTGTACGTGAAGGATGCTTGACGACACTCGGAATAGAATACATACTGCTCCTTTGTCATCCTCCTGGTAACGTTATCGGCTTCCTACGAAGGATCGGTCGAGGTGAGCGGTCGTCACTCAAGAAGACATAGAGGCCATACTCTTAGACGCTGAATACTGTCTTCATAAGCTTCAAGTTCCTCATCATCGTTATCTTCGTCGTCCGGCATCCCTGTCGCTGACCGATTCGGCAGATTCCGTAACAAGTCCTGAAATGGAGTGATTAACTCCCAAGGCAATTTGATGACCTGTTTTTTCGGCTGTTTCTTCTCTACACACGGGAAATGATTTCCAGGAGACTCAGAATCTGATTGCGCTCGGAATTGCGAAAGCCTGAACCCACTTACCGACAACATCATCCAAGTCTTCGACCTCAATATCCGCCCCTCCTCGAGCGGCCTGATCATCCTTTTTCGCATTCTTTCGAACTTCCTTCCAGCTGAGATAAGTCCTCAGCCGATTGACCTTGGCACGATCATCGCGGATTAGGAAGATGAGGTCCTCGGGAGCGAGGTGGCGGGATGCACGCAGGTGAGACGTGAGACGTGCTCGTGTAATCTAGGTAATGTCATGAGTTGGCAAGAACAACTATTGATGAAGAGGATCTTACGAGTTCAATGAGCTGGCCTCGAACGATGTCTTCAATCAGGTGCACTGTTTCCAAGATCGGCTCCTGTATCTCACAGAAGACATATATCTATAGAATCCCCGACAAGTTGAGTCCACCAGTCACCCCATCGCTCACGATACCATCCAAAAGTACTGACCATCTGCGAGATCTCTGTCGAATAGCGGTAATCCACCGCATGACCAACTGTCAGCAGATCCACACTTGCAGGATTCCACCCAACTGCCTTTGCACCTCGCTTCCGTCCTCCAGTTGCCGGTGCAGGTCCTGCGTTGGTGTGAACTGTACTTGTTGAAGTTGCAGCATTGCTGTTTTTCATAAGAGGGTTGAGTGCGACTAACGGTTCATCTGGCTCGTCGTCTTCTGAGCCATTTGGCCCGTTTGGATTGGAGATGGCCGAGTGTCGACGTTTGCGTGTCTGTGAAAGTTGTTGTTGCTTGGAAGGTGAGGGCCGATTGGCGGTTGTCGTAATCATCGCTGGTTCCGGAGACTTCTGAAGCATACAAGTTGCGCGGTCTTTGTGAGTCTGAGCTTCTGATTGATAAACTTGCTTGAGGTCTGGTTTCTCAGACTCGTACACTAGGTCTTGCGTTGAGCTGCCACGGCGCCTGGTCATTTCAAAGTCAAGGCAAAACTGAGAAGACACCTTCTGCAACTCGCCCTTTGAAGCGGATGGAAAGCCTGCAACAGAGCGATCGGACTTGTCCGGTGTTGGTCAGAACGCTTCAGTAGCTGTGGACAATGTTGACCCTAGCTTACAGTCTTATTTACTTTGCACGGATTCTATGCGTGAAGACCATTATAAACTACATTCAGGAACCCTTAGTGCATAAGATATCGTAGACAACTAGGCGTTGATAGCCTGACTGATTCATCGTTATGCGACGGACATGCCCAAGAAGGCAGAACGTTATTCTTAGGACTGACTTAATCAATCACTTGAAAGACCGGCAAGTACCGAGAGAAACCTCCCTCACGAGAACATCATTCAGCATACCCAATCGCTTTCGAATAACCCGCTTTTCCCCAGCGATGAGTCATTTGTCGGGGCGACTTTGATAAATGCGAACCGGAAACAGGTGGGACTGGTCACCGGTAGATCGATGTAGGTGGCGCCGGTTCCCGAGGTTTAGGAGCCAGCACAGAGGCGTGTCATATGTATAATGTGGACCACGGCACCTTGTGACCGCGCTCCCAATTGAGGTGTCGTGTCGGTTTCGGTGGCGGGAGAGCTGATGCCGTGGTTGTAGAACGGATCCGAGTCGTGTGGATCTGCTTCGTCACTCATGCTTGCAGATCGACGAAGTGACTGTAAGGGTAGCTTGAAGGGCGAAGCTGCGAACTGACGCCTTGATGAGCGCGCAAGTCTCCGACTGATGCCTGGCTCCAGCGTTGATCCGAGATGTGAACTGCTCGTTGATGAAGAGGACAGCAAGCTGACGAGGAACATGGAACCGCGCTGACTAAGCGAAGAATTCGACGCGGAACCGGTTCTAGCTACGGATAGCTGCCTTACATTCGTCATATCCACTGGTGACCATGATCATGACCCTAATCCATCATTCTGACATAGAAACGCATCTCACCTCGCCTTACTCCCCACCATGTCTTCCCAATCTGCTCAAGCTGCCGAGGAACAAGCATTCGCAAAGCGGTACCTCGATCGCCTGGCCGAACACCCGCTCACTTACGGCGATGATTTCGTTACCCCTGCGGAGAAAAGGCCAAGGCGGATGCCGCATTTGACAGTGAGGCTTGTCTCTACATCGGTGTGATTCGTGACAAGCATCTCTTATGCCGTCTTTACCCCTTTTCAGCTCGATCTTGGTGATCCCCCTGCCATGGACGTCGACGAGCCTGAAGCGGGTCCTTCGAACGGTACGTCAATCGTCACGCAGTGATTTTTGAAACTCACTCCCTCTGTCGCACAAAACAGATATCATCTCCATCATCGTCAAGAGCTTGAAACCGTCACTCACCTTTTCCGTCAAAGCCCACATCACCGACTCAGTAGCCGATCTCAAACAGCTCGTCTCCTCGTCCACCTCCTCTGCACCACCTGCATCCGCTCAACGCCTCCTCTTGAAAGGAAAGGCCCTGGCAGATGGTAAACTGCTCAAGGAATACGATCTGCAGGATGGAGTCGTCATCCACGTGATGCTCAAGCCCGGATGGGAAAAGGAAAGGGAGCAACAGATTCTCGGAGGTGATCCCACGCCTCTGAGTAAAGAAGGTGCTTCCATCCCCGTCGAGCCCACACCAACACCAGGGAGCGTTCCGGCGTTGACGATCTCGGATGCGGATCCCGCAACGGATAACACAACCTCGGCCCAGACCCTCCCGCCACGTCCCGTCACCGCGGCAGACATCTCCAATCCACCACTCGGACCGGGGCCGGTCAACACCTCGGCACCCTTTCATGCGACGTTGGCCAAGCCAGAGTTTTGGGAAAAAGTTCACGGGCTGTGTAGGCAAGAGTTTGAGGATGAGCGGGACGCTGATGGTTGTTGGAAGGCGTTTTTGGATGGGATCAAGGGTAGACTCAGTGCGGGGGAGATTGCAAAGATTATTGATGTGATCGGGGTGACTGGTGAGTGTTTTGACCGAAATTAGGCGGGATTTTCAGCACAACTGACGTTGATGCTTTTCAAGGCATGGGCGGGAACGCTGTTTGAAAATTGACATTGTGTGATTGAAACTCGGAATGGCGGCTTGTGTATTATGATTATAATCATGAGATGGACATCCTTTCTAGGCTCTCAAGTATATTGCTCGAATGCAGTTGTACAGAAAATCTCGGGTCATCTCGCCTTCAGCTCCCCTCCCCCTCTGCCGTCCGCCACGCCAATTACTTCTTATCAAACCAGCCCTTCTTCCATCCAAATATCGACAAGCTGATTCCGATGGCGAGTACGCCAAAGACAAAGAGAACAGGGAAGATATAGGAACCATAGCACTTGAACTCGCTGACGACACGGGGGCGAAACCCGAGATCAGTCCAATCTACGTGCGTCTCATCGTCTCCCAAAAGGCTCCCACGCAAAACTCACGACCAAAGACATTCCCTCGAGACCTTTGGCAACCCAGGCCGCGCATCCCGTCGATTCCTCGCCTCCAGATCGACATTCGCTACGCCTCCCCCTCTCGTAGTCAGCAATCTGGCCCCGAGATCATTAAAGCTTCGATCCCGCGTCGGTGTGGGCTGATATCCGCTCGTACGGCGATCATACTCGTTTGGGTCTTCCCCGGCGTACAGGGCCGATGAGGAAGATGAGGGGAACGAGATCCGGTTTGGTTTCAGGCTGTATTTGCCTTGGCTTTGTCGTTCTGACGGGCGCTCTGGGCGCGGGCTCGTTGGCGAGAGTAATGGTTTCGCATCCTCCGACATGATGTGCCTGTGTTTAGTGTTGTATTGCACGTTTCCTTCTGGAGTTTCTCGATCCAGTTGCTCTTCACGACCTCGATTATTCTGTTTCACAAAGTTCAGGTCTCGGAAACAAACGAGGTCCGCCGATGACATCATCCATAGAATCGCGAACGGCGTCGATCTATCGTATATCTCTATGGCATTATGTAGACAAGCAACCCTTCCATCGCAGGAGGAGCACCCCATCACCTGTTCGTAGGGGAAGCCAGTTCCTCCTCGTCTCAGACCCGTCCCGTTATAATTGGTCCAGAGCCCAAAAGAGACAACTAGAGGATTTCAACATTCATTATTATGGATAAAAGAGTCAACAAGGGTTCTACTATAATCCAATTACACCAATTCTCTCTTTCGGACGACCGGAAACCAATCGTCAAGAAAAGACACCCCGGGATGCGTTACGCGACCGACAACTTGGTTTTCCTTCAATTTGTCTACCTCAACTGTCGGTCATCCTCATAAGCACCTTGAGGCTGAGGATAACCCTGCTGCGCGGGGTCGGCGGAGTAGTGGTCGTCAACCGGTGTATCGTGATGGGCATTTCCATACGCAGGAGGAGGCAATGCCGCCCCCAAGCCAAGTGTAGGATCGACTCCGGGATCACTGATACCAACGTTATCTGTTACCGCTTCCCTCTGATAACCAGCGAACTGCTGCTCGGCCGATCCGGTCGGCGGCAGCTGAACGGGCGTGTAACTCTGCTGCACCGATTGAGCAGAACCGTACTGCAGACTATGCCTAGGCGATCCAGAGAGACTGCCCTCCGGCCCGGCCGTTGCACTGTTCACAGAGACGCCAGGTCCGGCGGCAATCGCCGGTGTGGGTTTGTTCCTCCTGAACGCTCCGGCGGCTATCGTCCGCGAGCCGTTGGCACCGTTGGAAGAGCCTACGGCCGGAGATCCTACTCTGGCAGGCGCCGCGGTCATCGAAGGTATTGTTTCGCTTGGTGTATAGAATGCCTCACGGTCTCCGAACGGAGTTGGCAGGCCAGCGCCAAAGGTCTCGCGCTCTTGGGCACGGGCTTCCATGACAGGAGGGATTTCGGACGAACTCTTTCGTGGGGAAGTAGCTTTGTGGTCTCGAGGTAAAGTGGTAGGTGACGACGCATGGTTCCGCACAAAGTAGGCTACCCGGAATGTCAGCCTTTACTAGGTTTATCGCCATCAAGGCGCATGGCTTACCGGTGCTATCGTATCCATAGCTGTAACCATTATCGCTGCCCGAATCATCGCCCCTGCGGGAAACTCTTCCTCGATTCATGATACTTGGGCGGTTGGGCGAGGAATACGCATCTCCCTCCGGTCTTGCGGTTCTTGGTGGAGAAGCCACGAACGAGGGCTGGGCAGAGTTTGCAGATACAGGTGGAGTCTGGTAGGCATAGTCTGCCTCGCTGTGTGCAGATACCTCAGGGCGCCCAGAGTCGACAGTCGACAAGGACTCCACAGGTTCACCGGATCCGTTCGGCAAGAACATGACTTCAGTTCGAACCCCCAATCCGGGCCATGGTTTCTCCTGGGGCTGTGCAGAGGCGATGGGCATGGATGCAAGGATTTGCGTCACAAAATTAGGGTCTGTGAGTGGTGTCAAATCTTTCGAGTTCTCGAGACGCTGAAAGTCAAGAGGTAGTCGAATCAGTTAAATGGATGACGGTGTTGAATGCCCTTTGACCTACCGCTTTCACATCGGCGTAACTGCATTCCCTACCGCAAACCTCTCTGACCACTTTACCACTTCCGAACTGATGGAACACTCGTGTATCAAACGTCCGGAACAGGACGCCGTCGACTCGGAGGAACAGTCGTGCAAGAATGAAGAACGAATGCGGCATCACTCGAATCCGAACGTTGAGGATGGATTCGCCGTTATCGTGCAATTCGTCCTCGTACAGCGGAACGTCATCGTAGAACAAGATCTTGTCCAGCACAGGATCCTGTCGAGCCAACAAATCCATGGGGATCTTGTCGGCTGTCGTCAACTGGAAACCATATTCCCCCGTCCCGCCAAGCACGTAGACATCACCTGCAAACGTGGTAGAGTACGTCCAGTCAAAGGGTTTCGCTGGTGCATCCGGGATGGGGCCGTCACTGAGCATGGTCTTTTGCCCCGCTGCACGAGCGTTGGCCTGAGCGACACCCCACGACTGAGCCATGGCGACCTGAACGGCTCCTCCGGTGGTCGATTCCCATCCGGTGCCTTTGGGTATAAGCGAGAGGGCGAGAAGAGCATCGAAACGGAGCGAGATACCGGGAGAGGACGGGGAAGGCGTGTACTGAAGGGTGAGACTGTTGTTGCCAAACGTCATCTCTGGCAGGGGAATATCGAGCTCGGCGGAAGCACTGTTTTTCGCAAACGGCGATCCAGTCAAAACATCAGAATCTAATACGAGTTCAGGCCGACGCGCCCCACTTACGAGTCGATTTCGGGCCCATTCAGAATTGGCTTTTTCACGGTCTCAATCACCCAGTCTTCAATCCGCAGCACCCTCCTCGGACCGTCTTCGTTCAGGTCATGTTCATATGCCTTTGGCTTGTGCGGCAAGTCAGTGGCAACGGCGGCGGCGGTGGCCGGATACGACGACGCGAACCCCGTCATCGGATGCGCAAGACGATGTGCGCCCAACTCTTCTGCTGGCCCACCTCCCGCTCCGCCCAGCCTCGAGACGCGCGCCGACGTCGCATGTGCGGAATGCGCGTGCTGAGCGGGTTGAACGACGGCTTCGGAGGCATAGGAAGATAGATAGGTGCCTTCCCCTGCTCGAGAGACCGCTGAGAACGGCTCGGGGGAGTTTGTTCGCTCGGAATCATCGGTCGGTCCCGGTGGAGTAGCGACGGTGGATGTGGCGATACTGAGGGACTGGACGTGAGGTTGGCCAGTCACGGAATCAACAGTCGCCACGGGGACAGCATCCGTATCCGCTTGATCGTACTCATACCCGTGCTCGACCATGGGGGCGCCACGAGAACCAACGAATGGCGGGCTGATGGGTGCGTCAAACATGATCTTGTTGAGCTGCGGCGGTACCGACATGGGCGGGGTATGCACCGCGTCGTCCACTTCACCACCTGCTGTATGCTCTATGCTTTGGAACCTTGTGAATTTCGGCGCTGCCGCTCCAGAGGTAGGCGCCGGGTCATTGCCATACGCCTCTGCATAATGCGCATACACGTCAGTCTGGCCCGTCGGCACGCCATCATCCTCAAAGGTGTCTTGTCCCGCCATTCCTGCGGATCCGGGAGCAAGCGGCTCCATAGGTTGGGTATGAGGCAACCCGGGGGGTCGAGCAGTCACTTGCGGTGGGTGAAAGACGACTTGGGCGATACATTTCGCTGCTTCTCCGCTGAGACGTTCCGTGGTCGCGTAACCGGTGTAAGGCGCACGTCCATACCCGGGCGGTGTCTCCTCCAATGAGATTTCCTCGATTAGCAACTTTCCGAGTTCGCCGACAATGGTGAGATGCTCTGCGAGCTCGAGGAGACCGTTAAACTTGATCCCGAGCGCTTCCTTGGTGGCACGTCGTTTGAAATCGCCAATCTTGGCTTCCTCCATGACGATATCCGTATCCATGTGTCGAATTTGATCCCGTAGGGAACTCAGCAGTTCCGTCTGAGCATGCAAGTTTTTATTCTCCTGTCCCATCTTGGCGAGTTTCTTCTCCTCTTTTTCCGCACGGGTGTACGTACTTCTCCTTCGCTTCTGCAACTCGTCGAGTTCTTCTTCCCGCGTCCTGACCGACTTCCAAAGGGTACGTTGGTCTGCTTGATGCGCGGAAAACTTGGAGCAACCGGTGGACAAGTGGGAGAGGATGATGCCGGCGTGTGTGGTGATATCCGCAAGATCCGAGCCTTCCGTCTGACCCCAGATGGAAAGTGCTTGAGACGCCTTGGATGATTCGGAAGCGGTCCGCTCGACGGCTTGAAGCACGGATTTCTCGGCATGGATCAAGTCTTGAAGTTGACGCAATTCAGAATTCCCCATGATATTCGGGAGCTGAATCAGGGTCGCAGAGGAAACATGAATTTAGCAGACTTGAAACCTCAAAGGCCGGGAATAGCGACAGAATACTCACGATTCCCGTATGGGCCACCTTGCCCTTCAAAAGCGCGCCAGTCCCCATCCGTCCTCCAAACCCAGAATTACTACTACCGCCGCCGCCGCCGCCGCCACTCCCGCTAACGACCCTCGAGTCCCCTCCTCCTCCTTGATCGCTTCCGCTAACTTCCCGCTCCCGGTCATCGGTGTTGGAGCGCTTGCCGAGTCCGAGATGGAATCGGCCGGAAGATGATCTCATCGTGTGGGAAGATTGACGGGGATGGGATTGAACAGAGGGAAGGAAGGAAGGAAAGTGGGAAGGGTCGTGGTTACCGAAATACTGCGGTCGTGTCCCTTCGCTGACGCGCAGTACAGCAAAGCCAGGCGATCGAACACGCGCACAGCCGCTCAAGGTACAGTATGACGAATACGGCAAGCTAGTTTTCTTTTTACATTTTACCTTCCTTCCTTTCTGTGGCCATATCAACCCTCCCTCCAACGACCATGTCCCGCTTCAAGATCATCATCTACGTTCCACGCACACACGAATCCATCGTCAAACAAGCAGGTCAGTACCCACACCTCGTCGCCCCGAAAAACATCGTAAGAACCTGATACCCCTCGTGCTTGATTAGCTTTCCAAGCCGGCGCTGGACGAATAGGAGCATACAAGGACGTGGCGTTTACGACTCCCGGTACGGGGAGTTTCACACCCTTGCCCGAAGCCAAGCCTGCGATCGGGAACCCTGGTGTGGAGGAGAAGGTAGAGGAGGTACGGGTGGAGATAAGTGTCCTTAAGGGGGGCAGGGATGTCGTCAAGGCGGTGGTGCAGGCTGTGAGGGAGGTTCATCCGTATGAGGAGGCCGTGGTGGATGTTTACCAGTTGGAGGAATTCTAGAAAGTAAACAACACGCTCGTGTGGTCGCATTGCCAGGAATAAAAAGACGGAAGGAAGCCTAGTTGCGAAACAGCTACTTCTCGAACTGGGGCTAATTTATCTAGTAGATAAGGAATGGTGTTACGATGCAATAGATGCATTGTCAATGCTAATGCGCCATACAACGAGTGATGTCGAGACCGGTAAACCTACCGAGAGAGTGCAGTTACACCCCTAATCGACGTTCTTCCGCGCCGAGCTTGATCCGAAGCCATGTCCATATCGACGGTCCGACTTGGTAGTAGACGAGACCGAACAAGGCTCCAGCGAGATGAGCTACGTGATCAAACATCCTGGCCGGACGAGAAGCAGGGCGATTGAATAAGCGCGAGTCCTCGATCAAAGGGAGACAGCAGGAAACTCACTTCCAACCCTTGATCATGCCCAACGCATCCACCGCAATCATACCGACCATCCCGGCCCCAATAGGAATGGGGAACCAAGGAACAAAGATCAAACTGATACTTGCATCAGGGAACGCAAGTGCCGTCAACGTCAAGGTGGCATAGATCGCTCCACTCGCTCCGAGCGAGGGCAAGACGGCTTGATTCGCCGCCAAGGCACTGACGGATGAGACGCGTGCCGGTGACGCCAAGTCGCGTAATAATCGTGGAAGACGGACGAGCACGGTGGACAGGTGGGACGACAACGAGGAGAATAGTCCGGCCGTCAGGAAGAACGCGAGGAAATGATACGCGGTCGTACTAGACGGCAAGATCGGACTCGAGCGATCATACTCCCGATCCGGATTCGCCAAGTACGCATACGCTGCCGATCCAAACGAATACAGCGCGAGCGAGTTGAACGCGAAATGCGGGAGGCTCTGGTGGGAGAAGATGGCGGTGGCGAGGGTGACGACGCGGTGATGCGTTCCGACGGGCCAGTGCATCCAGAACCTTCGCATCGCCGGTTCCAGTCGGGGGATTTTCCAGGCTAGGAAGACGAGTGCGTTGATGCTGATGATGGAGAGACAGACGAGTTGCGCGGGCGGGGTGACGAGGTAGGTTTCGGAGAGGGAGATGTAGATCCGGAGGAGAGGGGTTTTGATGCCTTCTGGGAGAAAGGAGAGAGCTGTGGGTAGCCTGTCCAAGGTGTCTTGTAGGCGCTACGAAGAGAGGTAGTCGTAAGCTGCCAGACAAGGGGTCGACCAACGGCTCGTTTCGACTCACTTTTGCACTCTGAAGCGCCTTGGCACGCTGGATTTCATCATCCGTCGGTTGATCCGTTCCTCGCCGCCACCACGAGTTGGATCCCAATCGTGCCGACCATGTATCTGTTTCTTTGTTGGTGTACGCTGCCGCCAGAATGTATGCGGTTATAGACAAGCCCGTGGCGAACTGCGATCGTTGCGAAACCGTGCAGTTGGTCAACCTCTGGCCTTTATACGCGACCGTCCCCATCTCCCCTTGCAACTCACGAATATTGGCTTCCATACACTGTCAAACTTGTTCAGTCGCGGTATCTCCACCACGATTCGCTTCGGCTGTATCCGTCCCAGCGTACCCCTTGGCGTTGACAGAGCAAAGGAAGTAGTAAACAGTCGTCTCGTTGCCGCCGAACGATGTTGCCAGCCTAGTTCCGAGGAGGGATATCGACTCCGAGATATCGATCGTACGGTATTGGACGCTGCAAGTGTCGAGGCATGGCGACTCGTGCTACGTATACGCCATCCAGTCTTCTCGGCCGGATTCACGGGCCTCGAATGGGAGGCGAATCGCGCCGAGGCGCGCAGGGGATTCGCGCCCCGGGCGTTGCATCCCAGGAGCTCGAGGAATATGCCAGACATGGCGGGAAGGATGGCAGGACTGTGCAGAGAGAGCCGGGGAAATGGGTGAATTCTTCACCAAGAGATATGCAAGAAACGCGGCGCCGGCGTGAGAATCAAGGCACGCACGCCTCCACTTCGATTACTCGCACCGAGTCGCTCAAGTCGGTGAATACACGACGCAGCTGCTGGAATTCTCCCCACTATCCCTCCCCGCGGTCCACCTCAACGCTCATACAAGGTATATCCTTCCGTACAGCCAGTCTCGTCTCCATACACAATCGCTGAATCCCCATCCATGTCCGACGCGTCTATCTTCTCGCGCTTTTTCTCTGGTCTCGCTCCTACCACAGGTATACCCATCACATACTCTTCTTGCCTAGTCTTAGCATACTCTACCGTCGATCCCGGTCTGAACACCCACTCCATCCCTCTGGCATCATGAGGGGAGGAGACTCGTACAACCCCCCTGCCGGCAACAACGGGTACATGAGCCGAGATATCTACGATACCGGTCCTCCTCCAGGCGTTCCTCCTGGACCTGGCAGCGGGTTCGTCGACGATCCAGCTGTCTCCCCTGAACGGCGCTTTGACGGTGGTGGTCCTCCCGGTACGGGATACGGAAACAATGACTACCGAAAAAGAAGGAGAACACCATCGCCTCCGCCCGGTGGAGGTGCGCGAAATGGAGGTCGCTATGATCCTCGACCGCGGTACTTTAACGCTTCCGGACCACCACCACCAGGTGCGGGGATGGCTCCTCCTCCGCCGTTTGCCGATCGTGGGGGATACTATCGCGGAGGGGGATACGATGGACCCGGTGGGCGAGGGGATTACAGGGACAGAGAACGTGATAGGGGAAGGGAAAGGGAGTTTGGAGGCGGAGGGTTTAATGATCGTGCTTACCACCCCGGTTTTGGACCGAGACGGTCAATGTCACCGAGACGAGGGTACGACGCGCACGGATATCCTCCTCCCGATGGACGATACCCGTACCCCCCGCGGAACCATGAAGGAGATCGTCACGCCGAGGGAGACGCTCCGCACGCGGGCAGGACGGGTCCGAATGGTGTCTTGCCTCCGGATCAGTTGGAAGAGAGCGTGCCGATCAAGGACTTTGCGGAATGGTATAAAGCAGCTCATCCGGAAGAGGTAGGCTGTTTCCCCATGATTCCGGAATATGGATGCTGATGTGTGGCTGCGTTGCCAGTGGTCGGCCAAGGATCAGACGACGGGCCAGCAGGTCGTCAATGTCGACGCACTCGTAGAACAGAAGTATGAGGAATACAGGAAGGATTTCCTGGTACGACAGGTGCATAGATGATGGTTCCCGTCAGTGCCGGCTGGTTTCGTTGATATCCTCACGTTTGTACAACAGAACTGGGCACTCTTCCTGGAACATCGCAATCAAACCTGGTTTATCGAAAAGTATGGCGTCGATGAGGCTATGCAACAGCTGCGACTTCACGCTACCAGACAGGGACGTGTTCCTGCGGTCGAAAAGTATCTCGAGGAACTGGAAAAGGGAACTTGGGACGAAGTCAACTATGATGCCAGTAGTACGTGTCGTCTTTCGTCGTGGCGGACACTATAGCGTTCAACTAACATCTCTACCTCCAGCCAACCCGACGGAAGTTCGCAAAACAAAGGACGGCAGAGAAGTCAATGGCATCGGAAGCACTCTTGCGCCTGTGGAAAACAAGATGGTCGAACTCCCTGCACCTGCCAATCAAATCTTTATCAAAACAATCCCGCCTAATATCGGTCGCCATGCATTGGAAGCTGTGGGTTGCATGGCACTTGATACCAGGTGATCTCGCGCTAATCCTCACGCCGTGTCAGTTCCTGCCGTCGCAGCCTGGTTTCGAGTATCTAGCCATGAGCGAACCGTATCTGAAAAAGGGCTGCCATCGAGTCGGATACATACAGTTCAAGGAAGGTACGGATGTCCGGAATGTGCTGAACGCAATTGATCGAACAGAGGTAAGCTTCAAGCCATTCCACCGTGCCGCTGAGATTGTGCTGAATATCCGCTTTACTATTCGTAGGTCAAGGATTTCACGCTCCACATGAATGTCAATACTTTGCCTTTCAGCGCGAGAGTGCGTGAGAGTCCCGCTGTTTCTAGCACACTCACTCGAATGAAACACGACGCCGCTCAAGCTAAGTCGATGGCACTCGTTCTCGAGGCACAGCTATTGATGTCCGAGGAAGAGCAAAAAGCAGCGAGCGATGAGGGAAAGACAATAGGCGAAGTAGCGAAGGAGGCTCGCTTATTGAGCCGCGGGAGCGAGGCGGTTCAAGCTCGAATCGATTCACTGATCAAACAACTGGAAGAGACGACCATCGAGGAATCAAAGTCAGAAGCTGAGCTGGAACGAGAAAAGGTTAGGATCGAATTGGACCAATGGGTGTCGTACCTGAGAAATGGCTTGAACAGGTGCGTCAGATTACTGCGAACTCGCAATGTGAATTGATGATCGGTATCCATTTCCGTCAGCTGCTACTACTGCGTCGCCCCGATGGATTTCCCCGAAGAGCTATACCATCGATGTTTGCGCCACGTCAGAAAAGTCGTTGAAGGCGCCGACGAAGAAGTGAGGGAAGACGACGACGAAGAAAACGAGATCGAGATCGAGACCAAGCCCGTGGTTACCACTGACGTGGATGGAAAACCGTTGGGTATCAAGATGCGGCCTCGGCCCAAGATTGTTGATCGTAGGTTGAATGTCAAGAGGCATCCGAGAAGAACGACTGACCCATCAAGCACTAACAGCGAACGAAAAGTGGTCGTCCAGGCTTGACAGCAAGATAAAACTTGTCATCCTCCCGAGATCAGAGCTTGATGTGAGGGAGTACTATGGGAAAGACCGTGAAGAGTACGTGCATCGTTATTGAAATCGGCATATCCGCACTGACAGGACACCATCAGGGAAATCAACAAGATTGCAAAACCCTTGATCAAGGAGGAGGAGACCAACAAGTACAGGTGCAAAAATTGCAGCAAGCTCTTCAAAGCCCCTGAATTCGTGCATAAACATTTGACGACCAAGCATCCTGAACTCTTTGAGCATCTCAACAAGGTGAATTCGTTCCTAATTGGTGACGAGCACCCTGACTGAACTCATCCGAATGATTTGTAGGACTTGCCCTTGTTTGACAACTTCATCCTCGATCCAAAGCATATCGTGCCGTTGGGGGATCAGTCAGCTTCCGTCAACGACCAGCCGGTCAGCCGGCCTCTGCACCCGCCATACGACCCCTCCTTTGGTACTCCGGGTCGATATAGAGGGCGTAACGGGTTTGGTGACAGGGGCGGCCGGGGCGGCCGACCACTCGCGAATCGCATCGGCGACTTTGCTGGACATCGCGGCGGCTTCGGTGGCTTCAATCCGCCACGAGGAGGCTTCCGTGGTTCCCGTGATGGACCACCCATGGGCTTGCCCATGAATCTTACGCCTGGTAAAGAAGACCCAAGGGCAAAAAGAGGTAAACTGAGTTACCGGGATTTGGACGCGGCTCCTCCGGCCGGAGGTAGCACGTCCGCCAACGCGGAAGGTGGTGGTCTTGATTATTAGCGTAAGCAAGGGTCCGTCGAAGCGTGTACGAGGATCAACAGCATCCCGTGACCGTCGATAAGCTTTCAGGAGGATTCGCTACAGGCAGCGAAGATAACGATGTACAAGCTAGTGTCTGTACACCTTTGCATGCACAGCAATGAGAATTGTCAAATGTGCGGTCAGAGTCCAACGATCGAGGCGTCCGCTCGCTCAACGTGAAGCTTCTCCTTGCGGAATAAGAGGTAGGAACATACTGCCGCCTAAGGTGTACATGCCTGTCCCGAACCCTCCATGCCCGTCAGTACAGTTATAGAGGGTCTACTACGGGTCCATTACGGAATCATTACGGGTCGAATTCTGCATTATTTTGCAATACTTTCGCAATGGCGGCCGGCCTATCTTTGCCCCTTATCCAAATCTTTCGGCTACTTTTCAGCCTCAGACCGGTGGGTGATCGAGTGGGTGTTCGGTTTCTCGATGTCAGTCACCAGGAGTTGCCATCTCTCAACAGCCCAACGTACTTCTGCAGAGACAGCGGACACGGGATTAGCTTCTTTGGAACTCTATTCGTCGTTTACTCTATCCATTAAAGGACTAGTCGCTTTCCTCCGACTTCCAGCAACCGACACACAACTCCGCATCGCACCTTACTGCAGAATACCTCTGAAGCAACATGGCTCGAGATGTCCAGAAGATCCTGGTTGACAGTGAGTCGCACTCGTTTTCAGCCACGGTGGTAGTGTCCTGATATAACATTCTACTGCGTCCAGCTGCGGTTTTTGCAGCATCCCAGGTAGGTCTGCGTAAAATCGTTGTAATCATCGACAAGTGCTTATTCTTCTGAGCCGCCCTTTAGATCGCTCTCTTCTACGCCGTGAGATACGTCCTATCCAGCCTCGACCCGCAGAAAACCGATCGCAAGAAAGCATCAAAGAAGGGAAAAGAGATTTTGTCGTCGCTGAACGCTGGGGGGTCGGAAATCAATTTTGATTCTCTGGAACTTAACGAGTACGAGCAGATCATTGCGGGCGAAATTGTTCCGCCTTCAAGCATTGCCACGACCTTCGAGAGCATCGGCGGTCTGGACGACGTCATCAGCACCCTAAGGGAAAGCGTCATTTACCCTTTGACATTTCCTGAGTTGTTCAAGAATCAAAGTGGACTGCTGGGAGCACCAAAGGGAGTCTTGTTGTACGGTCACCCCGGTTGCGGAAAGACCATGGTTGCCAAAGCCCTAGCGAAGGAGAGTGGGGCGACTTTTATCAATTTGCCGTTATCGAGCTTGTGAGTTGCAGGCGGTAAACTCCCGATTCATATAAACTGACTAATAGCAACTAGAACGAATAAATGGTTCGGAGAATCCAACAAGCTTGTCGCGGGATTGTTTTCTCTCGCGAGAAAGCTGGAACCCAGTATCGTACGTCATGTGTCCGTGCTGTCGGTCCATTACGGAGGACTAAATGCCTTGTTCATTCTATGAACAGATCTTTATCGACGAAATCGACTCATTATTCAGGAGCCGAAGTTCCAACGATCACGAAGTGACGGGCATGATGAAGGCTGAGTTTATGACGTGAGTACCCGATCTTCACGCCTGTGGACGTTCGTTTACCCATCGGATCGGTAACTCTAGATTATGGGACGGCCTGACGTCTGGCGAGGAGACAAGAGTTATCGTATTAGGAGCTACGAACAGACCGAACGAGTAAGCCACATATGGGAGACAATCTCGACTTCCGCTAACTAGATCTTCGCATCTGTTCCTAGCATCGATCCTGCCATCCTTCGGCGTATGCCCAAACGTTTCGCCATCCGCCTGCCAAATCTAGAGCAACGTAAAAAGATTCTGGAAATTATGCTGTCAACGACTCAGCTAGAGCCTGGATTCTCCATGCCCGAATTGGCTCGGAAGACAGATGGGCTATCCGGCAGCGATCTGCGTGAGACGTGTAGGAACGCTGCGATGCGCCCTGTCAGGGAATTGATGCGAGAGAAGGGAGCTTTGGGTATCCAGGGCATGGAGCAAGCAAAGAAGGAAGTGAGTGAATCTCGTATCTCCCGTCTTGGTAACCGCTGACACATATGTTCATCTCTGCCAACAGGGTTTCAAGCTGCGACCACTGAAAATGTCGGACTTTATCGTCGTCGACTCGCATGCATACTCGCATGTGGAACCCAGCGGGGGCGCTCAAGGGATGCCTGGCAGGTACTTTGGCAGGCCAGGAGGTAGCGATCCTCTCGATGAGCCTGTAGACTAGTCTTTTGTCTGAGATCGGATCAATGCATGCATACCGCGTTCCGAACGCGGGTCCTTGCCCAACATCGAAGTGGGAAATTACATAAATGACACCCAAAAATCGGTTATATTTGCCAGAGCGAGAAACAGTGTTTCAGTTGACGTCATCTTTGGGCAGATGATGGTTCGATCTATCCATCTTCCAAGTTCATTCTTCCATATATCCTGATGTTACAATCTTCGCTTGATGACCTGTTGAGATTCTCCTGAAAACCGGCGGTCACGCTTGAGCGTCTTCATCTAGGAAAGGACCTTACAAGAGATCAACGCCTTCTGCCATGGACATCGTCGAGGCCTCGAGTGCGCAGTACCAAGACGCGGAAGTTGTCGCGAGCGGCACGAGGACTAGAGCCTCTGCAAAAACGAAGGAGACACATAGAGGAGACCACTTCGATAGAACTATCCCCGGACATCCAGCAATTCGAGATCTCGGGCAGTTTGGTAGGGGCGAGGGAGCACTGTTCGAACCAGGTACATAGGAGTCGTTGTGTCTTACGCATCTCTGACGGGTCTGCAACTCTTCACTTAATGCTGAACCCTCTACAAATTACAGAACTCCCCAGAGCGAACATTGCCGCGAGCGTTGAAGCACCGGATGGTCAGTAAAGATGTCTTCGTCTTTTCAATGGCGGATCGGATGATCGAGACTACTTGACAAAGGCACCCTCAAGAATGACTGGGCACAGAAGTACAAGGAGCATACCGTGCTGGAACAGCACTGTCTTTTCTGGGACCAGGATGGAGATGGCATCATCTGGCCTCTGGATACGTACCGTGGCTTCCACGCACTTGGGTAGTAGGTTCCCGTTGACGGTTGACATATTCGCGAAGAGAAAGGCTATTGAGGCTCTGTTTGCGTTCACAGTCACTTTGTCATATCAGCCGCAGCCGTCTTTATTATCCACTTCGGTTTCGCATGGTTTACGATAGGATGGCCGGATCCTCTCTTCCGGCTGAAACTCAAGAGGATGCACAGAGCAAAGCACGGCTCTGACACAGGCGCGTACGATCGGGCGGGAAGATTCGTCCCTGCTCGATTTGAAGCAATCTTCAGGTGCGTTAGTCTTTAAGCATTAAACTAATGACACGTAAAGACTCTCTGATCGATTGCGCGATGGTCTGTAGCAAATATGATAAGGGCAACAAAGGAGGTCTTACGTTCTGGGAAGGACTTCGAATGATCCACGGGAATAGAATGGTTTGGGATCCCACGGGCTGGACGGGTAAGGGTTCTCTCCCTCCTGGCGAGTCACCGTGCAGCGCTCAACCTCGACGTACTATAGCTGCTTTCTTGGAGTGGAAGTAAGGGATACTACCCGAGGCGGAACTGCGAAACCCTCTCATATCTCGCTGCTTTCCAGTGCGACTTACATTCTGGCATGGCCGGCAAATGGCGTGGTATCCAAAGAGTTCTTGAGAACGGTTTATGATGTGAGTAACCCACAGATATCGGTTCACAGTTGCTGTTTTAACATCTCGTAAATCGCATTCTCTAGGGATCCGTGTTCTTCGAAGTGGCAGAGTACGAGAAGGAACGCTCAAGAGTCCCGTTCTCTGGCCTCTTTCACTACAACGATTAATGCTGCGCTCGATCTGCTCCGGGCCACGTGGTCGAAAGTACATAGTGGGACAGTGTGTGAATCCGTGTGCGCGGCTTGTCGTATGTTACTGTGGCTTCGTAATGTTGTTCAGGCTTCTCCAGCTTCATGCTGGTCAGAGCTTTGCCATAGTCACGGCTATGGCGGGATTCGAACGGAAGCCGACACTACCGTAGAGACGCATATAGTGAAGCGAAGAGGATGATGGGTTCATTAGCGTAGTGCCTGGTCTAAGCCAATTTAAAGCCCCATACCCGCCCGCTTTCAGATTGGCGATAGTACCACTACCCAGCCTAGGGTAGCTAGGTGTTGCTTGTCGACGGCAAACGAGGTGTACCTTGGCAGCTCTGTGCGCAACACTTTCATCTAGCAAGTAAGTGGGACCTCGCTGAAAATGATCACCACTCGGGTGCATAAAGAAGGTACTCTGGCACGGGCAGCTTAGATTTGCACCAGGGTCAGTTCCAAGGACCTATAGTACGAAAGTCTGCTGTTCAAGAAATCTCCATGAGCTGACAATCCAAGCCTCTCTTTCAAGGCTCCTCCTTCTTCTGTAAAGGAACACAAACACTGACCAGTTAGTGGCCCCGGTAGTAACAGTAGCTGTCACGGTTAGTTGCCTTATATGATCCTGGTTGACTAAGGGTTTGCCGACTATGTTCTCCCTGTCCTACGGCCGTATTCGATGCCTTTTCAAGCTCGTACTCACCCCTGCAGAGAGCAAGTTCCGGAACGCAGCACAATACGGGTGAAATTGAGCACCGCATGGATCAGTTACTTACCGAAAGCTGCTGGCATGTCGGTCCTTGTTTGTAACAGCTTCGTTGCATGCCCTGCTCAGCTGTTCAGCTGTTCAGTCCTGTACCTCCATCGTTACAAACCAGTACCATGTGCAAAAGATTGGGCAGAAGATGAAGGTCCGCATCGACCATACGTCTCCAGGAGTGGTAACGGGAGCGGATTGGCTGAATGAAAATCGTCGGCATAGATGGAAGTTGATTGAACATCGCGTATCACCTGCGTCTTTCCCGTCTATCCCGCTATCTGGGTTACTAACAAGCCATCGATCGCAGAGCTCGGACAGCTGATTAGCTGTAGACAACACAGGTTGATAGCTAGGTTGATGCACAGGTGGATGGTTACCGTGAAAGACATTGGCACCACTTATTAGCTATAGGTCACCAGGGAAGATCATCCCAGCGCAACAGTCTATGCTGCTATCGGAAGACATCTGTGATTGGACGAGCTGATAATGGGATATCTGTGATCCGGGACGACCCTATATCTAGCAAGCTTCGAAAGCCGAAAGCTGGTTCATGAAGGTGCTCAGAACAGTCACTGGATAACTGGCCTTCACTGGTCGCTGGGCAGCCTCAGCACTGATATCTAAACGCCTATCTTGGCTTGTTTTCGCGTGGCACATCGGGTTCAGCGGCTAATTGATGCTGATACGCCGTCCCTGGTGATCGGGTGATCAGCTCCTCAGCATGCACTGTGCATGCAGACGACAGCCTGCGTGCACGCGAGTGTGGGCGGCATCTTTGGCCGTTTTCGAATTGGCTGTCGGCAAGGTGATTGTCGATTTCAAGTGCGGTTTGCAATGATTGTAATCTTCAACAATCTCGTGGCGCGAGGTGCCCGCTGTCGACTGTCGACAAAGATGTCGTCGAACGTTGGCGAGACGACCGAAACCGGTATATAAGCGGACTCCAATGTGAAGAAGCTCTCGCCCGATATCTTTAAGGATGATGAATCACCCTTCGCACTCGCAATCCTCTCCATATAATGCGACTCTCAGCCCTTACTCTGCTCTCCAGCACCTTCGCCGGGATTGCGCGAGCTTTGCCAGTCTTCGAAAAGCGCGAGAACGGCAATACCACGGATTCGTTTGGACTTTCTTTGGTATCGGACCTCAACGTCACCTACTCTTCTACTGTAAATGGGTAAGTCATAGCCTTCAACCTTGAACACTGGCCCGCGTCTCATAATCGCCTCCGAAACTTGGCTCTGGCGTCCTTTCCCCTCGCTATTAGATCGTTGCCCAATGTGGTCATTTTCGCTACGGGAGGGACTATTGCTGGGTCATCCGCTTCCAACACGGATACCACCGGTTACCAAGCAGGAGTAGTGGGCGTCGCTGCCTTAGTGCAAGGTAAGCTTTTGCAGCACATACTTGTTGCAGGAGGAAGGCTTACAGATTATGTCCCTGCATAGCCGTCCCCGAATTGCTCGGTCTTGCTAATGTTGTAGGAAGCCAGATCAGCAATATTGGCAGTCAAGACAGTTCGTTGATTTGGAACCAAGACACATCCATTTGCCGTCGTAACTGACTCCGAGCGCGACTCGCTCAGTGAACGCTACCATCGTCTTACGTATGGCCAAGCTGGCGAACGAAATCCTGTGCAGCGAAGACTCGCAGATCGATGGATTGGTCATCACACACGGTACCGACACTATGGAGGAGACTGCGTATTTCTGTAGGTCATCGAACCACTCCCAAAGACGTCGGAACAACGCTTACTGCTATCTTGACTGGGACTCTCAGTGGACGCTACCGTCAACTGCCACAAACCCGTTGTCTTGGTTGGCGCCATGCGACCTTCAACTGCCATTTCTGCCGGTAGGTGACCTAGAGTACTAGATCATGACTTCCTCCCTAAGCAGTCCTGAACTTACAGATGGCCCGGCGAACCTGCTTCAAGCCGTCACGCTTGCCGCTAATCCAGCAGCCAAAGACCGAGGCGCAATGATTGTGCTAAACGACAGGATCAGTTCCGCCTACTACACGATCAAGACGAATGCCAATACGCTTGAAACTTTCCGTGCCATGGAACAAGGATACTTGGGAATGTTCCTTAGCAGCAAACCCGTGTTCTATTTCCCTCCTGCCCAGCCAACATTCAAGAAGACTTTCGACGTCTCCAATATCACGGAATTGCCTGTTGTCGATGTCCTTTACGGGTGAGGATGAGTTAGTCGGTCTGCCCTGGAATGTGCTCATTCAAGTATTTCTTCTCCTGCCAGACACCAAGACTTTGACTATCTCTTGATCCGAGCGGCTGTTGCTGATGGCGCGAAAGGTATTGTCATTGCTGGTGAGTACAATCCAGCTCTGAAAATAAAGGCGCAAGGGGCCAAACTTCATGGACTTTAGGCACCGGCGCAGGCTCTCAGACGTCGCCTTCTATGCCGGACATCGATGCCCTCATCGCGAAGGGCTTCCCTGTCGTCGCCTCGAGCAAGGTCAACGTCGGAGCGGTCGTCCCCGATGACGACAAGTCTTCCTTCATCCGTGCAAGCTTCCTGAACCCTGTCAAGTCCAGGATGCAGCTCCAGCTCGCTCTAGCTAGCGGATACAGTCTCGATAAAATCCGTGCATCATTCGAGGATGTCCTATACGACTACCTCTACTAATCGTCGAGCTCCGCATAATGGTTTCGAAAAGGGGGACTTCCAGATACCAGGCAAGCCGCCCAGGAAATATAGTTTCTGCATAAATCGATGTCTATAAACTTTGTACCGGGGATATAACAGTGTAGTTCCGCATGCCATAAGCGGAAGATAGCTGCAAACTTCAAGGCACGCACTTTCACGGGAACCCGGTCGCGCCGCAAGCAGAATCAAAGTAGCGGCTATGCCACGGCTCGTCATTCTGTGGCAAGTTCGACTGATTTCAGAGTCCGGTCGATTTCACAGTGCCATGTTATCAGGCAATAATATAAGGTTGTTCAGACGTTACAACGTTCGCGGTAACTGTCGACTGGATTACAATTACTGACTCTCTAGAGTTTTTGCATGTCAACGACACATCGAATGCAGTCACCACCCTGGAAACATCGTTCTTGATTCAGTACCGGCGGAAGGACATCACCATTGCGCGTTGAGGCTGACTCACATGCATGTCATCGAAACCTTCGTTGATGCCGTTCAAAGTCTTGGTATGAGTGATAAATTCATCTACCTTGAGAGTGCCGTTCATGTAGTCTGCGGTAACGCAAAAAAGTGCTGATTAGTGACTTGGCCGTTTGACAATGGAATCCGACTCACCTTCTACGATACCGGGCAACTCTGTTCGACCCTTGACTCCGCCGAAAGCGGAACCTTTCCAGACTCGACCGGTAACAAGTTGGAATCTAGATAACGCGTGATTGTTCGTCAGATCACAATGACTAGAGCAGAATAAGCAGTGACGATGACGTACGGCCGTGTGCTGATCTCGGCGCCAGCGGGAGCGACACCGATAATGGTGGACACTCCCCAACCCTTGTGGCAAGCCTCCAGAGCTTGTCGCATGACTTGGACGTTACCTGTAGCGTCGTAGGTAAAGTCACAACCACCGTCGGTCATCTCAATTAACTTGTCAACAATGCTTTGTCCTTCAGGAAGCTCCTTAGGGTTGATGAAGTCGGCTACGCCGAGGTTTTAGTATTCCGATCAGGAGTGCGATCTTTTTGACACTCACTGGCACCGAATTGGAGCGCCACGTCTTTCTTACCATTGTTGGTATCAATGGCAATGACTTTGGCGCACTCCTTGGCCCGTGCTCCTTGTAAGATGGAAAGACCAACACAGCCAACACCGAAGACGGCAACATTGGAGTTTTCTGAGATGTTCCTCTGACCGTCAACACTGAGATGCAACAACAAGGGTTGAACAGAACTACTGACCAATTCCAGGAGTCTTGGTGATAGCTCCGAAACCAGTGGTAATACCACAACCCAACAAACAAGCCTTGTCGAGGGGAGCTTTAGGGTTGACAGCGACGATGGAAACATCCGCAACGACGGTGTACTGAGAGAAAGTCGACGTTCCCATCTATAGCACAGGTTACGTTAGCGATGATTTTCCGACTTCTTGGCTTGGTCTTTGATCCCTGACAAAGTGATAGATATCCTGCCCCTTGCATCGGAATCTGACAGTGTTATCCGGCATGACGCCTTTACCTTGGGTAGCTCGAACGGCACCACACAAGTTGGTCTTGCCAGACTTGCAGAACTTGCATTCCCGACATTCTGTTGCCAATCGGATTCTTCAGGACAGATTATCGGTCGGACGACGTGAATCTGACCTACCGGCAGTGTAGAGAGGAATGACATGGTCTCCGACCTTGACGTTTGTAACACCTTCTCCAACAGATTCTACGACACCACCACCTGGCACAGCAAAGCACAAATCGGCGTAAGTGCGCTTTTCCTCCTGATTCCATTTCCCATCGGATACTAACCTTCGTGTCCCAAGATTGAAGGGAAAACACCTTCAGCATCTTGACCCGACAAGGTGTATGCGTCAGTGTGGCAGATACCAGTGCTAGAGCGTTGCCAAAGCCAGAAGTGAACACGCCTGAAGGATTGTTGAAATTGCCCCGTCGTTACGCGGACTCACTAGAGAATTTTGACTCGAACTTCGTGCGCCTTGGGAGGAGCAACTTCGACGTCCTCAATGCTGAGAGGCTTGCCTGCTTCCCAGGCAATAGCTGCCTTGCAGTTGATAACCTTTCGACGAAAAAGTCCAGCAAGGTCAGCCGTCAAGGATGCGAGCGGTCTAGAAGAAGGAAGGGCAACTCACCTTTCCTACAGTTTCGCTGGACATTTCGGAGCGGGATAGTGGATTGTAGATATGTACGACGGGGTGTGGTTGATGTACGGCGGTGAACAAGTCGTCTGCAAAGGATAGATCTATATACCGAAGAGGCAGATCTCGTGGTAATGTAGTTGATGTTGCCAGTATTCCGGCAGGGTGGAGGTTGCCGCCTCAGTGCCATTATTCATTCAATGACCAGCCGAGACGACGGCCGCGGATACAAACCCGAGCTGGGATGACGAAAGTGGACGGGGTGGGAGCCGACGGGGCCGTAAACGGAGCAGGTGAACTTTGTGAAAGAACTTGGGTGCTTGTGTATGAGTTCAAGCCGAGTGAGCGGCACTATCAAACCTTGTCCATGTCGATCAGGTAACCACATCGAGTTCGCGGCGATAAACAACATCGCCGACCATGCCTTCGTCGTCCATCCGGACATCACGACCTCCGCAGGGCTCGAATAAAACCCGAATGGTATGCAGTCCAGCGAAACATATACAAAACGCAACAGTGATACAACCAGCGCGATCTCATCAACCCGCCGCGTCATAGGTTCCAGAACCTAAAGCGCCACAGCCAACCCGAAACCGAATACGCCAAAGAGGACGCTCGTCACCATCAATGCTGCGGTTCTGCCTTCAGACGAACCCGGTTGATTCGCTTTAACGAGAACGTGAGGCGGCTTGAAACCGAAAGGCGCGGAAAGACGTGTACCGGCGGCGGAAGAAGACAATGTGGTGGATGCCGTGATAGTTGGGGATACGATGGCTGCGGATGGGGAGCGGTTTGACGTCTAAGTTGTGGAGAGGCAGAACGGCGCCGCAATTAAAAAGGTCAGCGGAGGGCTTCGTGAACGAACTGATGACAGCTCTTACAGTAAGCGCGCTACTACGGGTGACGACACCCGAGGTGCCGAAACCGGCACCTGCGCCTGTCATTGTAGTCGGTTGTTCACTATTCCCGGACAGTGTCGTTGAGGTGCCGCTTGACCGACTAATGCTCTGCGCGACGTCCAGCTGAGTCGAGCTTGACACCATCGAGGTGTTACCGCGCGAAGCACTGTTGGACGTCGATATCGACGGTTTAGTACCGGGCGTAGGTGGTGTGGAGTTAAGCTGCTGCCAGACTGATTCGTTGAAGGAGCCAGACATGTTGTTCAGTCTGTAGAGATATCGATTTCAGCTTTGTACATGACGATCAATAGCCAAGTCCACTTTTACTGACGTAAACCTAGCTGAGTACGATTGATATGGATACTGAGGTTGAGCAGGATCTTTGAGGCTGTTCGAAGTGATTCTGACAAAGTAGTAGTCACCTGAAACGGTATAGTATCAGCTGAATGTTGAAAGGAGATTGGCGTTTACCGACTACATACCGTTCGGTCCAAGACTCGCGTCAATCCACGCGTCTACGCTGTTTGCATTACTGACATCTATACTCGCTGCTAACTGTTGAAGAAATGTCTGGTGGGTCGGCGAGCCGGTGTATAGTGCGATCTGCGAGGCGCCAATGGTTGCAAGATGGGGAGTAGTGCCGTCATCCACTGAGTAGGTGTTCGAGATAGCGTTAGTAAGAATGTAGTACATCGCCGACGACACATGTACTTACCCCATCGTATCGTGAACAGCCCTTCCGGTCTTGCGGTGGTGTTGGCTACTGGATTAGTGATGTACACTCCGGCAAGAGCTGAGGATGCGAGCGTGAGAGATGCGAATACGAGAGTTTGCAGGCGGGTGAACATGAATGTAACCATGATCGAAGAGAAGTGGCCGCGAATTGTCTGGTCTTCCTAGATTGGTTGCTTGGTGAAATGGAGGGACCTTCTGGTCAACAAAGGAGGTAGGCGAAATTATAAAGCAGCGAAAGAGCAGTCGACGGTGGGTCCGGTGCCCCAAAGAGTGTGTTTTTCAAAGGAATGTGGTCGACGGGTTGATGATACTCTCAGACGGAGTCGGTGTTTGCAAAAGTGGAGTGGTACGATGCTAAGGATTGCCGGACAAGCAGTGGTGGACCATGGATAGCTAGTTCATGGGGAAGTCAATCCAAGCTGTGCTAATGCTGTTGATGATGTTTACGATTCGTCACAAGTTGGAAAGTCAATCAACGTGATTAGGTAAGATGTGTCTTCCCCATCGCGTGTAGTTTTCACATGAAAACACATGAGAGATGAAACCCTGATCGATTTGCCGTAACGCGATAGAGGTGAAAGAGGGAAGCCAAAGCTGAGAGGTCGAGGCGGCGTTTACTCGCTTCATGCTCCATCCTTGTCCCCATGACACGTACAGGATCAGCTCAACATCTTCACAAACACGCTGCCTTTGACTGGCCGCAGTTCTAGACTTGCGTTTTGGTTCCAGGCTGCGCTCCTGCGTGATTGGCCCTTTCGATGGCGAATCGCCAGCCTCGCCAGCCCATCAGCCTGTTTGCAGTGCAGGCGTCAAACAGCGCAAAGAAACGTCAAGTGGCTTCTACGCAACATCAAGCCGAACGGATTCCGCAAAACAATCGCATGGCTCGAGGACAACTTCGGTTCGTTCAGCCATCAGGCTCATCTCCACATCCGTCAAGACCAATCGACATCGACGAAGATGTATCGGCGTCAATACCGAAAACGGCGAGCAGTTGGGAAAACGAAAGGTATATGCTGGCGGAGCATGGAGACCACGATCCTTTCGATGAGACTTGGAAACCACCAGAGCGGGACTCTGAAGACGAGACAATGGCTGTAGACTTCCGCAAGACGAGGCAACAGCCGCATAGGGCTGCTTCGACTCGTAAACCCGCTCATCGCGGCCAAGACGCCGTGTTCACCGAATCGTTTGGCTTATACACGCCACCCGCGACTTCAAATCGGCCCAGGAGGAAAAGTCTGGCGTCTTCGGTCGCGCGAAGGGTAAACGAGACGAAAGGCAAAGAAAAGGTTAGTGCTTCCAATTCCTTGTCCGAGATGTGCGGCTTGCTAAGTAGTTGTTCCAAGTGCAGGCGCATGACCTCACGTCTGACCCAGCCGACACTCCCGTTTTGGGCCCTTCGAGACTGCATATCAGCCACAAGACTCCGCTCATAGGCCGACAATCCGAATCATATACTGAGGTTCCGCTCTTGACCACAAATTCGCCGTCTTCGCGGCACGATTCGACATCAGCACGAGGGCAAACAACTACCACCAACAATTCGGCGGATCGTGAGAAGAATTGGCTTTCGAAGAGGAGCACACAAGGACCAACGGCTGCCAAGGGTAATGGCATCCAGACGAAGATGACTGCATTCATCAGTGAAAAAGCGTCGAAAAAGGATGGTCACAGGAATGATGGAAACCTGCTCGATGTCGCTCCAGTTCCGACATCGACAGCCTTCCGACATGCCGACGACGAACAGGCATTCGAGGAGAGTGTCTGTTTCGTGTCAATGAAGACGAAAGGCAATCCGATGCCCGTTGACGTATCGGATGATGAAGTCGATGTTGCCAGACCTGCTATACCAAAGCTTTCTGGCATTTCAAAGTCAACTCGACCTTTACCCAAGAAGAAAAAGCGCAAATCCGACGAAATCGAGAGCGACCATTTGGAACGGCATGTAACATCGACAGACGCTGTTGACAGCACTACGGACCCCCTGTCTTCCCGGCTGAACGCGCATAAGCGGTTCAAGAGGAAACAGGGCGACGTGCAGACCGGTGCTCACGGGCTCTCGTCTGATAACGATGAAGACGAGACATCATCGCTCACCAGCTTGTCAAAAGGGCCATCGTCCGATGATCTGGATGCTGCGGCCGATGCAAACGCCCCTAGTGGGCTTCGAGTCGTACGAGGCCGATCAGGAAGAGCGATGCAAGTGGTTCATAGCTCTGACGCTGAGGAGATGGCGCAGGACGCGGAAACGGCTGCGAAAAGTGGGGTTTCGCCGCCACCGACAATGTATTCTATTGTCCCGGACTCTCAGCCTTGGCATCAACTCAATCAAAGCCTTGTGGAGCGACTAAAACTCCAAATCGATTCGGCAAATCCGCGCACGCTCCCCAATAGGACTTCTGACGAGGAGTCGAATGCCATAGTTCACATCAAAGATTTTGTGGAAAACAAGCAAGATTCAACCAGCATTATTCTGGAGCCAGTAGACGATGCCGCCTTAGCCGAGGATGTGAATATGGAAACCGAGCCAATGTCGTCTACGGAACTTTTGGAGCAGGTACAAGTACACCCTCTCGTGCAGGAACGGTCACGTACATTCCCATTTCCGCTTGAAGTCGCACCTCTGGAGCAAGCGAAAAATCCAGTTTCCTGGCAGAACAGCAGTATCAGTCTTTCCAGTCTACGGCACTCCCAGCCCACCCTAACGGAGTTTGCAGTGCTACAACTTCCCCCACGACCTACCCGCCAATATCTCCATGCGAAGTATCGAAAGCAGATCCCCTCGTTGACTGAAGACGATTTCGAAAGCCTGGCTCCTCCGCACGCAAAGGATGTTGTTTTGCCAATTGCGACGCTCGCGAAGTCGAAGCATGACAAGGAGGATGCCTTCGGCGAAGAATGGGACACGCAGCAATCTGAGTCACTGGGTTTCCACACGTTCATGCGCAAACTGCTTCCACCTCCACCGAAGCCACAGAAACGACCAGAACAAAGTCGATTCGTTCTGCCCGCCACTGATGCGGTAGCCATTCAGTATGGGGCCAGTTCGCTTCGCGTCCCCAGCACCGCGCAAGTCTCTACACCTCTTTCCTCCACACCCCCTCCTGACCCGTTACGACAGCCTAGTGATGATGCTGGTTACCACCAGTCCTTCCCTAGTGGTAACCCGGAAAAGACAATCGACGGGAACGCGGCTCCACTTCCTTTGGTCCGCGCCGCTGAGCCGCACACGGATGCTCTAGAACAGGAGTCCGAGACAATGCTACCTCTGTCACTGAATACTCAGCTTCACCGGCCCGGTATCCTGTCTCCTAATTTCGAGTTGCGCCGCAAAGAGAACCTCCAAACGGGAGTGGCTGTTGCCAACCAAGGCGATATTCGTTATACGCCGAAGAAACAACAAAGATTCGCCACCCAGCTTGTCACGCCGGGCAAGCGATCACTTACACCGCGCGTAAAGGACGACGCTGCGATGCGATCCCCGCATCCTTTTCCAAACCTCTACCCAGGTTATCGGTCGCCGGAGAGCATGGTCGAAAACGTGGAGACGCTCGCAACTTGGTCGCCCGCGAAATTTACGTCCATGGATGCATATCGAGTTGGGCAAAGTCACGCTGTCTCTTCTCAACAAGGCAAGGAGAACCGACCGCTAGCGTCTGGCGGGATCGGTCATGGTAGTGCTCTCCCTCCGAACTCTCCCGATGAGTTTGTAAGTATCATGGCGATCTCCGTCCCACTGCCGAACAGCTGACCATCGGCCCATCAACCAGATCGACGGAACGTTTGGGCACATCGAGGGCCTCCGCCTGCTGGAAACCTATCATCGCGGCTATACGCCGAAGATGGAATCTGTGAGTGAAAACATCTTGCTAACGCAGACATAATGCTGAAATATGGCAACAGGCTGTCGAACGCCGAGAGAAAGGCCTGCCGCGAGTAAACCTATGCCCGGCTCGTGCACCTGGAGCAAACACAAAGTTCTTGGAAGTCGATCAAGCATGGGAAGGTGTGGACGATCGGGACGACACGCCGAAAGCCACACAGCTGCAAAAGAAACTGCAGAAGAACGTGGACACGTCGGAACAAAGCAAGCTAGCTTCTTACGGCTTCTTGAAAAATGAAAATGTTCGCAACCTCCGCCCGGTCAACTTTGACCGAGATTTCGAGGAGGAGGATAACCTGCTGTTGGAGGAGGAAGAGATGGCGGCTTCGCGAAACTTTGAAAGGCAGAGTTTATCACCAACACCACGTAAGGCTCAGGCTGGCAAGGTACTAGGCGCGGTTCCCGTCCCTCCGATCGATCCGCGGCTGCGGCCCGCTGGCGTAAAGGAATCGCAGCGCAGGCAACGTGCACTGGAGGATTCAACGGAAACCACGCATGACCGTCCCGAAGATGTCAAGGGGCGAGACACCAGCGACAAGCGCATGAAGGATATGCTAGAAGAACCAGTTCCGAGCTCCCAACCTTCCGAGAATATGCCCGACATCCTCAACAGCGATTCGAGCACGGATCTGGCATATCGAGCGCATTTGCGGAAGGTTGAGGGGTGCCTAGACATCTTTTCTGCGTAACACCACATCACGTTCATGTTCAACTCAGTATGTGTTTTTGTAGCGGTAGATCGAAGTGTATCTCTTTTGCTGTTCCAGGTTGTGAGTCTGTGAGAACGCGAGGTTCGCGTGCAAGTCGTATGACATAGGGAGTATGGAAGTGTGGTGACCTGCTCGATACTTCTCGACACTACCAGTACGTTGCTGAGGTCTTTGCCCGTTACTCATCCTTGCCAAGTTTTCACAAGCAAGTGTAGATATCTGCATTCTATTGAACCGACCTTGCTTCAGAGTTCACATTTGAGCTAGCTATGAACAGCTGATCAGCTTCGAAGGTTAATCAATATCCAATATGCTCTGCCTATCGGAGATATGCGATATGTGCAGTAACATTGCTCAAGAAGTTGCCGATCGCTTATTACAGTGACAATGATTCTTCTCGAGTATTCGTATGCCGAGTTATCGACGCCCATCATATATGGCGTTTTACACAGTTTCCTTAGATCGACTCCCCACCTCGAAGCTGTGCTCATTCACTGGGATACTCGCGGAGACGAGCCGGATCGCCCGTCGTTCCGTACTCTACACCATAATGACAAGCACACCTAGCCACTCAGCGCATCCGACGCATCCTTTCGAAAGCAGCCCTTTATTAGGCACTCGTCGACCCACTCAAGGATGGGGACAGCTCGTACGGGAGCTGGAACGTGATGACAGCGTGGATATCGACAACGAATCTAGGCGTGACAGCGCAACGGAGAATCCTCGAGAGATGACAGCGGAAGCCCCTGCTCTGCCATTTAGACAGCGTACGTATTCTGTAGCAACGTCTCCACGCCTCATCTGGCTGACTTGAAGTATCTGCTACAGGACATGCGCCCATGAACCGATCTCTTAGCGCGGTGGTCAAGCAGAGGTCTCGATACTATGTTCCCGTAAGTAGCGGTGGAAGAGATCGCGTTTCACCTGCTAATCCGTGAAATTTGCGGTGGTTGGAAGGTTCTGGATTGGTTGCCAAATTATCGCTGGTCTAAGTATGTGGATACAGCACGATTAGAGCTCCTCCGACTGATGTGGATTCTTCATAGCCTTGGAGGCGACATCGTTGGAGGCATAACGGTCAGCATTCCGAGCTGGAACAATTTATCGGATTGAGGCTGATCGCTTGTTTCTATTGTGGATCAGGTTGCCTGTCTCATCATTCCACAAGTAAGACGATCAGAAAATGTGGCTCAAGAATGCAAGAAAACTGAAGATATATCCAAAGTCCATGTCTTATGCGTCTGGTTTGGCGCAATTACCACCAATAGCAGGGCTCTACAGTGTCGTTGTTCCTGGTTTAATATACAGTCTGTTAGGCACATGTCGGTGAGTCTGCAAGCATCGCTTCATCGGCTTCAAGATGTTCGCTGAAGCTTATTCCCCAGCCAATTATCCGTCGGCCCAGAGGCAGCTCTATCGCTGTTAGTTGGTCAAGTGATTGATCAAATAACGCTCAGCGACCCGCATTCTATTCCTGCACACCCTGAGAAGATCGCCATAAGTATAGCGATTATGATTACGCTTCAGGTGAGTATTGTACCGAGGTTCTATCGGGTCTGTTCCTAAGACTGGCCTATCGCGCAGGTGGGCTTGATCACGTTCTTTTTGGGCATTTGCCGCTTGGGATTCCTCGATGTTGTGCTATCCCGGCCCTTACTTCGTGGATTCATCACTGCTGTCGGAATCATCATTCTAATTGAACAAGTAAGTATGTTCTTTCTCTCCTCTCCTATAAAACTGACGATGTCTAACGTTCCTATCTAACCCGTAGCTAGTACCGATGCTCGGCCTGAATCATTTATTGCATAACGCGCATACGAAGACGCCTATCAATAAGCTGATCTTTCTCATACAGCATATCTCCGACACGAATCCATATACAGCAATCATGAGTGCCGTGTCGCTGACGTGTCTGATTGGAGCCAAGATTGTCAAACGACTCTACGGCGGCAAAGTCAGAGCGTTGAAGTATTTTCCAGAGATCTTCATCATTGTGGTAGTGGCCACTTGTGAGTCGACTGATTACGGGCATATTTGATGCGGCTGACAAATTCGCCTTTTGCAAAGTCATTACTGCGAAATTCCGTCTGGATCAGAAAGGAGTCCTTATCCTGGGAAAGCTGGAAGGCTCCGGTGGTGTACCATTCGATAATCCTTTTAGACCTGGGATCCTGAAATACTTCAAAGCGACGGTGAGTTAGAAGCAGCGAGGAGGCGGCTGGCGTCTACCTAGCTCAGCTTCGGGTACTTAGTTCCCAACGGCTCTGGTCATTGCCGTCGTGTAGGTTGCCTGCAACAGGCGAGTTGAGCGGGCCCTCATCGATTTCATTCACCAGGGGCTACGTGGATTCCATCGTTGCGGCGAAGGAGAACTCTGCGAGGTTCGGCTACGCGATCAGCCCTAACAGAGAATTAGTGGCTCTGGGTAAGCGAAAGCCCATCGTAAGGTTGATAATCCTAACCCATCTTGGCGTCTGTAGGTACTGCTAATTTCTTTGCTAGCTTCCTGGGTGTTTCCGGTGCCGTCCCCGCCTTTGGGGCAATCACAAGAAGTCGGCTTAACGCAACCGTGGGAGCGAGAAGCCAGATGGCATCGCTCTTCACCTCTGCCATTGTGATTCTTACCGCATTGTTCCTACTCCCGTACTTTCATTTCCTGCCAAAAGTATGTCGTTCTCCGTGGTTGTGGTCAAGCGGCTGACTGATATGTTTACGGATAGGCTGTACTGGCTAGTATTATCACGCTGGTAAGCCGGATGATCAGGTCTTCTGCGAATGATCCCGCTCAAAATCACTGATGTCATCCCAGGTGGTCTATGCGATCCTTGCCGAAGTACGCCCTCTGAACACATTCTATTACGTTTACGTCCGCTGATCGGCATCTGACAGGCACCTCGCGACCTGAAGTTCTACTGGAAAGTCAGAGCCTGGACGGATTTCCTTCAAGCATGTATGACTTTTATATTCACACTCTTCTTTAGTGTCGAAGTGAGTTCGTGGTATTACAAGGCGTCATTTTTATATGTTTATATGCTGACCTGTGTGGATAGTTTGGGCTAGTGGCCTCGGTCTGCTTTTCCTTGATCTTGGTCATAAGAAAGTCCACTCAAGCGCGTATCAAGATCCTTGGCCGGCTAAAGGATTCCGATCATTGGATTCCTGTTGATGAACATCCAGACGAAGATGTGGAGGAGGATATCCCTGGTGTGGTCAGTCACTCCGTCAAGGTTTCAAAGGGACGCATAATCTCACAGGCTCTGTGGCATAGCTTGTGGTCAGGATTCGCGAGAATCTCAATTTCGCTAACACTGGTCAATTGAAGGAGCGACTTCGCAGGGTAAGCATCAGCTCTTTTTCTCAGGCTTGGAATGGGAGTGTGAAGCTAAATCTCCGTCGCAGCTCGAAGTGTACGGTCCAGGCAAATTCCATCCTTCGGATGCTCCAAAACGCGACGGCGCGAGAGCAGTAGTTTTCCACATGAATGACGTGGAGGACATTGACGCATCGTAGGTGCCACTCGTGATTTGATATCAGTCCTTGTGCTGAGCTGCATTTCCAGTGCCCTGCAGATATTCTTGGAATTGGCCCACAGCTATCGGGAGCGAGGTGTTGGCCTGTATTTCGTGCACATGAGAAAGAGCCAGCTTGACGCTTTCATCAACATCGGAATTCACCACATTGTAAGCCGATTCTTACCGCCTACCCCAACAAGAGGTACTGATATCAGGGCAAGAGTAGATTGGTCTCAATCACTTCCTGCCAGATCTGAGGACTGCTATGATTGCCATCAGCGGGGACAACAGCATTATTGACCAGGATGGCACTGGCGAGGATTCTCCCAATTCCGCGATTCTCTCGAGGACAGCCACACCAGCTTCCGCGTGTCTTCACATCATGAAGCCACACCTTCCCTCGCGATCAGACGTTCTCCTTAACGAGACGTCAAGTCTGAATCACAGGCGCGTCAAGCCAGATGACCAAGCGGGCTATGCTGCAGTGTAGAGGGGATTACATTGTTACAAGTAGCGCCGACAGAGTACTTTTGCTATCGTTTGGAACTTATAGAGCTGCTGTAGGCCAATAAAGGTTGCATTGAGATGATTTCGACGGGATAAAGCGCGATGCGTGGAAGCTCACTCGTTTCCCGGTTCAAAGCTGAGCGCGCGTCAGACATCTTGAATTGCTCTCATCGATCCTGATTTCATCGGGAGTACAGCCCTTGAGATTGCAGTCTGCCGAGAATAGAGTCTCGCAAGTGGCGAGTTTCAAGAATTTCGGATTTGCATCCGAGACCTCGACCGGCCTGAGCTTTGTTTCTTCATCAGATTTTCTTCATCTTCGACAACATGATGTCCGTCCTACTTTCGACGTGAGCAGCTCGAGCTCTCAAAGGCAGCTACAAGAATTCGGAACGACCGGCAGCTCGCTCTGACGTAGGCTACCGACAGTTACCTAACAGAGAGCCCAGCTTACTTGAAGCTGGATTCGAACCGCCGAAAGCCTGTCTTTGGCATTCTTCCCCTTCGTTCCCGTACAGGAGAACCTAGAAATTTGGAAACGATCGACAGTATCAAGAGCGCATCAATCAATCCTTCTGGCTTCACCATGGACGATCTACCTCGCCCTGTGACGCTAAGTCCGCGTCAAATGCTGGAGGAAAGGGAGGATGTGAATGTCCTGGCACCCCTGGTCAGATGCTCGAAGCGTAAATCGTGGTTTGTCGCATCCCACCTCGCATTAATGTACTCATGAGACCTCTTACACAGTGCCGTTCAGACACCTCGCGTCTATGTACGAAACGCATGTATGCACTTGACTCGTTCATCACTCGGTTACTGGAAACATCTAACGGTACATCCTTCATTCAGATTACACATACACCGATGATTCTTGCCGAGGAATTTTCCCGCTCTCAAATCGCACGAACAGCAGACTTTTCTACAAGCCGGTACGAACGAGGTGTCTACTGGATGAGGGAGCGGAATAGCAAGAGAAGGAAAGTCGATGCAGCCGACGGCAATGGTGAAGATAGGGATCAGGCGTACTTCTCTTCGATGAAGGCGCAACCAGTCCCGTGCGCCAGCCGGTTGAACCAGGTCTACGGAAGACTCCCTGCCCTAATCGAACCGCCAGGTAAAGACTATGTCTTGACAAGAGGTATCCTACTTGCGCAATTTGCGAGCCCTAGCGGCAAAGCTCTAGCGGATGCCGTAGAGCTCATCAGCACACCTGTGAAGGGGGCGGAGGAGGATAATCTAAGGCTCGTCGATGGGGTCGACTTGAATTGTGTAAGTCACTTGCATCATAAAACGTCTCGCTGCATCTGATTTCATTCATCTTCCGCTAGGGCTGTCCTCAGCCTTGGGCATTCGCCAGTGGTAGGTCAGATACCGTGATGGGTTGACTTGCGGTTGATAGAGAACAACCTTGCAGGTATCGGCAGCGGTTTGCTTCGGAAGCCGGAGATAGTAGCGGATATGGTTCGCGCTGTCAAGGACAGGATGGGGTGGGACTACAATATTAGCGTTAAGATCCGGGTCGATCCAGATCTCAAGTATGTTTTGCCTTGGGAGATGCCTCCAACGTTTCGCTGACGGGTTTCCGGGATGCTGTGGAGATTGACGGAGAGATTAGTTCAAACAGGTAAACCCGCCAATCGGTCAACTTTTCGATATGGTCACTGAACGTCTTACACTCCCTGTAGCTATACATGCAGGAGCAAGTCATTTAACGATACACGGACGTACACGCCATCAAGCTTCAACTCAAGCGGTTTCGCTCCCGTCGATCAAGTTCGCCGTTGATGCAGCTAGAGGTGAGGTTCCTTGTGTAGGGAACGGCGATATCTGGGAGCTCGAGGACGCCTTGACGATGCGAAGCGAAACGGGGGTGCGAGGGGTGATGGCTGCAAGAGGACTGTTGGCAAAGTAAGTTTCCTCCTCCACTTGTCAGCAACAAAAGTTCCAGCTTACCTATGTCCTATATCCAGTCCTGTAAGTGGGTCTGTGAGCATGAGGAGACGCGTTCGATTGAGCTTCGGACATAGGCCCTCTTTGCTGGATACGCTTCAACTCCCCAACATGCCGTAGAGAACTTTATCAGATTGTCGATGGACTACAGTCTGACCTATCCGCTGTTGTGAGTACCTCCGGCCCCGCTTACCGACACCTTTTGTGTTTGCTGTTTGGAGATGGACTAACTCTTTCCTTAAGCCATCGCCATGTGTCCTACATGCTCGAAGGAACCATGAACAAGTACGAGCGTCTCTACTTCAATAGCTTGGATTCGCATGCCACCGTTGTGGACTACATGCGATTGCGAGGGTTGGCCTTGTAGGCAAGGATCAGCGGACGGAAGAGCCAACAGTTATTCAGGTGAAATTGTAACGCTCCGCTGTCATATGCTGCCCAGACCTCTTGGACATTTGCAATGTTACATCAAGACCATGCATGCCATCCTTGCCAAGCTCTTTGCCGTTGCTGATCATGTCCAGCTTCAATTATATTCCCTCATTGCCGCCGGAATGATTGCAGCACATGAAGAAAGTTAGCTTACGTAAGCCATTATTCGCCCGGCTGTGCACTTTGTTCAATCTGAGTCGCCGCCGACGATGATATCATCGCCGGGAGCACCGGTCAGCACCTTCCTTTGGCGAATTTCCTCGATCTTGTGTCTGACCTCTTGGCAGTATCATCCACCAAGGGATTGGCACTCGCACCACAACTTCGGCAAACTCGTTCTTCAACCGATCCGCACTTGCCAAAGCTCTATTGCCTGGGCTATTGTCTCTTCGCATTCGGTATATATCTGGATCGATAAACACCCTCAACTGCGAGACCTCACATTCTTCGGAAACCATCAAATCGCCCAGCAAACACATCAACCACCTGTAGACACCTCTTTCAATGTCACAATTCTCAACATCGTCAACGCGCCACACCTTGCTGGCTGCCGTTGTTGCCCTCGCTATATTGCCTTCCCAAGCTAGGGCTGCCACTTGCTATACCTGGTACCGAGGCGAGTATGAATGTAACGGATCCATCAATAACGGAGCGCGTTGGGGCATCGGAATCGGTATTGCTGCCGCTATGGTCCTTCTTTCCTTGGTATTGAGTTTCTGGATTCGAAAGTAGGTGTCTTTTGCCTGGAACCTTCTGGAGGGTTTCGACGTGCTAACAACGAATGGCTTTTGCCTTTTACAGACGACGACTGGCACAATTCCGAAAGAACGCGCAAACACTGCCCACGACCACCCAGTCATACTCATCAAACTACCCGCAGCCTCAACAGAGTTCGGCGTACTACACTGAGCAATACCAGCCTCCCGCTGGTGCACCTCCCGTGAGCAAACCACCGCAGACGTACCAGCCGTCTGCCGCATCACAATATGGCGGTATGGGGGCTGGGCGGGAGCATGATTACGAGTATCAGCAAGCCGAGGAGAACAGGAGGATGGAGCAAGGGTTGGGTGAGGCACCTCCGCCGACTTATGACACTGTTGCGAGCGGTACGCCGAATTGTGCGTATTTCGAAAGGTATTCGGCGCGATGATCGTGATGCCGGCAAGCTGACAACCGTGACGGGGTTCTTGTTCTGCAGCGTACCAGCCTCCTGTTGGTCCTCCACCCCCGCAGGGTGTCGTTAGTCGGCCGGCCGGAGGAGCCGTTGTCTAAGGTGATATACCCCACGTGAGATAAGAGGTCATGCGGTTCGCCGATGTATCATGGAAGCAATTGTACCCATAACCCCGATTGAGCCACTTTTTGTAGTAATAGACATATTCGAGATAGAATGTTATAATTGTGAGAAGCGTTGTCTCGCGGGGCTGTTGGTATAAACCATTCGATGTAAGGGCATGCAGAGGCAGGTCGGTGCATGATGGATGGGAGGGTGTATGATGGGAATGTTTAAAGCGAGAGATTGCTTGTCTGCTAATGGTCGGCCTCGCATCGCTGCAAGAAACTACTAGATTAATCAGCAGATGATGGCGATTCCGAGGCGAGGGCAGATGGATAGCAAAGCACGAAGCAAACTGGGCAGCCGGTATGCGTACCGAGATCCGCGCCCGATCATCCCGGATGTGACTGAAAACAAACTAGGGTATCCCTCGCGTAATGTTCCAAAGCGTTATCTATGGAAAGACGCCGATTCATTGGGCACTCCCTAGTTCGGGGACCCCTGATGAAAAGTGTGCTAGTGTCCGTGTTCTCCGCACTCGTGGCTGGTCTTCACCACCATCCTTGATGGACAAGTAGTCGACATGAACGGACATCGTCGGACGGGGAAACCCTCGGTCTGACATACCGATTTGGTCGTCCTCGAGATGCGGTCTTCTCTTCAGCGGTCGTACGCCCAACTCTCCAGACGCTTCGCAAGGGTTCATAGCAGGATTCCCTACCTCAAACGGGTACCCGTGAATGCCGTCGGCATCATCCTCTTCGTAGCATTCCTCAACATGGCCACCTGGGTTATCTGCGGAATCATCCTGGTGGGTATCTGGTCGACGCAACAAGCTGTCTCTCCACAGGCTGACGGTTTCTTCCACGGAACAAGGCCTCACATACGTGAGTACTACGGCGGTGCTCTACTCTCAACAGTGGCTCATCCCGAAGCTGCTTTGCCATCACTCAGCGGTTTGTTGTCCACCGCGGCTCTTTCCTACACTCTAGGCCTCCGTCATGCTTTGGACGCAGATCACATATCGGTAGGACAGAGCCTCTTCCATACGTCGACCTATACTGATCGGAACGCCATGCAGCTCATTGACTTGATGACGCGAAGGCTAGTGGCGGCAGGCCAAAGACCGGTGACCGTCGGTACTTTCTTCAGTCTGGGACATTCGACGTGCGTGCTTTCGACCGCCCCCATTGAGCCGGTCACCGCCCGCTGAAAGATTGATCGTGTTTATCAGGATTGTTATTGTGACTTCGGTCATCGTCGCCGCCACTGCGTCTTCCATCTCCTCACGCTTTGATTCCTTCTCCCGCGTAGGGGGAATCATCGGGACCTCAATTTCCGCAGCGTTCTTGATCTTTCTCGGCATCATGAACGGTTACGTGCTTTTCAAGCTGGTTAATCGATTAAGGCAGATCATTCGCGGGGAGGATGGGGGCAAGTTTGGCAGTGAGGGAAAGGAATGGCTTGTCACGGGTGGGGGACCGATGTTTCGAGTCCTTAGTAAACTATTCCGTATTGTGGACAGGTCAGTAATGCGAGATCCGTGGCAGGGATTAGGCTAAACGATTCACGCTATCGCAGACCCTGGAAGTTATACCCTTTGGGGGTATTGTTCGGGCTAGGGTTCGACACCTCGTCCGAGATCGCGTTACTCGGCATTTCATCCATCCAGGCCGTACAAGGGACCTCCATCTGGCTCATCATGATCTTTCCGGTCTTGTTCACGGCCGGAATGTGCCTGATCGATACCACTGACGGAGGGCTCATGTTAACCCTATACACGTGGCACGACGACGAGGATGACATGGATGTCAAGCAGACCAAAGGCTCGCCGGAAGACTTGGTGCGCAAAGCCGATGCCGAGGATACACGACATGGCGCAGTTCATGATCTGGAGCTGGCCAAGCTCGCGGTCGATGATCAGCAAGAGGACGACACGGCGAAAAAGGGCAAACATGACGACCCTGCTGCAGCCGATATCCCGACCCTCGACCGGGAGTCGGACTCGGTTACCGATCTAGGCTGCGCTTCCGTCGTCGTTCAGCCCCGAAAGCGACAGCAGGATCCGCTCATCTTCCTCTACTACTCGACCATTCTTACCGGTCTCACGGTGATTGTCGCTCTCGTGATCGGTGTGATTCAGCTACTCAGTCTGGTCCTCAATGTCGCCGAACCCACGGGCAAATTCTGGGATGGCGTAGCAGTTGCCGGCGACTATTACGACGTTATTGGCGGATCCATCTGTGGCCTTTTCCTGGTCGTTGGTGTTGCTGCGATCTATCTTTATTCGAGATTCAAGCGATGGGTATATGCTCAGAGGGAGAGTCACCTGATAGCAAGAGACGTGCAGCAGGATGTGAATCAAAGCCAGGAGGAACCCCTGGAAACGGGAACCCGCCCGGGTAAGGCAAACGATGCCGAGGGGGAGATCGATGCCAATGAGTTGTTGTATGCAGAACGAGCCACATAGACTAGTTCCACGATGCATTAGACGGCATATTAGATCCGTGGTCGCAAGCGCCTTTGGATATACACATGACGCTTGTACGACAACCGTCTACTTTCCCTTGTTTGAATTCACTCTGATCGCTGCTTTCCTCCCGATCGTCTGACTACTTTCCTCGCCCTTGTTCCCACCACCAACGGCTGCATCGCTCATCCTCGCCACCGCTTCCTTGTTCTCCACCACCGCCACCGCTTCCCCGGCTTTCTTCTTATCGCCACGGTGCATAAAGCTAAGCATCGACTGTGTAATCAGTCCGGACAAGATGACGAGTAGCCATGATGGCACTCGTCCTGTCAATCGCGTCCAGAGTTTGTTGACCTTGATGTAGAGTTCGGGAATCCATGCGCTGTAGGACCCACGTTAGCCCCCATCGTTCCAGAGGATACCATGCGTGGACGTACCGTTCCCCCCCGGGCCCGTACCTGCTTTCCCAGACGGGTAAATGTTTCCACCTTTCCTCTTTGAGGAACCGATGAATGACGGTCCCGTTCGCGGCGATCTGACCGATTTTTAGGAAACGAAGCTGGGTACCTCGATGGGTCGCGAATACCAGCATGGGTGGTCTGTAGAGGTGCTTATCAGAAAGGCGGGGAAGGGCTGGACAGAGGAGTCACCTACTCACTTGAAGAGGAGCCACCTCGATGTTAATTCAAGCTCTGTCATGAAATCGATTCGACCCCATTTAACACCTGGGATTTCCCTGCTCAAGGTGTTTGCGATGGTGGAAGCGTTGTTGATGGCGTCCCAAAAGACCAACGAGGCCGGGTCTTTTGGTGGTCCGTGGCTACGGGGGGGAAGCGGAGTGAGCAAGGCAGCTAGGAGCACGGAGGGAGAAGAGGGAGCAGGACTGACACGAAGAGAAACCACATGCGCTCGTCTTCGGTTACCCTGTCATCCGCCGTATCGAATCGTTCATACGCGACCTGTAAAAGGACAGTAAAATCTGTTGGTATGTCCATCGGGCGGAGCGGCAACGCCGACGACGTGGACGTCGACTCACCAACTCGTCGTAATTCTCATCCGTCACCCGCGCAAACCCATCCACCGCATCCGACCTCCGATCAAACTCTTCCCCCCGCTGAAGGCGCTCATACAACCCGGTGACGTTGTACCCCGTCGCGGTGGTCAACGTCTCTGTCAGCGAGCGGATAACGCTCGGTCGATCTTGTTTACCTGAGGACACAAGGGGGAATGGCGGATATTAGGCTCGGATTCGACGTCTGGGTGAATGCAGAGCCGCGCCGTACTCTTTCGCTGCTGTGCCTTGGCGAGCGTAGCCGCCGAGGGCAAGTCACCCAGCTTCCATGCTCCGACTTTGCCTGTCGTTCGAGGCCCGACTCGAGTCGTCGGCTGACCTGGTTGCCAGCCTTCGGAGAAGCTGCGAGAAGAGGGGGAAATTCAACATGGCATCTGGGGGGATTTTTGGAGGCGTTGGTGAATCCCTACTATTTTGCATTGACGACGACGCCCGAGGCTGATACGAGGGCGAGGGTGAGTGTGGGGAGCAGCTTCATGGTGATGGCGTTGTAAGATCCGTCGGTCGAATCCCGGGGCTACGGGAGGGAGGGAGTCGACGGTGTGTCTATATAATTCATAAACTGGCAGTCACCGGCTTGTTGCCTCATCGCCCACGTGGACCGGGCAAGTTAAGATCACCCTTTGCATCCGCCAGTTTATTTATGGAACCCCTGCCATTTCTCGTCCATTTACGCCCATTCGCGGGGACCCCGCTACAAGTTCCAGTTTACGGTCACGTGGCGGAATATCGATTTCGGGGGTCTCTCGAGGTTGAGTGATCTTCTTCCTTCTTTCCCGTGGTGGGCGCCACTTCGATTCCTACCCCGTTGCCATCTTCACCCACACAATGCCAGGCAGTCCCATCGTCCAGGGCGGTATCTTTGCCGTCGGTCTAGCCGTCGGCGTGGGTGCCGCTTCCCTTGTCCTCAACAGGCAGCAGCAGCAACCCCGGTTGACAGCGCCGAGACAAGCAGCCGTCGCGGTTCCGACACCGGTACTGCCTGTCGCGCCGGGTTTGTCAGGAGGACAGTCGTCGCCTACCGTCGTGGATCCTCAAGCGGGGACCGAGGTCGCTAGGGAGGTCTTCAAGTATGGATTCCCAGGTACGCCGGGGTAGACCGAGGAGCGCATTCGGGGTGTTCCCCCAGGAGTCTTCTGCTTATCGCTCCTTGCCACGTTCCCCCATCGAACCAGGACCCACACCAGATATTCTGAAACGGGCAGCCTATGTCGCCGCATACGATCGGCGTCTCCGTCATCCCTCATGGGCAAGTACCGTTAGCGGAAGCCCTTCCTCCCGGGTCGGACTGACATGCGTGATACCACGATAGACGGCGGAACACCTCACAGCAGAGAACCTCGGAAAGGGACCTCCAGCAGTCAAGGTAGTGGACACATCGACGCCTCCGATAACAAAGGACAAGGGAGACCGTAGTCGGTCACAGTTTGTGGAAGATCCGGATGTGCCAGCCATGTTTCGAGCCCAGTTGAAGGATTGTAAGCCGTCCTTTTCGCCCTGTCCGCTTGCTCGCTCTCGATCGTGCTGGTTCTGATAGATGGTATTCGTTGTTGTTGGGATGGATCGGACAGACTTTAGGAGCGGGTATGATCGGGGACATATGGTCCCGGCGGCGGACGCGAGTACGTATCGGTTTTGCCAGCGGGACGCATTTCCCCCCAGTTTCTCCTATATACTTTTCGTAGACTCATATATTCTTTGCCCAATCCTCCATAGAAACATCGCAAAAGGCCATGGATGAGACGTTTTACCTGACGAATATCGCTCCCCAAGTCGGCGAAGGGTTTAATCGACATTATTGGGCGTATCTCGAGGATTTCTGTAGGCGCTTGACGGGGGACTTTGAGAATGTTTATGTTTTCACGTGAGTCGCGTTGGGTCGATGAGCAGAGACTGTTCAGCCTGAAAATATGCAACGGGGCGTAGGGTCCCGCTATATTTGCCCGCGCAAGGGCCGGACGGGAAATGGCGAGTCGTACGTACCGACCTTTCACTCCGTTCCCGCCGACCGGGGAACACTGAACACCCACGTTTCCTCTACTCTAGTCCTACGAAGTGATCGGTAACCCGCCCAATATTGCCGTCCCTACGCACTTTGCCAAAGTGATCCTCACCAGCCGATCTCACCATTCGTCGTCCACGTTCGGATTCGGGTCGTCGGCAACAGCGGTGCGGAAAGCGTCCCCTGGCGGGGTGACGGATACCGTCAAGGACGTGTCGATCGGAGCGTTTGTCTTGCCGAATTCTGTCATCCCGGATCAAGTCCCGTTGACGACTTTCCAGGTGCCGGGTACGTGTGAATCGCGACAAGATACCAGACATTGACAGAGCTGACCTTTGGACTGCCCTTTGGGGGTTCCCAGTTGAAACCGTGGAAAAAGCAGCAGGGCTTACGCTCTTCTCGCCCGCGGTCAAGCAATCGGCGAAACAGTTGTGCAGGGAGACAAAGTGTGAGGTTATCGTCAGGCGATTCGATGACGCTCGGAAGGGAGTTCCTTCAGGGGGGAAAGGCGGATTGATTGCGAACGGGAGAAGGTAGAAGTATTCCGTGGTCGCCGCCGCGGAGTGATACGAAAGGGTCGCCAGGTTGATTCTGTGGCTGTTCTGCCAAGTCGTGGTCGGTAGAACTGTGGACACCTGTACACTTCATGGGCCACGCATCGATTGCATATTTGACGCGAATCTCACGCAGTTGTTGTTGCCTTCAAGATTGAATCCCATGACACTGTGAGGTGGCATGAAATATGTCGAGGCGCGGAATGCACATGGGAGCGGACGTTTGATGGCGCCGGAATCGAGAGTGATTCATGGATGGGTGGTGCTCGTCTGGTTACCAATGACGTTTCGTTTCCGTCAAAATGTCGACGTGGGGGATCCAAGGTAGCGTGGGAGGGTCAGGGGAAACCCTCGCACCGCAGTTTCATTGGCTTGTACCCGTGAATATCATGTATGTGCGGTATGGTATCTACTATCTCGGGCTAGATGTAAGGTATCTATATAGATTGGGCCTACATTGCAGGGAGGTCGTTGAGCGTGCACCCGACAGCAATGCGCATTGCGTCCGTCTAGTCGGAATCCGTCTATATATCCATGTCTATTTCGTGAAATCAACCAGCACCTTTCCAACCGCTCGGGCCGATTCCAGTCTGGCATATGCCTTGGGCACATCCTGCAGAGGCACCAGGTTAGCGACTACGGCAGACCACGCCGAGCAGGGTTGTGGAGACACTCACCTGGGAACCAAACGTCTGATCGATGAAGACCCGTCCTCCCCGGTCGAGGAACGTATACATCGTCTCAAACTGTGTCGTACTCGCTTCGAGCATCATACAGACGTAATTACTGCATTCCTTTTGCGTCGGATTTAGCTCTGATGTTATGGGACCGCCCATAGAGTCGCGGCTGGTTTCTGTGACGCACACCGGAGGCCAGGTTAGTGACTGAAAAAACACGCAAACCTGCATGGGAAAGGAAACGCCTTACTGTCTCCGACGATGGTGACGTACATCCCTCGCTTCGGATCTTCCGGGTCATTAACGAGCAACCGGTCGAGGTGGGGGATAAAGTCGGCTCCACCGACACAGTCAAAGACAAGATCGAACGGTGCGTAGGCGCTGTTCAATGCGGCTTCTACGACATTTTGGGACGTGTAGTCGATGACCTAGGCGCAGACAACGGTACGGTGGAAATGAGCATACTTGGCGCATAATGATTATGCGAGGGGAGATGCCTCGTACCTCTGCGGCCCCGAGAGTCTTGACAAAGTCCGCATTCTTGCTCGAGCAACTCGTGACGATCCGGCCTTGCACCTCGGGGATCTGCTTGGCGAATTGAATCGCCAGACTACCAGTCCCACCTGACCCTCCAAGAACCAAGACCGACTTGCCCTTCTTTTGCCTCCCGTTCGCCGTTTGCGGGGTGATCTGGGATTCGTCATTGTGCGTCGCGGGAGAAGGATACGTCAAGTGCCCATAATGGACGAAGCCGGTATAGACGGTGGAATATACCAAGGGAAGTGCCGCCGCTGGGGTATGCGATAACGGAGCCGGCTTCTTGATAAACACGTGGCTCTGCTGGGAATCATCTGCCGGTGCGGGCTTCATCGCGAGGTACTGCTGCATCGTGCCCTTGCCTGTAATATCCATTGCGAGACCAAATACTTCATCCCCGATGTGGAAGCGCGATGTGTCGGCCAGACTACCGAGGGAGTGAACGGTGCCGCTGAAATCCATTCCGGGAACTTTCGGGTTGGAACGGGAGGCGGGTTCGACGTTCCCATCATGGAGAGAATCTTGTCGCTCGAAGAGGACCTGCGATGACGAGCGGCCGATCAGCAAATGCCGAGCTTGGTGAAAGGATTCACTGACAGCTGCACGTCTACCGGGTTCAAAGCGGCCGCCAAAATCTGGACGACCACCTCGTCTGGCTTTGGCTCAGGGATGGGACATTCCGCCAGCTTGAGGGTCTCTGAGAGCGGACCCTGCTCGGTGAACTGGAAGGCCTTGTTGACTGACATGCGCATGTGGGGCGAGTAGGTGATTCGGGGTGTATTATGAACGCCGTTCCTAGTTCAAGTATAATGTATGCCCCTTTATATCATCGGCAGCTTCTTGACCAATCATCGCCGCGATCCGGCTATCTGATGACGAATCTAGGTGGAGGCTAGTCTTCATTCTCTCAGACGGTGAGAGTAACAGTCAATAACTTCCCGCCGTCTTCACTCTAGCTCATTCTTCATCATCCTCCAGAACCATCATGAGTCCCGTTACCCACATCGGTTCGTCGTTCGGCCTGCCCGCCCACCGTTAGACCTCAACTTAAACCCCCACTCGGTACCCTTTTTACCCTCCCTAGTATCCTTCAAGTTCAACAGCAAAGCCACCCCGGAACAGCAGACGGGGTTGTACAATGCGCTGATGGGCTTGAAAGACGGTTGCACGAAGGACGGGAAACCGTACATCCTCGTACGTACGTCAATTTCTCCAATCGATGATCAATCCTTTCGCCCCCTCTGCGCCGCCTAGCTAAGCCGCCCCCCTCCACCCATGCGTAAACAGAACGTCAAAGGCGGTCGTCAGATCTCCAAGGAACCCTTCACCCACGGCATGCAGATCGTGTTTGTCGTCGAATTCGCGTCGACCGACGACTTGGATTTCTACGTGGACCGAGACGAGGCGCATCAGGCGTTCGTCAAGGACTGGGCTTTGCCCGAAAAGGGGGTATGTGATGGGGCTATTGTGCTTGATTTTGAACAAGGGTGGCGGGGTTAGGGATCCACCGGGCGGGAAGGGGGGGGGGGGAGCACAGGAAAGACCCGTGCGCTCCTTGGAATATTCACATGGTTCACGAAATACGCATAGTCGAGCAAGCAAGAACGAATTAAAAGAGTCAAGCAAATCAGATGCTAGTTACTGCTACAATGGTATATCCTTCCGGAACCATCAAACACACTTTCCCTCCCTCGACTGCTCGTCTGAGCGGACTGCAGATACAGTCCACTCCCCAATGCCATGCTCATTCGTCTGCGGGCAATGCTTGATTCCCATCCATGTGCTCGATCCTCTATAGATGCCAATGCGGATTATATGCCGGTATTGCGTTACTTGTACAGGAAACGTGGGTTTCCGTTGCGCCCTAGGTTCTTGCTGATATGACCCTCGAGAATAGGCTCCGTCCGCACGATACATGTCGAGTGTTTGTTATAATGCTATTGCTGATGTGCTTGGATATATATCGTGTGTGAATGGGATCGCTGCATTCCTGGGCGTCTTTTGGTATGTGCTTTCGCGTCGAAAACTCTAGGCCGGGGATGTAGCCTTCTCGACAGCCGCGAGCAACTTGTCCTTCGGCGTGACCTTGTACTCGCCAAAGGTCTCGATGGCGTCTCCCAAGGCATCCACGTCCGAGTCCAGCTTGGTTACGACGATGAGATCGGCGATATACTCGTAGGCTTTAGGAACATCAACAGACGTGTCGTCAAGCAACTCGATTGATGGCATCAGGCTATCAAGGCGAGGTAGCAATCAGCAGTCTATTTTGTCAATCGAATCTTCAGCCAAGACTTACGCATCCTTGGCCTGAGCAGGACTAAACAGGTCCTTTTCCATGGCGAGCTTGAAGCCCTGGACCACAACTTGTGTATCGTCTTGCTTGTTGATACGGAAGACGTCGTCGACCAACCTCTTGGCAAGCTTGACTCGCGCGCTGTCAGGCAAGGTCTCAAAGTACTCGGCGATATCACTCGGGTTTCGAGTACCACCCTGGTCCTTGGCTCCCCACAGCTCCTCGACGTCGTTCTTGATCTTCTGGTCAACCTCTTCCTCGGACATTTCATTGTTGTTGGCACCGTCAGTCTCCTGGACGGGGGCAAGGTCAGGACCGGCATTGGCATCCGTGTTCTCTTGCTCCGGAGTGTCGGCCTTGTCAATGTCGGTCGATGACACTGTTCGGGGCTGCAGCTGGAGCCTCTTTCGCTGCTGGGGTGCTCCATCGGTCGGCGGGCTCGCTGGCTCGCCCGCGTTATCATGGCCCTCAAGAAGGGCGCTGAACATGTTGCTCGAAGGGGTTCGAGAGATAAGAGGTGGTGTGATATCACCGCTTGCCTTGCCTCCCTTCTTCTTGCCAAAGATGCTGTTGGGGCCAAACGAAGCGGGACCTCCACTGCTCTGGGTGATTTTACCAAACGCGCTCATGTCGGCGGGTTTGGCGGGCAACTTGTTCCCAACGGACTGCCAAGCGTCTCCACCCGGAGCACCGGAGAATCCTCCCCGTTCTTGGCCTCGTCGAGAACCACCTCGAGAGGAGCTGTCACCGCCTCGGGACATGTTGACGTGAGACGCAGCAAGTCTGCTCGCTTCGGCTTCGGCTCGAGCCTAGGATGGAAGAATAAACTGTTAGGATACCATTAGGAATGCTGGCAGAAGGACATACCTGAGCGTGAACCTGCTCAATCGTCATAGGGCCACTGTCGCCCTTGGCGCTTCGCTGCTGCCAGTGGTGCTTTTGCAACTCGATGACGTCCTGTTGAAGACGGCTTTAGTCACTTGTCACAAGAGCTGATACATGTGCACATACCTCAATCATGAACTTGATACGCGATGTCAAGTGGTCACTGCGGGCCAGGTCGTTCATACGCTGAATATACAGCTGAACCTGCTGAGCCATCTTTGGCTGAGCTTCGAGCTTGGCTCCGACCGTTGTAAGCAATTGACAAAGCGACTCGACGTCTTCCTCGTCAGGGTCACTGACGTTCGACAAGAGCTTGACAATACAGCTGTGAATGACCTTGGTCGACAAGATTTCAAGCTTGAACAATTCACCGACAAACTTGACGAGACCAAGACCTTGTCGCTTGGCGGCCTGTTCCGCGTAGTACTCGTCGGAGAACTTGAACTCTTCGACTTGACCGCCAGCTTCGACAGCAGCGTCGTGTTCAGCCTTCTTCTTCTGGTCTTCAACTGCCTTTTCCTTAGCAGCGGCCGAGGCATCGGCCTTTTGCTTCCAACCTTTTTCGAAATCTTCTTGACATCGGTTGAGCAAGTACTTTCGGAACAAGAGACCGCCGCTGAGAGGCTTGCCGTCGGCAGCCAACATCTGATCGTCCTTGACGTCGGGACTGATGTCGCGCCAGAGCTTTTGGCACAACGAGGCATACATCTTGGACCAGAACTGTTCGTCCTTGGCCTTTTCGAAGATGAGCTTGATAACCAGACGCAAGGTCTGGCCGTCCTTTTCGTTGATCGACTTGTTGGCCCATTCGAGGATCTGGTTTGAGATTGAATCGAACTTTTCGGCAGTAAGCTTGTTGAGCAATCCCTTGACCTTTCGCTCGACAAATTCGGGCGAGTTTTCGTCCAGTTGACCTGGTCGTCGGTTTTGAACCGCGGGAGTCCATCGGTTGGCCGATGCCTCGAGGGGAGCGACGTTCTGGTCCAACATCTGGTTCATCATTGGACCTCGTCCTTCGCCTCCTCGGGGCTTGCCTCGGGCACTTCTAGTCCTGTTCGAGTCGTTTCGCATACCACCCTGCATCATGTTGCCCATGGGACCAGCTTGAGAAGTCGTCCTGGACATGCCACCTTGCGAGTTTCGAGCGGCACCAAATGCGCTGCCCATGTTGCCCATATTGGCACGCGAAGCCGCCAATCGCTCCTCACTAGTCGCGGGAGCCCGGGAGGAGAAGGAGCCTGTACCGAACTGACCCATACCACCGGGTGCACCTCCCTTTTGGAACGTCCCCATAGGACCTGGCATCGAGGGCCCACCTCTACCGGGGCCAGCTCCACCACGAGTGTTGCCACGCTGACTGCCGGACCTGCCAAAGCCGCCGGAGGCGTTGTGGGAAGCAGTCTCCCTGTCGATCAAAATATCCAGGTTGGTATCTGTCGGAACCTTCTCCTTGCAAATGTTTAGGAATTGCAGCAGGAATTCTCTGTCGTATCGGAACTTTCCGGAAGCAGCTGATTCGTTTAGAACCGGGTTCGGTGAGGCTGTACCAGAGGGGTAGGTGATGGCTCGAATGTCTTCGATGACCTTGGCGGTCTTTAGAGCCAAGCTCGAGGCCGTCGCTACGGGAGCAGGCGCAATAATCAATGCAGCCGGAGCACCCTTGCGTTGCGATCCAGCCTCAGAAGACGCATCCTCGGCATCCTCGGCAACCTCGGGCTTGGGAGGCAACGAAGCACGCGAGATTGCAGGGGAAGCTCGAGGGGACGGAGAAGCGGACTTTGTGCCAGCGGCGTCCGGAGCCGAGAGGTTGGCCTGTTCGAGAGTCTCGGTCGAGGGCTTGGATGGCAAGCCGGGAATAGCTGCGGGTTCCGACGCGGGTGGTTCGACGACAGCGGGGACAGACTCGGCTGCAGCTTTGGCTGCATCAGCGGCTTCAGCGGCCTTCTTTTCCCCTTCAGCCTTCTTTTCGGCTTCATCGACGGCTTCCGCGTCCTTCTTCTGCTTTTCGGCTTCATCGGCAGCTTCAGCGTCCTTCTTCTCCTTTTCAGCGAGGGCCTCCTTCTTTTCCTGCGCATCAGACGCTTCCTTCTTCTCTTTGTCGGCACGTTCCTACGGAGTCGTCGTAATCAGCGAGTGCGAAAGGCCGTCAAGTGATATCCAAATACTCACCTTGTCTTCGGCCTCTTTCAGCTCCTTTTCAGCACGGTCCTTCTGCTCCTTCTCAGCTCGCTCCCTCTCCTCTCTTTCCTTTTCCTCGCGCTCCTTCTTCTCACGTCGCTCCTTGCGCTCCTTCTCGGCCTTTTCATCCTCCTCCTTTCGCTTCTTCTCGGCCTCGAGCTCCTTCTCCCTCTCCTGCTTCTGTACCGGTGATTCTATCCGCACAGCGACGGGCATCGCGCCCGCCGGCTTCGCGCCCGCCGGCTTCGGGGAAGCACTAGCGACGGCACTAGCGGCGGCAGCAATCGTCGCTGCCGGAGGTCCGGAACCCTTGACCTTTTTAGCCTCGCTCGATAGATCAACGGCGGTTCCGTCTACCCGGGTAATCTTGATCGCGCTGGATTTAGGCTTGGCAGGGATGAACGGAGCAGAGCCGCCGGGCGTGAATGCCGCTGCACCGGGAGAAAACATGGCACCCGGTGCCCTGTGGACTTGCTGAGGTGTTCCAGGAGCGAGAGAAGGTGACATCGGCGACGCCATGGGGAGTCCAGCGGTAGGGGGTACACCGCTTTGCGTCGACGAGGAGAAGCTGGAGCTAGTGTTGTGTAGCTGCGGACGACCCATGCTTGGGCTCGCGACGGGCGGGATTCCACCAGGCTGGCCTGCAGGACCAGCACCACCGGGACCTCCCGGCATACCTTGGTAGTGCGGAGGAACAAATCCGTAGGCGGGTTGAAAGTCACCGTAACCGTAGTGTGGTGTGTACGGGTTGAATCCCTGCGGCATGCCCTGGTAAGGTTGCCCGGACATCTGAGGCTGGAAACCAGGTCCGCCTCGGTTCATGGGTGGGCCCGTAGGTCGGCCGCCCGGTCGAACACCTCCAGCGGGCTGGAAGACACCCGCATTGGCAGGGTTGAAGCTCGGCTGGGCATGGTTCATGATCGGTGACCGGTGAGGAAGTCGACCGTTAGGGCCGCCCCCAGAGGGACTAAACGGCTGCGCATTCACCATGGGTTGACCCTGGGCATTGTATCCACGTCCCTGCTGAATTCCTAGTTGTCCCGGCTGCTGTTGTGCCTGGAGGTTGGCATACGGGTTGAATTGCTGCGGTGCGGGCGCAGGTGAGGTGAGCGCGATCGGGGCGACAGCTGCGGGCGAGACAGACGCTGCAGCTGGAGCCGGAGAGGGCGTGGCGGCAGGTGCGGCAGCGGGCGCTTGGCCTGTTGACTTTTGGAACATTTTGTGAACGTCAATCTTGGGCTTGGTCTGCGTGGCAGGAACCGGCTTCTCCGCATTGGCTGTCGGTGTCGGGGTAACGACGGGAGCATTGCCCCCGGACGCCTGTGCCGCCTGTGCAGCAGCCGCAGCGACACTTCCGAAACTCTTTACTTTTTCACCTTCACCGAGGTGCGCACCGGTCGTCTGTTTGGCGGCCGGAGAGGAACTGATCACGGAATCCGGGTTATCAAGTGTTCCGAAGTTGAGCGCCGGGTTCTTGGCCGGGGTGGTGGTGGCATCGGGAATGTTGACGGCTTTCGCAGCCGTGACGGGTGCCGCTTCCGCTACAGGGGCCGGAGCAGCAGCGGCGGCGGCAGCCTTTCGAGATTGCCCAGCCTGACTCTGTCGTGCACTCGGCGGAGTGCTGGTAGTTGCCGAATCCGAGGGAGCGAGCTTGTCCTTGTTTGAGTTCGGGGATTGAAGCGGTGACGCGGCCTGGGAAGCCGGTAGAGACACCTGAGGCGGACCTCGAGCCCAAACGGATCCAGCGAGACTTCGTTGCTGAGGCGCGGGTTTGCCACCTGCTGTGGTGGACGGGGTGGGTTTGCTCATTTTCTGGTGTAGAAGATGAAGCTGATCTGCCGATGTCGGATCAACGCGATGAGGGTGGTTGAGGCGACGATCGGGTGATCAGGTGGAGGGGAAGTGGCGAGGGATTGGCCTTTGAGTTGAACACAGTCAAGTGGTCCCAAAGACGATTGTTGGATGAGTTGAACACAGTCAAGTGGTCCCAAAGACGATTGTTGGATAGTTGACGGAGGGTATAAGCCGCCGTATAGGTGATGCTGTCGCGGTTACTATCGAGGAGGCGAGCCGTTAGACTTCACACGTAACCGATTCAGACCCCTAACTCACCCGCTAACTCGATCCCTGATCGATTTTGGTGTATATGCCTTGTCGCGACTGGTATACCCTTTACAGAAGAGCAAAGGATTCAGAAACGGACGGGACTCAAAGGTGGATTCGATTTCCAGTCGATGACAACGGGAACTGATGATCGGAGGGAAAATAAAGACGGCGCTCGTGATGCTCCGCTCCTTGCTCTTCTCTTCTCTTTTTTTCGGTGTTTTCTTCGAGGAACTCCTACTGCCGCGGCGAATGGTCGCTCTCGGGGGATGATCTCTCGTCGGAGTGTCTGTGGGAGACACGATGGGGAGGAGACAAGGAGAAGAAAGGAAGAAGAAAGCCAAGCTGACCACCTTGTCAACTGACTCGCCTGCCTCCCGTTTTCTTTTTGTCCAAGCGCGCTCTGACGTCGTCAAATCGGAGCCGTGCGCTTCTGGATGGCGCTCTGGCCGTTCCTTTTCATGTGCCAATGTGTTTGTGTATACCCTTCGGTGGCGACGACTAGAGTTACAACGGAGTATCGACCGTTTTGGTTTCGCTATCTGAATTCCTGTACAGTTGTTCCTTGTCGCATTCCTACTCGAGATATATCGCATTCAAATCCACACAAAAGAGCCGCCCGCTTCACTTGGCCGCCAACCAACGGTATTGCCATCCTCTTGCAACATTACAGGAAACCCGATGTCGCTCTTTTGAATTCTACCGGTCGTATGGGATCGTGCTCGTGCTGCCAACAGCTTCCTTGCAGCAGTTCCGGAGCCGCTTAGCGACTGATTCTCAGGGATCACAGTAACACTGGAACGTTGAGGCGGGGTCGAAGGGGGTGCTGGTCGCACAACGTTGCCAAAAAGTGTGGCTGTCGGCGAGATGTCCCAGACCCAGTTATACAAGCTTCCCGGTGGTTGATGGCTAGAAGACGGAAACTCGATGGTCATCTTCTCCCTGTTGTCTGTAGGTTTTGCCCTTCCAGAATTCCGCATGCGGTTGCGCAGACGGTTTGTAATCGAAGTGAGAGAGCACCTCCTTGATCCTTTTCTTGAGGGACTGGTCGGTGACTCCGAAGTGCCGTATCCTGCCGGCGGGGTTGAAGGTGAGTCTGGAAGAGAACTCGAACCGATACGTACTGGAGATGACATGCAGGAGAGAGTTTGGGCTTCAATGATTTTACAAATATGACTTGTGTGTCGATGTGGTGACTGAGATCGCGATGTCTGTCCAGCGGGCGGAATGGAGCACTCGCATGTGAAGGAAAATATCCAGAGAAAGCTCACCCAACCTAACAAAATCAGATGCCTGAATCACATCTATATGTAGACTTTCGCTCTCTCCCTTCACGTTTCAGCCTGCTTTGCACAGGGACCCTGCCTGAAAGGAGGCGTCAACGCTGTCGTGATGCCGGTGATACGCACTCTTTTGCTTAGCTCGCTGTTTTCCACCCGTCTGTTGAACCTCGGCAGCATTCACCTCAGAGACTTCGGTTTCATGTCTGCAAGCTGCTTTCCGAGTCGCCTGACCCCAATGACACGTCTCAAAGGATACAAGCGGTGAGCATCAACGCATTCCGAGAGGAGCGGAGCAACAGGAACACAGCCGAATATCGACGATTTGAGGCGGCGCCTGTCGAATGGCACAAGCTTGCTGTCGGCTTCCTTTGAGACAGACTCAGGCCGTGGACTGCTAGGGTAGCGTCAACATAGCGAAGCGAGATATGTTGCATCGCAACAGGAAAGGCGACCCGCAACTTGCTACTTCTGTCGGGACTTGGAAAGGGGTTTGTGCGAGATAGTTCAGTTGTTAGTAGTAGAGAGGGGCGTCCATCGTACGTAAAAGCAAACAGGACGCGGACTCTCACAGGCAACCCGGTAACCTCTCCTGTGTCGGGCGAAGAAGGGCTTTCACAAATTCTTGGCTTGCAACTTGATCCCTACATTTATTGCCTTCTCGCTGGATAATAGGCACTTCTGGCCTTCTGGCCCAACTTTTCGAACCTCGGAGTCGTTGTGCCTATTCAAGAGATACTTGCCATGCTACTGCGGCAGTGCGTTTCACCTTCAGATACCCAGATCTCGTCTTTTTGCATTATCCTCAACGACACTTTGGCCCTGACCTTATCTCTGCCTATCAATATGAACATGGGCAATCTGGTGCTGAACAATGTACTCTAGCTCAAGCGGTTTGCACTTCGTGGGTTACAACGAATAATTATGCCATTGCTCGACGTGTAAACACTGTTAACGAAGTTTGCTATCGCACGATACATGCATCGTGGATCGAATGATCAGCTCATCGTTCAGTTTCAGGCTTCTGTACTTCACGAATCTTGTCCACAGTAATATGACAGTACATCGTCCACTGGGTCTATGGTGCCCGGGGTGCTTCCTGCTCGACTGCAGGGGCGACTGTTCCTTTTCTCATCCTTGACGTCGTCACTACTCTCTTCAACCAAGTGTTCAGCGGAGTGCTGCTCGACCGAAACACTTGGTTCTTGTTTGTGGAAAGATTGAAGGGGAGGCAGTAGTGGAGTAAGTGGTCTCGACCCCCTATGGGTTCGCTCTGTGGAGGCGACCGCTGTTCCAGATGCCTTGGTCCCGTACGCAGTCTGTTAGGTAGAAGTATATGACTCCTTCATCAGTGATAGGAAAGCTCGACCGAAAGACGCAGCCTACTGACTCCTGAGCTTGAGATGGAACACGAAGCAGGTCCCGTCTGCTGTGTGGCGAGTGCATGCTGTGGGCTGCCGATACTAGCGACCGTAGTATGCTCACCCGGCTCTTCTGTGCCCTGTTCGCTTTGAAATCTGCCCAGTTTCCGTCGGACTCTATCCGTAATACTCTGGACCGGACTTTGTCGTCCCTTTGGCCCTTGGCCTCGGCGAAGCGAGCACTCTCCTGCAACAACATGGTGAAGGCAGGCAAGCAGGTGCGCAACTCTCTTCACGTTAGCGTCCTTCGCATTGTCTTTCGATATTGGCATGCTTTAGAAAAGACTCGGGAACTCAGCTTCGGCGCCAATCAAGTAACCTGAAACGTCAGAACCCGATCTTGTGCCTCTACTTATATGGAGCTTGACGAGGCAGGCAAGAAAGGATGGCAAGGTAGGGCCCAGAACAGTGAAAGGCGGACAAGAGATCAGGTTGTTGCGGGCGTCGCAGCAAACAAGTCATGAGCCACACGGCGTCTTCGTGCCCTCTTAGTGGAACCTTCTCGTAGTCTACAAGTCCGTTTTCGTCAGTACGGAGATAATGTGAAAGGAGTGTGCGAAGCACCCATAAACACTGGACGCTGACCCAAAGCGACAACAAGTTACCAAGCGCAGTGCACTTCCCTTCAATCCATGGTCTCAGACGCCTAGCATCGATTCTGTCGCTGAGGCGAATCGGTCTACCTAGCCTTGTCATATAAATCGGGTTCGCATTTTCATCTCTGCGCGTCCTTGCTTCCCATCCTTGCAGACATGTTGGAAGGTTATATAGCTTACTAACTCAGTCGCGACCAATGGAAACGTCGTCAGTGTCATGGATAACAGTTCAGCCATTACTCACAGGGTGATAGAAGGCGACTTAGGCGCATCAGATTTGGAAAGAGGAGTCATGGTGTCAGACACACCAGTCATGCGGAGTAGGTCGCAACTTCCTAATTCGGTTAGAGGGTTGCGACGGGGATGTATATAGTCAGAAGAGGGGCACTACTCTAGTTCTAGTTCTAGTCTGTTTCCTCAGACAACTATTCTTCGTTTATTGTTAGCATAGTCGTATTATACAACTGTCCGATTGCAGTCATAACAGTCAGACCTTCAGTCCGCTGAAACACAGCCATGCTGATTTTATTCCAGATTTTATCTTAGACAAGTTTGGACGGAATCACCGTGTGTCACCTTCTGCGGTGTCGACAATACACGCGACCGAATTCATCGCCTCTTGACTTGCATCTCCGTGCTCTTTACAACTTTCTCCGCCCAAAGCTCTGCGTGCTTTCAGGCCGCCCTGCTTATTTCCGCCAGAACTCTACAGCTTGGCCACTGGATGCCACTTCAGATACTTCCCCCCCTCCTTCCCCTCATCACCTCCCGCCAACACGCATTGCCGATCACACACCTCCTCAACCTTGCCCTCGACTTCCTTCTTGAAATCCCGCACCCCTCGACACCCTTCGTCCAACTGGCGCTCGCTCACCAAATCCGCCCAAAGACGGGCGAAGAGTTCAGCGCGGGTAAGCGCAAACGCATCCGAGGACGAGCGCGAGCCATCGATATAACTCCGAATGATCTGCTCAGACGGTAAACCCCAAGCTCGGAATTTCCCCCAGAGCTCGTCCCCGCCCTCGGGAGCAAGGATGGACAATTCGGGCGCGGCAGAGAGCGTTTCCGAGCGTTTTCGGTCAAACCACGTTGTGGCCAACTTGGATTCCTCGATTCGAGGGTCATCCAAATCCTTGGGATCCCATGCGGCGGGCTCTTTGCTCTTGTGGACCAGCACCTGATCCACACCGGCAAACATGTCACCTGTTGCCGTGAGGAATGCACAGCACATGCGCAAGTCCTTGTCGAGTTGATCACGGAGGGAACGGAGTTTACGTGATTCTCGCCAGTTGAGGAGGGCAATTTTCATTCCGGTAGGAGATCGTTCGCCAATGGTTTTAATCGTCTGCTGGGCCCACTCCAAGGCTCGCTCGGACCACTTCTTTTCCGAATTCTCTGCATCGACGGCGGCTTGTAGGACGGCCAGGATCTCCTTGACGGTCGGCTTGGAGAACGCTCGGTCAAGTAGAGTCCGGACATCGCCCGCAATGTGGGAAGGTACATCGGCGGTTTTCGCGGTCGACACCCCGTCGGCTGTGGAGACCGGTGCGTTGAACTTCGTCAACAGTCCGGAAATCTTGGACGTCGTGAGATCGGATTCGGGCAATGCTTCGATGGCGGTCACAACATTAGAAAGTTCAGCTTTCGGGATATAATGTGTGGCGATCCCCAAGTCGCTAGAAGGGCCCCATCAGCACGCGTATACGTTCAGAAGAGCGGACGAGCACCTACTAAACCGCTCGTCCAAACAAAGACTCTCCAGTCACCGCCAACCAAGCGCCGACCGCACCATCGAGCTGCGCGAGGTAAAACTGACTCCCGACGTCGGGCGCGAATCCGATCTTGGTTTCAGGCATGGCAAAGATGGTTCCCTCGGTGGCGATTCGGAGGGGTGCGGGGTAGGAGAGTCCGGCGCCTCCGCCCACTGAGGATCGCGAGACGAAGGAAGTAATGAAGGATGGGAAGGGGCGAACGAGCGGTCAGATATCTTGGCGGTGGGCGAACAGTGACGTCCCGGAAAGGGAAGAAGGACAAAAACTCACTGGTCGGTCCATCCATAAACACGACATACGTCTTGCCCTTGCCATGACCCGCTCCCTGTTCCCCTTGCTTCTGCTCACCGACAAACAACGGCTGCTTTCCCGTAGCCAACAAGGCCAACAGGTAGTCTAGTTCATTTTCGGCTTGAAAAAAGGTGAGAGCTTCGGTGAGGCCGGTGGTAGAGGTGCGCGCGGCGGCAGTGATGGCTGGTGGATAGGAAAGGCAGAGATCATAGATCGCGGAGAGGGTTTGCATACGAGAAGGGCGGGAGAGAGATCGATCAGTAAGTGCTCTTGCAAGATGGACAGACCGACTCGGCCTCGGATTTCACAACACCGAGCACACAGCTAACGCTCTAGATCTATCAGTGTCTCCCTCTTTTGTCTGAACCGTCCGCTCCCATGCACGACGCACTTCCGCGTTATTGCACTTCAAACCATAACTCACCCTTGACATCACCACCGGCACAAAAACCCCTCCCCTCGCCACGCGCAAGGATAACCCTAGGGCCGTCATCTCCCGTCCTCAGCCACTCCTCAACCTTGGGCCTCAAGAGCGTGACCATCTCCTCGTTGAGCGAATTCAACGCCTTGGGACGGGACAAGGTGTACCCTGCGACACGGGCGTTGCTGAATGTCGGAAAGGTGACCACGGGGGTGGAGGAGGTGTTGGGTGTGGACATGGTGGAGCTGAATCTACGGAGGAAGGGTCTGAACATGCTGTTGTGTTGCCCTAGAGTATCATCAGCCTGGAATCACAGTAACATCTGGTAACAACCCAAGTAGACGAGGAGCGTTGACGCATTCTGGGGTATATTTGCTTCCGCGTTTCGGCTACGGCTACTTGCGCGACGGTGATTCTTACTCCGGCTATCTCGAGTCGGTCGCAGGGAGAGTCTCCCCTTCCTCTTGCATAGATGCTGTGAGCAGCGGTCAGGATGACCTTTGTCGTGCACCCGAGCAAGGTCAAGGTTCACGTTTATGCTTGAATGCCTACAGAGCTAGCTCGTACTTTAGCCTACGCATGTGGAATATCCCTCATCCATTCCTCGTGAAATCTACCGTCCTCCTGCGTTCCTTCTTGCGTTCGACATGCTGTTCCAAGGGTCAAAAATCCAGAACAGGACCGCTCACTCTCAGTGTCCTCTACCGCTGAACTAAATTGTGCCTGTCTTCCCGTCGTAGTGTTCTGCGAATTGCCGGGCTTGAAGAGGTGCTCAATGTCACCGCGACATTTATTCTTGAACCAAGCCTTGATCTTTTCTTTTCTGTCGTCGTGGTTACAAAAGGCAAGAGCGTTGTCCGGGCCGAATGCTTTAATAAACTCCTTGAATTTATTCGGCGGAGTCGTCGTGCCGGAGTGGTCTTCCTCGCGGCCGCTAAGCTGTCGGATCGAGTATTCGGAGGCTGGCTGAAGCCCATGGTCGGCTGGATGAGCAGCTTGAGTTCTTTGCATGTTCCGCGTCTCATCGCCACTTCTGGGGGGAATTCTGTGAGTTGCTCGCCTGAGCCTTCGTTGAGGGGGTTGCATGTCCGACTTCCCATCGCCACTTCTTGGGACAATTTTCTGGGTTACTCGCCTGAGCTTTCGTTTAGTGAGTTGCATGAAGTGAACCGTCCAAAGATTGCTAAAGCCCTGCTGGGTAGTACTATACCGCGAGAGTAAATCAATCGTCGCTTGAGCGAGAATGTTGACGCAAACAAACAACGACCCGTCCCTCTTTTTTGTCGCAACAACTTCCACCAGGCTGTGCATCTATTGGAGGCGGAAGGCTGTACTGCGTTCTTCCGTACGACAATCGGCCGAAAGGAAGGCAAAGGGTCGGGGTCTACGTCAAGCGCCACCGGGCGGTTTCACAGAAGATCTTTTTGACGCATCAGATTGGTCTTTCAACGCTAGGAAACTATCAGACATATACGTAACACGATGCATCCAACAGAATGGCTAGTAGTGGCGAAACAACATTCCCACAACGGGTTTTGAAAGACCCCTTGCTGCTTCGCTTTCCCCATCGCATCTCTGGCATACAGCAACGTCCAATCTAGTAGAAATTAGACTCTGCTGTATCCTCGTCGTGATCGTCATACTCTCGGCTATAGGAGGACTCGGCCCGTTTAGTTTGTACTTCCGACTCCCTTACGCTCTCAGCTGCGCTTTCATCCCCCATGGCGTCCTCGCCTGCTGGAGATTCCATGCCTCATGAAGGGCAGTGGCGCGTACAGTCCCTGTTACAGCCTCGAAGAGGATTCCTGGAGCCTGACCTTTGAATCCGTTCTTGAACCATTCTTTCAGTGGTCCCTTTTCCTCGGGCAAACACTGGCTGAGGCAACGTTCCTTCCCAGCCCTCTCAAAAAGTCCTCGAAAGACACCTTTTCATTTCCTTGGGTTGAGCCAGTAGGATAGGTGCTGGTCTGCGCCGGTTCTTTGCCTTTCCCGCTTGTCCGCTTTTGCGCTGGATTGTCGAGGTCTTGTAGTTGGGGTAAGAAACATATAGTGTTCCGCAATTCCGAAGCACGGGCATATGCGCCCAACGACGATCATCGCCGCATATATGTCAAGTCGACGTCCCTTTCGATGTCCGCTCAGTTTTTTCATGTGAAAGGAGGGGCTGGCAGAATCCAAACCCCTGCGCTACGTCACAAGTGCCCGGTGTGCTTGATGAACAGAGTATGAATCCTTGAACTGCTCTAGGGGTGCCAAGCGTTCTACGTTTGAGCACCAGCATTACACTCTCTGCCCCGCTACGGCTTCTCCACGGACCGAAATCCTTACCAAGCATGCACCACCTGCGCCAACCTCTGCCACTCATCCAACGCACGCACATACTCGTCCCTCTCCGCCATCATCCTCCGCGCCCCTTTGTCCTCCTCCTCCTCCAACACTCCCCGCGCGTCTCCTCCTTGCTCCCCGCTGTCCTCCGGCAGCGATGTGTCCGCGGAGAGGAACATTGGTTCATCCGGATACCAGATAGTGAATGCCGTAAAAGTCGCTTGGGGGACCACCTGACGGATGTGGATCCATTCCTCGTCGGGAGGTGAAGGGGGCAGGGAAACCATCTGATCGACCAGGGCGATGGATGTGGTGTGGTGTAGGTCCTCCCTTGTTGTTGTAGGATTCCTCTGCATCGTCGTTTGATCCTCCTCCAGACGTGTCTCCTCGGCTACGGATTCTGCAACTTCGGGCGGTGGGATAAGGTCGGAGGATTCGCGAGTGGTGGTCCCGTCGATAGGTAGAGTTTCTTGCTGTCCCGAGATGACAGCATCGATAGGTATTGCCATTTCCTGCTCCCCGTCCTTGTCCTCGTCCTCGTCATCATCATCATCATCATCGAGGCTAAACCTCTTCACCACCGCACTCGAACTCCCCCCCGCCCTCCGCGTCGATTTCCTCGAGACCGCCGCCGCAGAAGCCTTTCGTTTCCTCATCGACCTCGTTCCCTCCCGCGCCTCCTCCTCCTCCTCCACAGGGGGCTCCCCCACCCGGCGCTGTTGCATATCCTCCGTCCGCCGCGTCGGTCTCTCGGGGACGGAGAAGAGGTACCCCTTGTACCCGCGGGGAACCGTGACCCGATGTTCATACACCTCACGCCCACGAAACGCCGCTACCCTCCCTGTCGGACCTTGCTCCCCGGCCTTACTCCCAGTCTCGTCCCCCTCCCCCTCCTCCGGATCCTGCGGATGTCCGAGTCCCCGAGGTCTTGCGAAACGGGGCTGGAAATATACCTCGGTTTGCGCGGGGCCGGTGTAGGACAAGTGGAAAGGCATGAGTCGGATTTGAGTCGGTTCGAGGACCGGGAGGGGTGTCGAAGCGGCCGGGGCGAGGAGTGTGCGGTATGTGGGTGGCATGGCTTGCGTTTGAGGGAGAGGAGGAGGTGTGTACGTGGTTGACACCTATCAATCCATCACCTATCATACCTGGCTTTCCATTAGAAGTCGCGACCTTGGAGGAAACGCGTCGGCGGCCGGAATAAGCGGAAGCGAATAATAATCTCTCCCCTTTACTTTACTTGTCCTTTTCCCTATCTTCCTATCCTCCAGACATTTCTAGTCATATCATCCACCCAAGATGGCCCTATTCTCTTCCGCCTTCAACCCGGGCACAACCAACCTCGCTCAATCAACACGCACCACCGCCAATCCCTTCTCCTCCACCTTCACCCCCGCGACAGCAGCGCCCATCGTCGACCCGCATGCGACCCGTCACGCCAAGAGGAAACGCACTTCGGACGCCCATACGCAGCAGGTGAACCGCGGGAAAGCTTACGGGGATCGGGAGAGCGTGAAGAGTGCGCAGAAGAATGTGGAGAGATTGATGAAGGTGCTTGAGAAGGGCGATGGTGGCGAACTCAACACCCACAACAAGAAGAAGAGTTCGTCGAGGAGGAAGAGTACGGGGAGGGAGGGGGATGCGCCGTTGACGATGGATGAGTTGAGGAGGCGTCTTGCCGAGGAGGAGGAGGAGGAGGAGGAGGAGCAGCAGGGAAAATCGCAAAGAGGGCAGGATAGGGACGACAAGCCAAGCAAGAAGAAGAAGATCAAGTATGGCTTGGACGGACGGCCAATCTTGCCCCCTGGGGTGTCATCGATTGCTGAACTCGAGTCGAGAGGCAAGAAGGGGAATCCGGGACAAGTCGAAAAGAACGGCAAACAGCCACAGCCACAGCCACCGGCACAAGGGAAAAAGACACAGGCAGCCCCAGCGCCACCCACAGTCGAAGACGCCCTCTCCTCCTCCTCGGACGAAGAAGATCTCGAACCGCTCGGGCCCCCAGCACCCATGACCACCCTTCAAAGCTCTCTCGCCAATAAACTATCCTCTGCGAAATTCCGATGGCTTAATGAGCAGCTCTATACCCTCCCGAGCACGGACGCGTGGGATTTGATGCGCAAGGAAGGCGGAAGCGCGTTTGCTGATGTAGGTTCTCTCTCCCCCTCGCGCGCTTTTCGTTCTGGTTACCCTGTGCTGATGCATTCCTTATTCCGTGTAGTACCACGACTCGCATCGTCAACAGACGGCAGCATGGCCGTCCCCTCCTTTACCGTACATCATCTCCGCCATCCGCTCCTCCCCCTCTACCCAATCCAACCTCATTGTCGACCTTGGATGCGGTGACGCGTCCCTCGCCAAGGAATTGAATGGGCTCGAGGAAGGGTACACTGTGCTCAGTTACGATTTGGTCGGGGATGTGCAGTACTTTGCTTCTTCGCCTGAACACCCGACGGCGGCGACGAGGGGATGGGTCGTCCCCGGGGATTTCTTGGATTCCGTGCCCCTCCCAGGAGAACCAGGAGGCCATGAACACGCACAAGATGGGTTCCCTACCAGTGAGGTAAACACACCGGAAGTCGGGAGGAAGAGGGGGAAAAAGGCTGCCTTGTTGCTGAAGCCGCAGAGAGTCGCGACGCCGCAGGTGGTGGATACGGTGGTGTGTTGTTTGAGTTTGATGGGCGTGAATTGGGTCGGAGGGATCTACGAGGCTTGTAGGATCTTGAAGACTGGGTGAGGGTTGGAAAGATACCTTGCTCTGGTCGTTTGGTGCTGATATCTTTTTCTCTCCTGCGTAACGCAGTGGCGTCTTCCATGTGGCCGAAGTGACGTCGCGACTCATCTCGAACAAGGAGTTTGTCAAGCTGGTTGAATCGTTTGGGTTCCGTCTGGACGAACACGTAAGTCGGGCGCGCAATGGTTGTAGGCAGAGAGCGCGAGTCTGATTCCCTCTTCCCGCGGCCGCAGACGGCACCGACGACGCATTTCGATCTCTTCAGGTTCATCAAGACTTCTTTTGCGCCCCTGGGCATCGTTAAGGGCCAAGCCGGGTGGGAGAAGAGACTCGCGCAGGGACCCAAAATCATGAAGGGGTGCGTGTACAAGAAGCGTTGAGGGTTGTAGACGGCACGCAAGGCGATAGGCGTCGGGTGACTCGAGATCTCGCTGGCAAGATACAAATTTCTGTTACAACTTGTTGCGAATGTCGCGCCTCACCAGTCCTCAAACGACGACCAATCCACTCACATAACTCACACTGCTGTCACGTACCGACTCGCATCGACTGCTCTGTTCGTACCGAACAAACACAATCTCGGCAGGGGAGTCGCGGGTGGACGTCTTGGCAGACGCTTCCAGGATGGCGATGAGCACCGAAATCGGGTTCCTGCCGCAGATTGTATTCTGCGGGAAGAAAATAGTCAGAGGACACCCTCGTCACCACGTCCCGGCGCCGAAAAAGGGAGAAGACGTACCCCCGTGCGCTTCAAATACTTTCGAAACTCACTACCGGTCCCTTCCTTTCCCCCGTGCCGCAAAATATCCATCGCCTCGTGATCCATGTACTGAATACTCTGCCAGATCGGCGTCTCTAGCTTGTTGGTCAGAGTTCCGCGTCCGAGGGTGATCAGTTCGGGAGGCGAGGCGACTGTAGCTCCGCCGGTGACTTTCGACGTCGTTGTTGTCGTCGGTGGAACGGAATTAACGACCGGCGGTGGGTTGGGATAGTAGGGCGTATGGCTGAATCTAGTTCCCCTTAGAAAAAGAACGGTAGGAGCTTGTCAACACGCGCTCCCGACGAACGGAAGCATCGAGACTTCACCAATGACAAAAATCAGAACTGATGATCCAAAACGTCTCCGGGTCATTCCAGTACTCTTGAAACGTCTCGGCGTATTCCTGGGCACTACTTTCAGAAACATTCCCGACGAGAAGGGGCACGAGTTTCATGTGCGGCCTAGAAAAGATGCGCGGAGCAACGCCGAACGGAGTAAGCTCCTTTGATGCGCAGGTGGAACACTAAGGGAGAGTGCGGCGTACGAGTTCTTGAACATGTATCGGATGTAGGGGAGGTGCATTTCCAGGCTATGTTCGTCGCTGTCCGTCTCGAGATCCATATCGTCAAACATGCCCGTCTTCTTTAGTTTGGTGATAGCTGATAGATCGGCCGCGGACGCGCTCAGCACCAGTCCATTGTGCCGCACGCGTCAAATGAAAGGCTTACTGTCCATATCGATGGGGATATCTCCTAGTGGTGTGGCGTATGTGGAACACTTGCTCAAGGCAATCCTCTTGAGGTAAAAATGATGAGAAGGACCCAATAGAAAGACGCGTTTGCTGGTGAAGACCAGAGGCTAAAAGTCAGCGCGGTAGGGATCGTGCAGAAACGGAGAGGACGTGCATTTTTTGGACAGGAATCGCTGCATACGCCCAGGCAGCTGCCGGTCCAGAATACGAGTACCCAGCGTGTCTTGAGAAAGTCGACTTTCGTATCAGCGCAAGACACCTTCTCCAGCCCCGGGTATGACACTCACGGCCCGATCAAGGCCTTGCATCTCTCCATAGGCGGGTGGTAGTCCAGTTCCGCGATGGGTTCCACACGGGCCAAGTCTTGTTCGAGCTGAGCTTGTAATTGGGCAGCTACGGGTGAGGGAAGGGTTGACATCCCTTGGTGCAAGGGGTGAGGAGGCAAGGCGTACGGTTCGAGGTGTACCAGCTGCCTGCGTGGCTTGCGGGTCTGTTTGATGAGAGATGGTCAAACGGGTACAGCTGTGAACGAGCGAGACGGATAACTACCTTGTCGTCATCTTGTCCGATAGTCTTAGGGTAGGTGGGTAGGTGCCTGCTCTCTCTATCTGTTGTTGCTTTCCGTCTTGTATGGACTGAATGACACCATCCAACCACTCTTCATCGCTTGCTGACGTCACTTCACCTGATATTGGCGCTAGAGTATTGCCACTAATTGTAAATAAGCGCTCTCCCCCTCCTGCGTGGAGACCCTCATCACATATTGCCCCGGGCTTACGTCGTGTTCCATCTTTAGAAATTATCTCGGCCACTGCCACGGAGAGGAGTAATCACACAACACCTGTATGAAATCCCAGTTCATGGCAATATCTACAGACACACAAGTACAACCCTAACGCTGCTGCGCCTAAGCCTCCTGTGTAACTTCTGTCGATGGTTGTTGCTGTTGTTGTGTCTGTGTCTGCTGTTGAGGGGCACGAGGTCCACCACTACCACCGCCGCCGCCTCCCGAGCGACCACCACGACCTCCTGCGTTTCCACCTCCTCGCCCCGGGTTACCTGTCGAAGGCGCACCACCTCGTTCGACCTGGTCCTTCTTGGACATGGCGTAATGGATGGCCTGGGATCGGAAAGCGAGCGAACGGGTCGTTTCGATGAGCGTTGCTGTAGGTGTCTGATGCGATCGAGAGATGTGAAGCATGTTCTGCGCGGGCGGCGGGGGAAAGCGCCTTTAGTATCAAGTTCATTCGCTCGTCAAGGCATACCACCTACAGCTTGCAAGTCAATCTTGGCGTCAATGCCCAATCTCGAGTCTCGGATCAAGTTGACAATCCACTTTTCCCCATCCTCCCTCGACAAATTCAGTCGTTTCGAAAAGTCGCTACGTACGTCGGATTAGCTCGAGGCGCCAGAATGTATAAATCCCTCACACTCACGTAATATCAATTCGCCTGTGTATTCTGCAGTAAACCTCGCTGATCAACCACCGGGCGTTTTCCAAAAAGTCGGGCGCCAACGAGTTGAGGAAAAAGTCATTCTCCAAAACCTGCTCGGCGACCCGCAGACGCTCCTGCGCGCCCTCAAAGTCAAAGTCTCCGTACAGATCCTTGAGGAAACCGGTGATCGGGTCAGAGTAGTTGTATTCTTCCATCAAGACAATCTTGGTGACTTCCTTGACGGGGTCTCGGATCGTACGCGAACCCAGGACGGAAGGCGTGGCGGCCTTGCCTCCCGCAGCGCGGCTCAGGATACCGGCGGCGACGACGTATCGTAGCAAATGAGGGGCGGCAGTCTGCATGGTGTTAAGGTAGGCCGGGGAGAGGAACAACTCCAAGAGTGCTTGTCGGCCGTTTTCGTGGTTGAAAAAGACAAACAGAGACCAGTGCAAGAGCCATGTTCGTGCTTGCAGTTGAACGCTCGGCTTGGCCTGGTCGGCCGTTTGAGGGTTATCGATCAAGTCCCGGAGATCCTTGACTTCCGACAAGGCGGCATCCCATTCACCACAGAGAATGTTGGAGCATAGTTTACCCCAGTGCGCGGAAAGGTTGAGGTCGGCCGAGGGCGACAAGATGAGGAAGTGGTAAAGGTACGAAGCGGCACCCTCGTAGCCTCCATAAGTGTACTGGTAGTGTCCGTAGTGGTAGAGCGCGTTGACTTGATCGAGCGTCAACTATGGTGGAACGCGAGTCAGCCGACTTCGTTCAATGGCCGTCCTTCGATGAGCGCTGCGCTTTGCAACCTACGTTGTACTCCTTTTGCAACAACTCCATATTTCTCTGCTTGTCCACTGCTCCCTTCAATCGGTCAGCGACCTCGGGGTTCTCGATGACTTTGAGTACGGGCGCAGCCGATTTTTGAAGAGCGTCATTCTTCTGCATCGCTTCCTCTCGGAGGCTGGCAAAGTCTGTTGGGAAGGATTAGCTTTGCGTAACTGCGACCGATCGTCATACTTACCAGGCATGTTCTCGTCAACACCCGACATGCCCTTGACCTGATCAGCCAACTGCTTGGCGTAATCGATCATGTTGGTACCCTTAACAAGTTCATACCTATGATCAACACAGCAGCCATCAGTGGCATCTCAGCTACGACCGCACATGCAGCACTTACTGAGCCTTCTGCAACTCCTCGATAGAGTACAATGGTGTGTCCAACTCCGTCAAGTGGTTGAGCAAGGCCAAAGCCAGATGACGGTCCAAGTTGGGGATCAAGGTCTATTTGGCGGAAAGACGGCACACACGGTTCAGCTCGAGGTGTGCAAGCTTACACCCACGCTGGACTTACCTGAGTCAAGTCATATTGAGCGTATTCAGACATGCTGAAAAGAACGATGGCTACCTAGGTTTCCGAGTCGTATGCTGGTGCTGGAAATGACTGTTCCGCGGCGTTTTCAGTCGTCGGATTCTCCTTTTTTCACGGGTTGAACTCGGTGTCGTTGCAGTCGCTGTCCTACGGTTCTCAGCGTGTTGTATTCCGTCACAAGCAACACCTATGAAACGTATTGATCTACGGGTTGTTCAAGCAGTGATCGAACTGGATAATTCCTTGCTTTTCGCGTAAGAGGAAGCGCAACTTGGGTCACAAAAGCGCGCGGCGCCCAGAGAGCTTACCAGAGTCGGATCAAACGTCTTCGTTCAGAACGCCCAAGGATGATGTAATCACCACCCTCCACCTCTGATTCTATACCTGTTTCCAGCGTTCTTCCTGCCGAGTATGACGATGGGTTCATCTCCCCATTCCTTTGTTTCCAAGGCAAGTTCCGTATATATCATGTTGCCACCATCTGGATTCTATTGCTATTCTGCCCCGAACTTGCAGATACCACAATCGATAGGAAACCACCATGACTGAACACGTTATCCGACTTCTCTGTGACGCTCAGAACTACCCTTGTAAGTTGAACATCTCATCTATCACCTAGGTGAGCGCTCACACCCAAGTGTATCAGGGGGAAGAGTGGGTTCCGACTCGATCATTACCGAGATGGGTCCAGAAGCCAGTGGGAAAGACTGGAAATTGAGCGAGACGACTCCGTACGCCGAGGTTAGTGAAGTAACACAGCTTGTCCTCATCCTCGTCTCAGTTGAAATCTGCTTTCCATAGCTCTGGATGACCACTCACCCCAATCTCCCCTCCCGGCTGTACGACTCTCCCTCCACCAAGCTCTCTCAGCATCTCAATGCCCACCCAGAGCTCCTCGGCGTCGTCCCGAAAAAGTTCCCCAAGCCAGTCGAGGGAAAGAATGAAAAGCATGTGCCGTTCTTGTTCAAGATCCTGACTTGCAAACAAGGCAAATACCATGCTTTATCCAGCGGGACAACAAAGCTAATCCCGATGCCGACATAGCGCTTCCCCTCCAGATCCACCCCGACAAGAAGCTCGCCGCAGAACTCCACGCCCGAGACCCCGCGAAATTCTCGGACGCCAACCACAAACCCGAGATTGCCTGTGCTCTTACCCCCTTTCTCGGCTTTGCAGGATTCGCACCGTTTGATCGAATCGCCAGCAACATCAGTTCCATTCCAGAAGTTCGAGAATTCCTTTCCCCCTTGCCGTCCTATCAGCCCTACATGGACGACCAGATCAACACGGACAAGTTGAAGGCGTTGGTCAAGGATATCTTGTCATTGAACCCCAAGTCAAGTGGTATTATGGAGACGGCCAGAGATGCGCTCAAGGCTGTGACGGGGATGCAAGAGCCTGAAAAGGAGAGGGGAGGTGGTGATGCGCAAGGTGTGGTCCGGTCGCTCATCGAGAGGATTGACAAGGAAGGACCGGAGAGCGTCTTCGGAGGAAGCATGTGGAATGATGATCAAAAGAAGAGGATTAGCGTGGCATTGAAGAAGACCCAAGAGTTTTACGCGGGTGATCCGGGAATCATTGTCGCTTGGTTTGTTTCCTGCTTGCTGTCATGTGGCGGATCGGATTGACAAGATTCGCTTGTCAGTTTCTTTATGAACTTGGTCGAGTTGAAACCCGGAGAGGCAATGTATGTTCAGGAAGATGGATTGCACGCTTGGTTGGACGGGCAGATTATCGAGCTCATGGCCAATTCGTGAGTCGTATCTTAGTCCTGCAGGACCTGCCATGCTGATGCCTGAATTATTTTTGGTAGCGACGACGTCTTGAACGCGGCCTTTATTGAAGGTGGCGAAAAGGATGACCTCAACATCTTCATCGATGCCATGCGATGTGATCCCCGTCCAGCGGAAAGTTACAAGCTCGAGACGTTCCGATGGAGTCTAAGCGAAGGTGCAGGGGCGACCGTCTATCAGGTTCGTCTCTTTCCTTTGCTCTGTAGATCCCGTCGACTAAAATGCTCGATACCACGCAGGTCCCGGCGGAGGAGTTTTCCTTGTACCACGTCGTTGGTACCGCGGCTACCACAACCATTAACCCTCTGAATGGCCCCACGATTGCCATCTTGACTGCCGTCCCCGAGACTGGTGCTCACATCGCAGACAAGACTGCCGACAATACGTTGGATGTCAAAAAGGGACAGGTTTACTTTATCGCTGCTGGAACGACGATAGAGTTCGGACCCGGCGTGGAGGTGTGGGCTGCGTTCTACGATGATCAGAACAGGGAACAAACGGGAGACATGATGTGATCTGCGTCAAGCGCTGACCAAGACTATCGACTGTATCACAACTAGAATTAACTCCTCTCCGCCAACCGTGTATCTAACAGTAATTAGTAAAGCAAGACGGTGTTGGTAGCAAGATGTGCTTCTGTGTGCATAAATCGTCTCGAAACCATCAGAGTCGTACTGTTATCCTTGTAAAACACCAGGTCTATCCCTATGTGGCCCGAGTTCACCTGCGCGGAATTTTAGCTGAACCGAGAGTTTGCCCGACAGATCGACGCCTGGATATCAGACCCAATGCTCCAGTGGAGACCTATGCATGATGAATCATGCAAATAGGCCAATAGGGTGTGACATGATGGAGCATATCAAAAAAATATTAGTCGCTCGCTCGCAGCCGGTCGAGGCTTCGATCGCTCCGCAGCCAGCCAAAACGCCAGAGCCAAACCACTGAAACGCCGGTGCTTGCTGCCTTTCATTCGGGTTTCTCAACTGCACAGATACATCTTCTCGTGTCACCATTCAACGATCCGCTGCTAGAATCTCCTTGACCCCTAGTACGAGGACCTTAAGCCTCCGCTTACGCTTTCGATCCGGCACACGGTTCAGCTTATTTCGCTCGACGTCGTTCGCCTTCCTCCGTTCGGCCATCCGCCTTTCACCTTACAATCCACCTCGAGCATGATAGTCAGTGTTTCAGGGGTATCATTAAGCCCACGGACGAGTTTTGTCACGCCGAGATAGCCATATAACTCAAGACGGTAGCTTTCTGGTTCCCACGGGCATCCTCAGTCTTCCTTGGTTCAAGCTAGCCAGACACTCGCCCATCCTTTTGTAAAAATGGACGAAACCGGAGTAGATGCATTGGTGGCAGCTCCTCGTAGACCAAGAGGTGTACGAGGTGGTACAGCTGGAGGTCAGTTTAACGATGGTCAACTTGGCACCGGTAATGCAAGGCGGTCCGGTGGCGGTAATCTTGTGGATAGAATCGTAGGCCTGCAGCGAAGGCAGGCCGGTACATCTCGGTACGTACCAAGTGTTGATTCTGTCATTGCGTCGGGCCAAATTATTAAAGATTCTATCCGACGATCCGCAGAACGGCGAGGTCCGCCAAAGACCAGGATGTGGGCAAAGCACCTCCATCACCGGGGATGGTTCCGGAACGACCGGAACGAAGGGATCCCACTACGGTTGACGCAGATATCTCGCGGGACAACGTTCGCCAATCCGCCCGACGGCCTTCGCAACCCAACGCTTCTCGCATGCTGTTCGACCCTTCCGCTACGGGATCTTCTACAAGCACAGGACAAGACCGGCAAAAAAGAACCGGTCGGGAAGCTCTCATTGCGAACGAGACTCGCACGAGGTCGCCAATCTTGCGACACAGCGATACCTACGAAATACCTGCTCCAAGAGCGCCATTGCGTATACAAAGTAAAGTTGGCCGAATGAGAAGACCTGCCGAGGACAATTTCGACGACGATAATGATTTTGTACGGGATGACAACAAGTATCTCGTTCGGAGCGGAGACGAGGATCGGCAGCGGACATTGCAGCACAAGGAGGAGTTTTCCCGGGAGATTGGACAAAGGGCAGACGAGTATGCTGGTTTGCGCAATCTAGGCGGGAAAGAGCCCAGACACACGCGGTTCGATGAGTCGGACGCTAATTCCGAAATCAATGAATCGCGACATCGGAGAAAGGAAACCAAGGATGAAGATAAGCGACCGAAAGAAGCGAGCCGAACAGGCTCAGATATGCCTCTTTCCAGCAAGTACGCACCTCTCTCGGTGAACCACAGGAGTTCGTCGGGCGAAGGGCTTCACTCCTGGGGCAGACAGCAGCCGACCGATGAGGTGGATATCCGCAGAGGACAAGGTGGCACCTCGAAACAAGGGCAAGGTCCGACGAGGATGCTGTTCAATCCCAATGTACATGACCCCCTCAAGTTTCAGCAGACACCATCGGTCTCGACTGGCAACGGCAGCCACGCGACCGGGAATACACATGCTACAAGCAGAAATGGTTATCCCTACCGAGGCCCATCATCGATTGGTACAACCATCTCTGCTGAATCGCATATGGATAAAGGTAGATCGAGTAAACATCCATCCAGCAAACTTGTGATACCCATGATCTTGGATGAAGACGATGAAGAAGATCAGAAAAGGGCGGATAAGGAAAGGGAGAGGCGTAAGAGGAAGGAAGGAAGCGAGAGAGGACTTCAAGTGAAGAAACGAGGGGAAGAGGACGGGCGAAGCAAGGGCAGTCGAAGTAGCGAGGGCAGTGAGAGTCTGCGAGACAGAGAACGAGGCCGTGGCAAGTGAGTTGACCCCTTTGAATATTAGTAGAATATGTCCTGATACGTAAGCCCTCCTAGCGACACCGGTATCATTCCTCGTCTCCGTGAGGCATACAAGGCCACCATGGCAATGGAGAACAACCTTACAGAGCTTCATCGAAAAATGTCTTCCGACCCAACAGGTGGTATTAGCTCGCTGATCCAGGCCGGCTTGTTAAGACGGGGTCGACCTGTTCCGAATACCTCAGGTCAGGTATTTGACCTTGGCATGCGGATTGGAGCTGCAGGTGTTGCGGTGGACGCGGAAGAGGAGGACGATGATTTGGAATTTTCTCGAGATCCAGCTCGAAAGCCAGCATTCTCTTTCGAGCCCATCGGTGCCGAGGAAGAAGATGCAGGATGGGTCGAACTACTTGCAAGGCACAAGAGATTCGCGGACGCTATTCACGATTTCTTGGCCCTTTCACTGGATCCCTTGATCCCTGCGTCCCTGCATACGCTGCCTGTGAAATACAACATGCCGACTCGACTTTGGCAGACTGGATTTCACTTGGTCCTCGAAAAGATGCGATACACATGGATCGCCAATGCACCAGTGATTAACACCAAAATGAATCCTCTTCAGCAAGGCCCGACTTTGACACCTCGAAACACCAAACTGTCTGCTCAAGTACTGGAGCACCTCACCGACTTTATCTATGACGCCTACACCTTTTATACAAACTTGTTGGAAGAGCAGACGTTGAGCAACTTCCGGGCTGCGTGGATCGAAGCCCTGGGTGATCTTGCGCGTTATCGGATGGCTGTAGCGGGACATGTAGCTACCACCGAGGCTGTGCCGTTGTCGAACCCAGTCAAACCTGAAATGGCGCGGATAGACGACGACGACGAATCACCGTTTCCTAGTGGTGCTAGCATAGGCGCCGAAGTTGCACAGAATTGGCACATAGAGGAGAGGGAGACATGGAGGACGACCTCGAGAGATTGGTACTTTATGGGCTTGACCGAAAAACCGGGCGAGGGTCGATTGCATCATCATCTGGCCCTACTTTGTCGAGATGTGAAAGGTGAAGAGGGGCGCGCCCTGTATCATTTCATGAAGAGGTGAGAGCATTATCATCTTGAGAGCCCATTTGCGAGCCGATACTGACGATGAGCTATCCCTTCAGTCTTACCACTTCGCATCCATATCCGTCATCGCGAGAGTCTATCCTGCCGCTGTTCGATACCGCCTTGCAAAGGAAACGAGCGACGTTCGATGCAACCGCCTCCGATCTCTTTCTTTTGATGCACGGCATGCTGTTCACCAAAATTGAACTCGACAACTTTGATGGCGTCTTTGATCGATTCGTGGAGCGATTGACGGAAGATTTGCACATGGGTACAGAGAGTGGGACAGGGCGTCCTATACCTCAAGTTGAATGGCTAACAATGGCCATCGTCAATATTGCTGCAATGATGCAGTACGGCCTCGACGATGGTTTGATCCGCAAAGCCCTCGCTGAAGAGACGGCTGCGCGCAAGGTGCAGAAAGCCGCTCAGCCTTTGCAACCTCCACAAGCCCTCATCGTCCGCGAGGATGGACGCTCTCCAGAGGACGACGAAACCGATATTCTCGCCGGAAAAGTCAAGTCACTCGCCCTTGATCCTTCGCGAGTCGATACATATCCCGTGCCTTTTGCCAAGGCCTGCAAACTCTCATTCACTATGCTTCGGTTCTCCCTTCATCATCCGACGCGTTTGATTGGACTTACCCATGTCGTCAATCCATATATTTCCACATTGTTCACCTTTTTGGCAACAGTTTTCAAGCAACCTGCTGTCCAACAATTGCTGGAATACTATGTCCCTTGGACCGACCTGATGGCTTTTTTCAATGTCATCCCCCAGAAGATGGACATCAAGCCGGATGCTACTGCCAAGCTGATGAGCGGCCCACCTGTACCCGAAGATTGGTGTATTCGTGGGATGGAGTGGGTGGGAAGACGGGTCTACGAACGTGGATTCTGGAAAGCCAAAGCCACCTCGACTGGGTCTGGCTCAAGAGGATCCGGAGGACCTGCTCAACCTCGGCAGGGACCAAGAGTGCAGAATGAAATGGATGTCTTGACAAATGAGCTTGACACCAGCGTTCATGATGCGATTAACGGAGTAGTCGACGACATTGAGGGTACAGACGTCACCGACACCCCTCCCGCCATCACTCAGCGCCGCTGGAAGCGCGCTGCATGGGCAGCAAGTATCCTGCTCGGCTGCGTATCAGGACTGCGGTTGTCGACAAACGGCGCCATCGAGATTGTATCCGATGGTGTTTTACAAGGCAAACTATCTTCATGGGAAGCAGACAGGCAGCGTAAAGCACAAGAAGAAATGGAGCGTTTGCGCCGCGAAGAGGTAGCTCGAGGCGAATGGGCTCTTCCCGATAGTCGAGGCTTGGCAACCGACGTTGTCGACTCTGAAAGCGAGGAAGAAGGGGACGAGCCTGAACTTGCTGATCTCCGAGCCCGCCGACGCCATCTCCGTGCGCTCCTTCGTCAACCGGCTCTGCCCGTTCAGGAGACCAAGAGAAGCGCGAGAATTCCTACTAGAGTTGCCAAATCATCTCATCTTCCGTTCCTACCCGGGTACACGGTCCTCGTTTTCGATACCAATGTGCTGCTTAGTTCACTTGAGCTGGTGGCTTCCTTGATCGAGTCCAAGGTTTGGACGTGTGTCATTCCTCTTCCTGGTGAGTTATATCCGTTGGCCACATACCTTCGCGGTGGCGGATGACTGATACCCCCGTTTCTTAGTCGTCACGGAACTGGACGGTTTGGCAAAGGAAGCTTCCCCTCTCGGCCAAGCAGCGTCGGCGGCAATAGCCTACCTGGAATCACACGTGCGAAGTCACGCCATATCGCTCAAGATCCAGACTTCCAAGGGCAATTACCTGTCTGATCTCTTTGTGAGGACGGAACAGATCGATTTCCGCAACATACATAATCTTGGTCAGGAAGACAAGGAGATTGCTCGAGCTCAGACAATGGACGACTTTATCCTCCGAGTCGCCGTCAGTCAGTCGGACCACTTTGTCGATCGGTCGAAAATTTTGTCGGCTTCCGGTTCTCCGTTCATCCTGGATGCATCGTATGAAGAGCAGAAGCGAACCGTTATCAAGGTGATATTGTTGACTTTCGATCGGAATCTGCGGCTGCGGGCCAGAGCAAGAGGTATCGAGGCCGCCGATGAGAAGGAGATGGCAAAGATTCTGAAGAAAAGGAACGGCGCTGGCTGATAGGGTCGACCGCACCTCATGGTACATGTGTACTGGTATCGGTTTACGTTTCGACCATTACGACTATCCCTGTCCGAGGCGCCACGGGGACGTCGGAAACCCCGCCTCGCCGACCGTTCATCTTCTGCCTTGACAACGCCCGCCATACGCATTGGCTTCCGAGCCCTTTCCCAGGTCGCTCTCCAGCAAGCTTCACTAGTTCGCTGCCCGGCGAACCTTTCATATCCCTGGTGCGGACCAGCTTAGGGAGGAGACGGATTGGGTGCTACGAGTGCGGAGGCCATATTAAGCCTCACCAACGGTTGTTTATCTTTTGGGCGCCGATCACATCCGGCGGTCGGAAACAGCGGCTGTCTCAGCGGCATGCAGGAAACTCCCACACCGGAGCAGCACAGTTGTAGTAATTTGTGAAATGGCTTTGGTCTTGAAGCCAGTGTCGGCATGTGTATTCATCCAGTCGTCCATATACACGCTGTGAAGCCCTTCAGCAATTATGTCATCCTCTCGCCCGCAGATCAACTCCATGAAATCTACTGGTTCTTCACAATGGGGGGATCCCTCCAGACGTCCCCCTTCTCCAACTGTGAGTCTTCTCTGTGGTCACCATGCCGAGCACCGTCTAGACCATTTGCCACGCCTGATAGCTATCCACCACCACGACCGGATCCAGAATCGATTTCTCCCACCCTCCTCATCTGCTCATCACACGTGCGGACCTGCGAGATAGCATTGGCGCCTTGACGGAACTCGTCGCGCAAGCAAAACACTATCGGCAATGCCTACTGAGCATGTCAAAAGCCAACTCGGCATTTGCGTCTGCTTTAGAGACCTGTTCCCGGGTAAAGGGCTGCGATTCCGCCAACGCAGGGATTCTCGGCGCAAGTGGATTGGAATACCTGATCGGAAACCATGATCAGTTGATGGTCAGTCTGGCCAGAGGTATTCTATGCGCGGGCCACAGTTGCTGACAGTATCTCTATTGGTACTAGGCAGACACCTTTTATCGAGAGTTCGAGATACCACTATTGGACCTCCTGGACAAATATCGCGCTTCCATGACGGTATGCACGCACGTCCAAATACCCGGACTGAACAGCTAACGAAATTGTTTCCGTGGAAAGGACCGTCAAGCAGCATACGAAAGAGCATGTCAAGACAAGTCTCACCTGATCAGAAAGACGGAGCACGAGAACATGAAGCATGGCCGACGCCGTAGTCGAGGTACGAGTCTTTCTCACGAGTCCTTCCGAAAAAGAGTGATCATCTGAAATGCTCGCCGTTCATCCATATAGATCTGCAAGCATTCCGAGCGGCTTTGACGACACTTCAGAGCCTCGTGGACGATCTCGACCGGCTGAAAAGTACCTATCATCACGAGGTGATGAAGGCTGAAGATGAGTTATGGAACGGAGTCTTGGGAAAGGTCGCATATGTCGCGCGCGCGAAAATGGATATCCACGACAAGATTTCTTGTGAGTCCAGCTGCAACGTGCCTTTGGGTTTGGGGTAGGCTGATGATCATGTCATATTTACTTTTCAGCAAAATCTACCGATCCGTCATTACAGCCTCTGCTGAGCGCGATACATAACCCCTTTGGCAGTTACGATGCCGCCTCCTTCGAAGAAGGGAAGATATTCAGCGTTCTGACACCGCAAGTATCATACAACCATCTCTTGGCACAAGGATGCTAACTACTACTTCTTTTGGGTGCACAGTTTAAGCCTGATGTCTACACCCAAGTCGCCAAATCCTGCGCTGTCCCGTACACCAGATCGGAAGCCGAGTCCACCACCAAAAGCCCGAATAGGTGACCGGCTGACGGTCGGGCCCATCGAAGCTGCCTCACATCGTAAAGTAGAAGGTCCAGCAAAGACCTACACTGCGGAAGGGAAGCATGACGTCTCAACTTCAAGCACGAATAGTAGACGGCGCAGTTTCTTTGGAAGACTGTTCCAACCCTCCACAGACGATTTGCGTGCGACTGTTCCGGTTCCAGCCAGACCATCGACAAGGCATGCGCGGCATCTTTCACAGCAGTCATTGGCGAGTACTGCGGATACGTACATGGAAGATTCGGACGTGGAGGATGCTGAAGGTGTAAGAGGCGACGCTGAACGTAAAGACCGGGACAAGCAGGCACTGCTGGGACGGGACGTACCGAGACTCGAGAAGAAGCCAGGTGCAGGCCGAAGACATCGTACAGGGCGTTCTGTCCACGCTCCACTACCGAACCCACGCATGGTCTCCGAAGGTGGGAATCGCCGAGGGGAACGGGATAGGAGGGAGTTGAGCGTCATCGAGGACGAGGATGACAAGGGTAACCAACGAATGGCGATAGCCGGCGCGGATGTTACAGGCGAGGGAGGCGGCGACGTCCGTGATGAGCAGTCAATCCGCAGTCCAGAGGGATCGCTCGAGACTCAACAGACCAAAAATCCAGCGGACTCAGTCGCGGTGTCCCCCTCCCACCGGATCAAGATCGAGGACGTTGAGCCCATATCGACTTCAGCATTGATTGACTCGGCAGCTAGATACGAATCTGAAAATGCAGAGATCGTGAAAGTCGGAGAGGAGGATGGAATCGGACAAGAGCATGAGATACCCGCAGCGCCCCCGAGCCCGACGCTAGAACACGAGCTGGAGTTGATGGGCCAGGGCAGACTTCGGAACGGTGGCGATGTAGATGGCCAGGGTGTTTAAGGACCTGGCTACGAAGGTAGTGGAGCCGTGGGTGTGTTCATGAGGTTGTCAAGTTGATGCCAGGCCGTGGGCGCCTTTGACTCGCTCGTCACCTCGGTGCAAGGGCTTGTATCAGATCTGAGACTTTCGGACTCATATGCCAGCTTCGAGCACTCGAGGCAACCGCCGACTTCCGTCCCCGACCACGAAGGTGTACTTGGCGGGCGAGCAGGAGCACTGGAGTAACGTGCTCTAAGCATACAATTCAAGGCGGCTGGGGACACGCGGGTTTTGCCTAGTACGACAGGGCATGAGATGTGCAGTTCGCAGCTGGCGCAGCCCTCCTCATTCTTGACATGACACTACGATTCAGCCACGGGCAGAGTAGGCCATTAGCAATCCTTGATCCTTGAGGATTGCTGTCATATCGTATCGTTCTGATCATGGCTTTAACACTGGTTTGACGCGCCTGAAAACGCCATGACAAGCCGAACGGCATCCGTCCACGACAAGAAAACCCCGCTGACCGACTTCCTGCAGAAGGCAGAGCTACATGAGCTGCTATAGGGAAAGGTCCCGTCGAAGGTACCTCGTCGTCTCATCCATCAGCTGCGGACCGAGCACCGAAACGCTCCACGGCTAGTGACGGTGAGCAGATTCGCACGGTATCCACTGGAAGGATATGGATGGTAACCAGCTGACCCGCGACTAGATTATAAAGTTTAGCGGTCCAAATCTGCTCTCGCTTATCAATTCACTTTGGCATCCCAAGCCCTTTCACACGGGAGACTCGACTTCATTCAGTCGAAGAATGGCAAGGCGCCCGACCATTTGAGCCACCTCCGCGTCGCGATGATCAGGTGATGTAGTGATGATGTATTAACAATGAAAGGGCATTTCCAAGAGGAATCGAATGCTTGGCAAGTCATTCGAGGGAAGCCACCATGTAATGCTACACTCCGTTAGAATTCAATCTGCTGAGTTGCTGTTGATGCTGACCCGCAATTGCCTTGGTGGTCATTCAACTTTGTAGCAGCCTACAACGCTATCTTGGCCCGGTATGGGAGGAGACGCTGTCCGTAAGCAAGGCTTGTGGAGTGAAGCAAAAGCTCATAGGCGTCGTGTACGAGCTCTCCGCAAGCACTCGATACACTGCAGAGGTTTGGTTCTAAATTCCAAGAAGCTTCTCGGGGAGACCTCTTCTCCGCGGTACCCCACCGGCTGCGCGTCCACCATCACACGGCTATTTTGAGCCTCCACGGATCCGGGTCTTACCCCGGATCTGGCCTCTCGATAAGCCAATCACTTCTGCCGTATGGGGTGGAGGGTGGCGCCGGCCTGAATTGCCAAGCCACCAAATCCGGGAAACAGGCAGAAGAGCAGCAGCTGATCGGAACAATGTGACAATAAGCTAGAATACTGATTGATTCGCCTGGTCCGTGTAAAAGCTTTTTCAGCTGGTTTTGACGAGCTTTGTGATGCGACAGTATGTACAGTTAAAGTCCTCCCTCGCATTGTCCTTCGATCTGCACAGAAAGATCGCTACCGCCTGTGGACTCGCCCTTGCGCCTGATGCTGCATAGATGTTGTATTCTCGAGAATACTATATATCGCTTTCCTTGGAGTTCCAACTCGAGACCATCGCTTTCATCGCCAGTCACAGCGAGTCCTCTGAAACAACCCGCCAATCGCTATAATGGCGACCCAAACACTTCATACCTACGCCGACTCTGGGGCCAAACCGATGACGCCGGGAGTGGACCATGTCTACGAAAAGGATGACGACCTTGCCAGCTCCTTGGAAAGGCCAGCGCACCTGGATGCGACGGCGGAGGAGCCAGTCAAGTTTGACTTGGCTGCTTCGAACCGTCTCGCTCGAAAGATGGACTTCCATAACGTGCCCATTGTGGCACTTTGTTACCTGTTCGCGTTTATTGACCGAACGAATATGTGAGTGTCCCGCCTTCATGACTATCGGCGACGGTCACTTATGCTGCTGCGTCTTATCCTTAGCGGCAACGCCCGTCTGTAAGTTGGGTAAGTGCCGCGAGATGCTACAAGGTGATTCTCATGCGTACTGTACAGAGCGGGTATCGAGAAGGACTTGAAGCTCGTGGGATACGACTATAACACCCTGCTCAGCAGTGAGTGTTTCTGCCTCGTTCCTCTACATCCTCGTCGGTTCTGACGTCTCATTGTAGTCTTCTATGTATCGTATATCATCTTCGAACTGCCTGCCAACCTCTTCACCAAGTGGTTTGGCCCGGGTAAAGCCATCCCCATCTACACCATCATCTTTGGTGTATTGAGTATCGCCATGGCATTCGTCAAAAACTTTGGTGCGAGTTTGGCCGTTCGATTCTTGCTTGGGTATGTTTCGCCCACTTCCGATCCTTCAGCAGACGCTGATGTACCTCGATAACAGTGCTGCTGAAGCTGGCATGCTGCCTGGTACGACTCAGTTCCCGCAACAAGTAAAGGCCCGATGCTGATGAAAGGTTGATTTGGCAGGTATCGCATATTATCTCGGTCGATGGTACACTAAGGATGAGCTGGGTAGGCAGTTTCCTTTTCGCGATCTCTAGAGCGACCATCCCAACGTCTTCCTTCCGTACAGCCTTCCGACTCGCTTTGTACCTGGTCTGTTCGCCATTGGCGGGAGGTACGTCGGCGGCGGCTCGGTCTCGCAGCTCGAGCGGTGTTCCTTCCAGTATTGACATCCCACACCTTGCGTTATCCGCCCTCAGCTTTCGGTGGTCTTCTCGCCTCTGGTGAGTAGTTGAAGCAGTGTCTCCTCTGACCGAAGACTGATCTGGTATCGCTCAATCAGGTATCTTGAAGATTGATAATATCGGATGGTTGACCCAGTGGCGATTGATCTTCTTGATTGAAGGTGTGTCACCGACATCTTTAGCTAGCATCCCTCGAATTCGGAGAGCTCATCGGCCTTTGGTTGACGTTCGACAGGTATCATTACCACTGTTGTTGGCATTGGAGCGTGAGTACTGGCTGCTTTGCATAGCCTCTGAGCCATTGACTAATATTCCTATGCAGCTACATCCTCTTGACGGATCGACCGGCAACAGCACGATGGCTTTCCCCCGAGGAGAAACGTAAGTTGTTAGGCCTGTATACGGTTGTACTCGCGGCACCTCTCGACTGACCATGTACCCACCTTGTTACAGTCTTGGCCGAAGTTCGAGTACGAAGCGAAAACGTCAGAGCCTCGGTAGCCATTGAAAAGTTCAGTTGGAAACGCATGAAGCAAGGTCTTTCGGCTCCTTCAACGGTCATCCTGGCGTTCATTTTCGGATTCAACAATGTCACCGTGCAGTATGTATCGACGACTGGTATACTTTCAAGCGCCAGGAGTAACTGACAAATGTTGGTGCTCATAGGGGCGTTGCTTTCTTCACTCCGGTAAGCTCCTACTCGTTTGCATTCTGATCACGGAACACTTAGGCTCCCTTTGCCGGTGTAACTATCATAAGACGATTATCAGGGTATGTGATTTGTGATTAGCAGATGTCTGCAAATCACTGACCTGTCTGCATGATAGGGCATCTACCCCGGCCGAACAACGGTTCAACAGCAACTATTGACTGTCCCGGCGTATATTGTCGGAGCCGCCTGTGTGCTTGCAGTAAGCTCGGATGAAGTCTGCAAAGTGTATCGACGTACTGAAGCTCGTATTTTAAGGTTCCCTATGCTGCGATGAAGCTCCGAAGACGAGGTATCTTCCTCGTAGGAGCAACGCCGTTTGTCGCCGCTGGGTACGCTTCCACATCATTCTCGCTGTGTCCCCAAGCTAACTGACCTCCCCCTTCAGATACATCATCTTCTTGGCCACGACGAAACCTCAGGCCCGATACGCCGGTGTTTTCTTGATCAACTGCGGCGCTTTCGTATTCGGTCCCCGTACGTGCTGATATATGTTCGAGAGGCATGCGAGGGACTGACACAAGTCTTCTTCCCTGTTGCAGTGGTTACCGCTTGGACGCAGATCAACGTGGCTTCAGACACCGCCCGAGCTAGGTACGTTGATCGAGGAAGCAGGAAGGCGGAACTGAATTTCTCGCGTGTTGCAGTGCGCTCGGACTGGTTGTCATGTTGGGTAATTGTGGTGGTCTAATCAGTACCTGGAGTTATTTGGTTACGGGTGAGCGGCGGTCCTCTTGAGTTAACCGACAGAAAGTGCTCACCAAGTCTCGCACGCTTCTTCCCCGTTTACCCAGATGGTCCCAATTACCCAATCGGTATGTAATTGAGGTCGATGGACTGGAATCGAGCTTATCCCTTGTTCTTCGCTTGTTGCAGGAAACGGTATCAATCTCGGATGCACAGGAGCTATCTTCATCCTCTTGTTGGTTCTCCTCTGGTTTATGCGATCCGATAACAAGAAGCGAGACCGAGGAGAATACGATCACTATCTCGAAACAACTACGACGCCTGAACTATTAGGCAACCACCACCCGGCTTTCAGATGGCGTTCATAATACAGGGAATAAACTGGTTGAGGGTTACAGGAAAGGGAATATGGTTTCATGTGTTCAAATTCAACTTGTATATGCGTTATAAGCGAAACCCACCGCCTTTGTAACAGCGATAGAGCACTAACATAGCTCTAGGAACGTAGAGAACATGCTTGTTACGATTCAACTCTACTCTCTTACAAGAGGTGGGCGGTTTCGACTTTGGGCGGAATCCAACTGCGGTGCCGCCCCTTTGGCAGCATACTTGAGCGGCGCCAGGTAGCGTTCGGGACGATATAATGTAAAGCGTGGACAGGTGACGCTCCATTGATATCGGCGCTTACCCCGAAGGTTCCCAGAATTGGCAAGCAGGCAAAAGTAAGCGATGTCGCCGTAGCACAGCGTAATCATATTGGAGCGCACATGGAGGCCGAAAGTCCAGAATCAGCGACTCCTATACTGCCGGTGAGAATTGTTGGTACTGAATGTGAGATGCAGAACCAGGACTTTGCGTTCAGACAGCGACAAGTTGAAAAAAATGCATTGACGGGTTGAAGGGCAAAATGACAGAACAAAGCGGCAATCAGGTATATCAGGTATGAGGCAGTAGGGCCATAATATACCTTGTAACAGAAATTCGACGTTGGTCGTGGTAATCTAGGCGGATACTCGGGCTGTCACACAACGTCTCTGGCGGTGATCGGCCTCGCATGCAAGATTGAGAACCGTTTTAGGGGTAGGGGCGGTAGGAGAAGGCTGAAAGCTGAGGCTCGAAAAGTGCTTGGCGGATTTTGCGGTTATTGTGTCTGACTGCACAACTGCTTCTATTCTAGGTGCGATAGGCAAGTGGTCTAAGCCGTCAGATTTAGGTTCGCGTATCCTAAATTCCTCTGATCCTTCGGGGCGTGGGTTCGAACCCCACTCGCATCAGCCTTTTTGCAGAGACATAGGGGAACGTAAGGGGGCATGGGTGTCAGCCTGTCACTGTGAATAGTTCACGGCCATCGATTTATCACACTTAGATCTAAGCCTTTTGCTAATCTTTCAAATGAACCTTTTTCATTCCGCAATTGTTCTTCAACGCAGCGATCGAACTTTTTGATTTGTGCAAACGCACAATACGCAAACAGCGTGTCAGGTAAACTCAAAGATGAACAGGGGGCATGTCACGGGCAAGTATCTGACTTGCAATAGCAAGACAGCACGTCGTTACAATGAGTATGAGCACAAACGATGTACACTCACTACGTAGGACGGTGTTTGTGATGATACCGTTTGATATTGTGAATGACTGCAGGTGAGCAGCTTCCTACGGTTGAAACTGCGCGAAAAGTATGCTTTCGCGCCAGATAAACTTCTGACTACTTAATTGATGCTAATCCGCAATCGGCTAGGGACATTCAGTTGTTTGGTAGACATACTTTGGTCATTTGTTACAATGTTATCGGTTACGAGCTATTCCGCTTCTGCCGCTGTTCAATCCGGAACCAACCCTCCATCACCGAACACATCGCGCTCGTTCTCCTTATCGTTACCATTGTTTGCGTCAAGAGAAACGTCTTCTGGTTCATCCTCATCGTCATCCTCTTCGGACTCACTGACTCTGCCGTTCACCCGTTCACCCTCCTCTTTTTCCTCTTCTGACTTGTATCCCCGGACGGGAGGGCGTCCGCGTCGACCTGAAGTAGTTATCTTGACGTATTCTCCTAGACGAGCCATCCCGCTCTTTCATGGTTTTTGCTCCTGAGAGTCTGAATAGTGCTTTTCCAACGAAGCCAGAGTTTTCGTTTGGAGAGTCTCCTGATAAGCTGTCAACGAGTAGGTCCCACCATCAGAGCCGGCATGGGCATCACAAGCGCTCGACGTGGCTAACATACTTTCTGAAGCTATATATACGTATTTGAGAGTAGGCTGAGGCTCTTGAATGAGAGGCGAACAGTCAGTCTTTGTAGGTGCAAAGTTTCGGACTAGTATCGCGATAGAAGTATTTCTGCGTAAGAACGGGGAACCGGATACGGATCGCGTCGATGGGGGCGATTGTCTGCCCACCCAACATACGAGACGCCGCACAGAGACCGGTGTGTCTGAGAAGACAATCTATGGCGGCAGGAGCCGGCCGACTGCTCATGTCACGCCACCTCTCGTTTATGTAACAGAATCAAAACGTTGCAGTCAATGAGACTATGGTCGTATGTCATAGATGCTAACTAACTACAGGTTGGCACGCCACCGCGGGTAGCCAGATATAATTATGCTCCACAGTGGAGAATATATGAGGTGAGATGAGGCGCCTGCCACTTATGAGGGTTAGATCAAGCGTGATTCAATGAAGCATGAGGCGAGAAATAGTACAACTTTGGCTCTGCTTACATAGACAAATATAGACAACTCCTAATCATGAGGCGGACGACTGTTCCAAGGGCGCCCAAGGGATACCTTGAGAATAGGTTGAGTCGCTACTCCAAGAGGACATAGTTCATGTCTCTTGTCACTCTCTATAGCACCAAGACAGCATCTCTGTCGCTAGCCTCCTTCCCGAGGCAATCGCCCTCGTGATTCTAGTTCCAAGCATTCTAAAGGCATTCGATATTATGCCTTACTAGTTTATCTTATATTTTTACTTAATCCCCTTTTTATGTTATGTTGTATTTAAAAGGGATTAACATTATGTTAGTTATTTACGTCATTATCAACCTATAAGGTATTTGATCAAAATTTAATCAAAAGAGTAGATACAAAACCCGAAAACCAGAGCAAAAAGGAGAGACGTGGCTCCACTATCCAGTGACGTGGCGCTGTTATTACCTATTCAATTTCCCTTCTGTAGCCGTCTTACCGCTCTTGCTGGCACGGCAATTTAGATCTACTGCTAGAATCAGGATCATTATTCAAGATTCTTTATCCAAGAATCCAAGATAAATTTTACTTGCTCTTGGAATCTAGGTGGCGTGTTCTCGCGGGTACGTTCTATTTCACCAGTCATAGACTTACTTTTCATCTTTCCCTCACGGTACTTTTCACTATCGCTAAACACACATACTTAGCCTTAGAGGATGGTACCCCTATTTTCAAGCAGAATTTCCTCCACTTTACTTGTTACAGCATACACTACAAAATAGTATACAGGGCTATTACCTTCTATGGATTGTTTTTTCCAAAACATCCTATTACTCATTAAATAGCTAGGCTAAATCCAGTTTCACTCGCCACTACTTCTGGAGTCTCGGTTGATTTCCTTTCCCACAGTTACTTAGATGTTTCAGTTCACTGCGTAATATATATCTGGTTTCCCAATAGGATCGCTATAGTTTTATCATTGCCCTGACCGAAGTCAAGCTATAGCTTTTGGTGTTTCCACCTCCTTTCATTGTGTGCTTGCTAGACATCCTTAACAATCACTGTGATTACTTACACCTAAATTTCCATATATATGTGATACTTTTATGATTCGACTGCGACAGAGGTTATATCCACAAAGGACATAGGTGACGTCCACTGTGCTATTTTTAGTGAGAATGACATAGTTTGTGCACTACTAAAGACGTACATCAATAAGAAAGTGATAAGGGCTAGACATGCGCAACTAAGTTACGATGTCGAGTGAACCATGTCACAGCTGCGGAGAGACTACCCCAGTCAAGGGAGACTCGCGCTACAGTAGGATGTAGATGGGTACTCCGCCGCGTTGGTTTTCAATGTTGATCAAATTCGGACGCGGGCCTAAATGTGACAGCTTGTTGGAACAATTCCTGAAAGAGCGGTGAGGACAGTGTCAGGCAACAAAGTTCGACAGACAATAGTATGTATAACTCATGGCGGGGAGAGGGCTCTCTGGACGACAACGGGCAGTTTGGCCTGGCTTATATAGACGAACGGACAAGCAGTGAAATGTTAGGCAGCGAAAGCATTTTCTAGAAGCCCCAGGGGCGTGTAAGACACTAAGTAACGTTGTAGCTAAGATGGTATGGTATGAGCTATAGATCAATAACTACAGTACCAGTTCTTGTGTTGGGATCGGTCAAGTGAATTGTGCGTTGCAACCGATGTAGGACTTGTAGACAGACGCATTGCCATACTTCTCCAACTGCAGTCACTTCACATACTTCACCCTGCACGACTTCACTTACTTCACACAATTCACTTCGCGCGCCCACGTAAGCCTCAGTCTTTACTCTGTCTCCGCTTGCAGAACTTCAGATACTTCAATACTTCAGATACGTCAGTACTTCAGATACTTCAATACTTCAGATACGTCAGTACTTCAGATACTTCACTTATCCCTTGGGAGACTCTTGCTCCCATGAGCGTTCCAAGGGCCTCCATACATAAGGAATAGGTATATATAGTAGGCCTTCTGCCCTCTTTCGTAATGGCCCTCATGATTTAAGATGCACCCTTTGATTTACCTTCAAATCCCGGGCTACCTTTGCGTGCGAGACTTCCATAGGAATAGCTACCCCCCTCTTTCACTCCAATGATAGAACACGTGTCACATAGTAGGTAAGTACTGTTTATTAGTGTGTTTGAATCCCTTTAGAACGGCGACATACTATAGCTTGCAATAGTGACTGTCTGCCCGCAACAACTATAGATGTAACGATAGCTACTGAATGTAATGAATAGGATCGTTAAGCTAACAATGAGGCTATCTGTTTAATCAGTATCTGCTGAGCTAGGCAAGGGCGCTTCCAGGATGGGGAAAAGGTGAGGTTAAGCGTGATTCATAAGGCATGGGGAAACCATCTGGCTACAATTTGGCTTCCTATATATACCTGTTGGCTTATGGCGATGGCGATTCTTCAAGGGTTCCCAAGGGTAGCAGCCATCTTGGCTTGCACAAGCACTGATACAAAACAACCCACAATCGTATCTTTTTTGCTTTCTGAGACATATCCACAAAAAGTACAACTTTTTGTCGGGATTGTGGATTCGCCCTGTAGTTGAGGCGCAACTTCTCCTTGATCGCATGAACACTCGTAAACCTGTGATATCTGCCCAATACTGTGTTTTTGGTGGAACCAATCATCGATTCGGATACACGTTTATACTAACACTAGTACAATTCGGTCTCTTCAATCTCATCGAAACGAGGCTAAGGGAGGCGATGTTGTTAGTGTGACTGGTCAAAGGCGATACAACATTGAGGCGCGCGACTAATTTATTGAAACTGATACATTGGATAGGGCAAGTGAAGAGGGCGGTCCAAGCTGGGACAGCGATGGATCAGCATATGAAATGCAAGGCTATTGCAGGGCGACTCTTTGTTTTCAATTCCCAATTTCAGATTTCAGATTTACAAAGCAAAAAGCAGAAGAGAGAATTGAAAGTCCAAAGTCACAAGTTTACGCTTCTTTCGATTCCTTGGCGTTCTCTCGAGCCTCTTCTCTATGGTGACAGAGGAAGGGAGGAAGGCGAGTGTCACGGACGAAGTGGTTGTTGAGCTGAGACTCAGCACGTGGACGGGACAAGGACTTTCAACACGGGATAGGACTGATGACTAAGACTAATATGGGTGTGGGATCGAGCCACTGAGCTAAAATCGGAAGCACGTGACTTATAGCATTAACATATGAACTTGCTCTGAAGAGCAAAACGGATTACAACAAGAGGGGGATCGAGTCTGAAAGCTCGCGATATATACGCAACGCGGACAGTGACCAGTGTCGTGTGCAGCTCCGTACACTTTGCAAGAAGTCGTGAGGCTATTGTACCTTCCTTCTGTTCCCGTCAGTGCAGACCTGCTTTTTCAATTGCCGGACGGTTAAAAGTATGACTTCATCAGTCAAAATTCCTCGAGCGATGGCAGGAGAGCGATCATGTGGAATATAGTTCACTAGAAGGGGAAGGTACAAAGTTGAAAGGAAATTCTGCAAAGTCCAACTATGCACAAAAGAGTCAGCGGCTGTCAATGTGCACAGCAGCCGGGTCTATGAGCCTCAAGGCGGTGTAACATATAGACCCTATGGTGTCTGCAATAGAATACCAACCACCCACAACCACCTACAGTGCAACGCGTGATTGATCGGGCAGATACTTTCTGGGCCTTTTTGCGGTCTACTCACGGCGCAAGCCGCCAAGGACAACAATGATGGGCACCACCAGAAGCAGCTCGGAAAGAGCTCTTGATGTGGCCCTATTTCGTCCCAATTTGAGCACCTACCCACATCCGAAGATCAGATTTTGGCTGGGACTCTGCGCCAGGATCGGGTGCTCCCGCTGCTATCTCGCCGAAATCTGGCTCTGGACCTGCCCGACTAGTTTCGCTTTACACTGTACAGGATGAGACGATGGAGTAGGTAGTCAGATGAGATGTTACTTGACAAGGGAAAGCAGAATAAATGAGGCGATTGCCACTCGTGAGGGTAAGATCAAGCGCGATTCCACGAAACATGAGGGAGGAAAAGTACAACTTTGGCCGGGCTTATATAGACGAATGCTCTGTTTGGCGGAAACGACATTTCCGAGGCGCCCAGGGGGGTCCTAGAACAGAGGCGAAGTCGCCATACCCCATGTACGTAGGCTGTGTCTTTTGTCACTAAGTATAGTATCAGGACACCAGTTATGTCCTCAGGAAACGAAAGCTAAGTCCGAAGACAGAGATTATGCCCTTTTGTACTATCTTTAGGCACAAGCGACAGAGCTTGTGTCTTGTATGTCTTCTATCGAATAGAGGCGCGTAGAGGCAAACGTCAAGCATATGGCAACTACAGATAGTCGGGAAATTAGATAGAAGGTCAAGTAGACCAGCTACTCAACCACAACAGGAAACAATAAAAGGTTTATTAGCTGAAGTATTTCAACACTGATTCCAACATAGTACATGAGAACAACTATAATGATAAGAGTAGCTGGATACAGGATCAGCAAGAGGAAATTAGAGCTCTTGTAGCAATGGTTCATACTTTTATTGAACGGCAAAGGATATCGACAGGTCGATATCGGCTGATGGGAACTCAATTCGATAACAACGTTATCGTTGTCGGAACTGACGCGTAGAAGCTTTCCCTACATTTCTGGAGGGCCGTCGACCGATGAGCCGGAAGTATGTCAGGGAGTAGAGGCACGGGCAGTGTTGAAGCCTGTGTTTTGGCTGTGGATCCAGAAAATCGCATTCCAAGCCTTGACGATCCATATCACAAGGGATTGTCGAAACTCGTTGATGTCGTCCTCGGACGCATCCGGCATCAAACAATTTGTCGCCCTCGTTTCCGCCTGTGACTTGAGCGCGACCCTACTCCTCTTGCCGGCAGAAGATCCTTCGCCGGAAAATTCCTGTGCCGAATGAGATCGGAGGAAGCGAGTGCAAGTCCACAAGGGGATGCGCCAGAGACAATTCTCCGGTATACAATTAAGATTCAAAAGCCATTACAGCATGATCGCCATCCCTATGAGAGCTCTGGTGGACACACCGGTTCAGGTATCGGCGAGGACGGTAGACTGGTTGTCGATGATAGAAAGGCGACTAGATAGAGACGGAAAGAGCTCGCGTCAGATATGACAGCGGTACCGCTCATTAAGCTGATCGAAAGGATTAGAGGAGGGGAATAGTAGCACAATCCCCTCAATGTACTCCGTACGGAATCTGGATACACAACGCTCACATGCGGGCAAGAATGGTGAACGAGTAAGTGTTAACGTTCGGTGTAAGCGCAGGGGAGTATTCGCGCGTCAGAGTTGTGTGATATGGCTGTATAGTTGACTGGATGCACTGTAAGAGCCGAGAAGTAGCGCAGTATGATCATGATACTCCATACTCTATCTGGGGTCCAAAATGTCAAAGACCTAGCCGGAGGGAGTCAATGCCGTTGTGGCAAGGGAACGCAGGAGGGGATGCGCGAGTCAGACGTCGCTATGTTAGGCAACGGAGAAGAATAGAAGGGCTAGAAAGTAGCGCAATATGATCATGCACTTGTGTGCGAAATATGACAACGGAATTCCCCACGACTGGCGAGAACGACTCATGAGCCAAGAATGTTATGACAAGAGAGCGAGGCAGAGGTCGCGCGATAGTGGTTGCTACGAAAGATCATGGCGAATAGACGGAGTAGAATAGATCAGTCGCAAAATATCGCAGTATGTTCGTGACGATCCATGCCAAATCTGGTAACCTAACTATCAAAGCGTTGACAAAGACAGTTCTCGAACGATAACTCGATGTTGTCGTCATGGGCGGGTATGGAGGAAGATACGGGCGTTTGAGACTGCAGCAGCCTGATACGCCACACCGACCAATGCCAGAAACTGATTGAGCTTTCATAGAATATAAAACTCCGCAAGGGGTCTAGCAGGCACTCCGCTCCTCATGTCGGGCTTTAGGAACGGTCGGAGTGCTTCCTGTAACTGTCGCGCTTTCCTGTGAAGCAGCATGCGGACTCGTAGCTTCGGCGCACGCAAGGTCTATGTGTGGAATCCGTCCGTGATATCCTGTTGCGCTCGCTAGAACAGCTCTGGAACAGTCAGAAAGGCACAATTCGACTTCACCAGCGTGGTTCATGTATGTAAGCGGGGACTTACGGAAATGGCCTGCGGATAGGGCAATTTTGCGCCCCGCTAAGCAATGGCCTGATTCCGAAGTACTACGGGCTAACCAGCGGCCTGAGTGACAATGGTCGGCAGTCATGTATTGGTGATAACGGACAACTTAATGGAGAACGAACACAGGCAAACAGTATGAAGGGTGGCGACAGTAAAAAAGCGCGCGCGCATACACTTTGGCTGGTGGCCGGATTAATCGCCGGATAATAGACAGCGTAGACAGCGTAGACAGCGTAGACAGCGTAGACATGTGCTGATCTTGCTTTGCAGCCTCGAAGAGCGATCCCTATCTGCTCGGGGAAAAATTCACACCGTCACCACCAGGTCGGGGGGAGATAGCTACGTTGAGGTGAACAGACGAGGTACGTCTGTGAATGGGATACTGGAGCCACACAGATCAGGAGAACATGAGCTAAGCGCACTCAACCAGCATAATGGACCGCTTGAAGGTCATCACTCATCAGGGTGTAAGTGTCGGACTTACTCTCCATACCTCGAGGACACGGCTTGAGTGTCTTGGCGATATTCATATATTGTAGGAATCTTCCACTAGACTGGTAAGAATAATGCTGCCGAGCGGGTAGCTTCTGACATCGTAAGAGCTATGTGCAATAGTAGGGCTACAGTATGTAATTCTGCAAGTTGGTTTCCATTGCGATTATGGATTATTGATGAATTTCGGAACCCAGGTGGATATTGACGCCGCAGAAAGTGCGCCGTAGCGCTTAACTGCGAGGGTGAGTGTTTCAGGTTGAGTCGTTCATCAGGGGAGACAATGCCATTACGATCACCTAAATCTTTTGCAACGGTGCACCATGGGAAATATGACTTGATTTCCGAAATCCCACGTTGCGATTCCAGAAACCAGCTTGTGACCCAGCACAAAAGTGCTAATCCTGCGGAAGTTTGTAAAATCGGTTCATCTCGCATTTCTGCGACTAGACACTCACAAGATTCTGAAACATGCATCATGCCAGATTTGCAAGCTGTACTCTGGCTGGATATGGGTCGACTTTGCGCATTGTCTATAAGCGCATACACATCGAGATTTTCCCAAATCTGTGTAGACCCAGGAGCGGAATACTGGATAAAGCGCATTGTTTGGTAAAGGACGCGTGAGCATTTTCAAACATCACTCCAGCGCCACGGTTCGGTAATGTCAACGAATTCGGCCAAATGGCAGCTGACAAGTTTGATGGAAAGCAAATTGGAAGTGAATAGTATACCATCTGCATATCCCGATACGACCGTTGCCATAATCACAATGTGATTCTCTGTAGCAGTTCTGTTTGTTTTCACCTCCTGGGAACAACCAAGTCAACAACCAACTGTCCTCGCACCGTGACTGCACATACTATCTCGGCTGCATGACTCCCACCGTCATAAGGACCCTCCAGTGACACATAGCGCAATGTTCTTAAATATGAGATTACGGAACAGTCGGTAGTCAAAACAAAGAGAAATATATGATGCACTTACCAGAGCGCCACCTAGCACCAGAAAGCTACCCGCCGTAGCTGATCTTCCAACAGATGTTGCGGGAGATCTGTCAGTGCGACGGTAGACTGTTCGTACCAAGCACGCGCCTACTGGTTAATACCCAAGCCTTCCAAGGAGCTGTTTAACGCTGCTAGCCCGATGTGTTCCCCTCCCCAACGGCTCCTGGCGCTACTTCAAGGCGAGAACTCCAGCGACGAACAAAGAGTGTCCGAGTCAGGTAACAGTCAGTCGGGAGATTTTACTCATCACCAAGGCGGATCCGACAAGAAGCCCCTTCATACTCGAAACGTCTGCGCAAGCACGAAACGCGTACTGCGTCAGAAGCAGACCTTGCGGCTTTCACGGCTGAGTGTACCAACAGCCGACGTACTCACCGACAAGAGGGACCAATGCACATGACACGAGAGGGACAAGCGCTACTCCAGAAGACGACAGAGAGTGAAAAGCCGTTTCAGCGAGACCATTGACTAGAACGTAAGCAGCAAGTCAAACTCACCGGCTCATTGGCAGACTTTAAGCTACCCTCCTCACACCCTTCTCGAACCCTCAATATATACGCCTTTGGCTGGAGTCCACCACTGGCAGGAGGATCGATCGACGAGAACGGAGGCAAGCGATGACATCTATTAGTGTAAACGCCGGAAGAGGCACGAAAGCAGCACTCACCCGTAAATCCAGCACGGAAGCAGACCCGCATGCGAGCTGACATCTAGACCTGTACTTGGGGGTTAGAGCTTTCTTTTCTCCGCGAAGACTCAGCTGAGGACTCACTGATACTGATATCACGCACCCACGCCAGCCAAGCTTGCGTCCCCTGTTGAGCTTCCAACCTTCTGAATACCCGTGCTGTAGGCCCACTGCGGGCTCCTTCGCGCAGATTAGATGTGCTGACAGGACGGTGCGATCGGCCGGTGCTCTACGCCGGCGCTTGATCTGAGGAATGTGCGGGGGAGTAGAAGAGACATATATCGGTATAGTGTATTAGCTGTCGCATTGCGGTTGCTGGATTCTATTCATCATGCCGCCTCACCATTTAAACGCCATCAACTCAGACGAATCGTCCCACATCTTCCTTGACTCTTCGACGGCTAGCAACATCACCCCTTACCACGACATGCCGCAGAGTAAGACGAAGGCCAGCTCTTCGAAAAAGACGAGAAGCTCACCAGGATTGATACACACCTCTCAATCTCAGCCGAGCCCCCAAAGGTCGAAACCCTCAACAAGGTCGACCAGGCGGGCAACCACTCCTGTTGTCGAAGAAGATCATCGGCTTCGCTCCGAGTCGGAGGAGGCTACCGTGCTACCGTCAGGCGATCACGCTGCGCAACAGAACCAGAAAGTGGAACGGCCAAAAGCAAGACGACGAAAGATCAGGGAAGACGAATCCAGGACCCCACTCCGGGAAACGCATACGAACGTAGATCGAGCTATTGAACGAGCCACTAAGCTGGAGAGAGAGAATGAAAGGCTTAGAGGTGAGTTTCTTTCCCCTGGTGATCGTAAGGAACGGCATTTTTACAACGCTACCATCCCGCGCCACGGTGATCAGCGGAACTCGCCGCAACCCGACAGGCGGCCAAGAAGCTGGAAGTCGAGTGCAACTTTCGAAGCCTGGATCGACCAAGCGAGAGGAAGCGCAACAATCCGTATGAAATTGCCCCCCTGCGCCAAATCTTGGGGCTGGAGGTGAGGGTGGATGATCCGGACGTACTCAAGGCCCTAAAAAACGAGACCTACAATTGGCTAAGGGTGAGAATGACTCCGTTTGGGATTAGGGCTAAGAGCTGATACGCCTTTCAACAGGAGGTAGCTCGAGATACCATAGGGGATCAAGAGCTGCAAAAGACGCTTCGGAGAGGGGCTCATTGGGAGGGTCTAGATGACCGTAAACAATTGGCCTTGAGGACAGAGGTAAGCGAATTCGTTGCTCTTAATGGTATAAGCTTCTGATCTCTCGACTCCTGTCAAAGTTCCTGCGCAGGGTGGATAAAGGCGGCGCGCTGAAGCTGAGCTTCTATCATTCTGTCACGGCGCTCAAGGTGAAACGGTTCACCTTGGATTGGCCGGTCAACGAGCTGTTGAAGACGGTGTTGCGTGACCAGAGGTTCGTCATAATACCGGTGTCCATCTTTTGTGTGCTGTTCCCCATGCTGACGTCATTGCTTCAATGGCAGAGTACAAATGCTCAATGTAAAGTCTAAGGTCCTCTATGGCAACGCCCTGTACAACGAGCTATTGCTGCAGAATTCCTCCACCTACCCGTATCCTTCATAGCCCATTCTTCGTCAACTGAAGCCACGCAGAAGATCAAAGTCTGGCAGGCCCCGCAAGAGCTTGGAAGTGCAACATGCGGTCGCTATATCATCAATTTCCAAAGCCAACCTCAAGACGCTAGAGAAGTCGATTCGGACAAATTATCGAGCGCAATCGAAGACACCGGAGTTCCGCTTTGACGAGCGAGGTATGATTGTGATGCCACCTGTTAAGCCACTGGTCTAGAAAACCAAGGAGAAGCCAGCAGCAATGGAGGAGGCGGGTAGGGCCTCTCGGTCGACATCCACCCCTCCACCACAGTCCTTCCAAGCTGCGTATGCGTCTATGGCGGCATCTTTCACTCCGCCTTACCCCTACGGAGGGGCACATCCTCGCAAAGGGGAGGACCACGATGATGGTGTTAACCTCGACGAGTCTGATGAGACGGAAGAGGCTGAATATGGAATTGACGGCGATGTTAATGAAGGTAGTAATGGGCAGGAGGACGAGCAAAGCTATACAGATGACTCCTCGAACAGCTCTGAAGAGGAGGAATAGGGCCACTGAGGTACCAGACCAAAAAAAGGAGGTTGAAGGCACGTCAAATGTTTGAACAAATAATTCTACAAAAAGAAAACATAAATTCTTCATGTTGTACAACTGCTACTTCGTTATCGTTTCGTTTCCCTTGCCTGTTTCCATATTACGATACCATAGCTCACTTTCTCGTACTTGTCAAGAGCGTAGCGGTTTCAGGTCCTTCTTCCACGCCGCCGCCCATCGCTACTTCGCACTCCGTCGCCGTCTTCAGTGACTTGAGCTCGGCCGCTTGTTCCGCAACAACCCGGCTGAGGGCATTCCTTTCCCTCGTCATCCTGTCCAGCGCGGTTATTGTTCGTGACCAGCCTCTTTGGGCTTCATCTTTCTCCTGTTCGCAGTCGTCCGCACAGTATTTCTCGAATGCTGTACTCTCGGTATTGTCACGCTCCTAGCGCAAGAGCTCCATCGAGACTTGAAGCAGGTGATTGTGGTTCTTCATAGTCTTGAGACCTTCGATACCGTTGAGGGCGAGAGAGCGATACTCTCTCAACTGTACCCACAAAAATATAGTCAATCAGTCCTCTTGTCCTAGACAGAGCGCATAACATAGAAACCCCAGCCACCACTCACCTTGGCGGTACGATCCGAGGGCTCTATTCGGATGAACGGGGTAACACGCCGAAAGGATCACAGCGAAGTTATGGGCAAGTTCTTACGACCGGATCCATCACCACGATGATCGATGTCGCGAATTCGTTGTCCCAGGGCATGTGCGATGCCATTTTCTTTGTCGGGGGTCTCTTGTAACTTCTTGCTAGTTTCAGCTGGCAGGAACGAAATAGCCGTGCGAAAGACATATCAGGCTTCGATCCTCAATTGACATACTAAGGATAGCACAATGCGCTTCACCATCCTCCCGCGCTCGTTTCTTCCTCTCATTCACCGGCGATTTCAAGATTGATCGTAGGAAGACTTCCGACCCGCTGGTGGACGAAGCGCCGGGGGAGAACTGTTGGTGAGACTTGAAAGGTGTTGGATGTAGAGCGAGGGGATGCGAGCCAGGCTGACAGCTACAGTATGAGCAAAACGCAAGACCATAAAGTATCATTTTGCAGAGATATTCGGATCAGGCAAGGCGGGCGTTCTGACTGAGGTTGTTGCATCCGTGTGAATCGAACGAGCCGCTGTGAGCGGGTATACCTGTCCGACCATTTTGCGCTGTTGTTAATCGAAAAGACGGATTGAGAGTTCGTTACCGTCTCAGTAGCTTTAACCGTCTACCATCTAGGCCCACTCACCGACTTCAATCTAGACACCTCCACCATGGAGTCAACCAACAATGACATCGTCCGGTCATCCAGGAAACGCGAGTTTGGCCTAATCGCCGAGCGACAGCTCGACATCCGAAATGAGCTGGTGAGTGAGATCAAGTGAAGGATCTGGCATATTCACTGACCTTGAGGTGGTTCTCCTTCGACAGAGGAGTCTACGACGACAGCGTCGTCCAGACCCAGTGGCAGTATCTCGTGATACTAGTCCCGAGGTAAAAGGCGACGTGGCGGCAGGGCTAGATGTCCCTACCCCAGTGAGATCAAGCGGGTAGTCACAGGTAGCTAGCGGACACTTACCTTCCGTGTTGCTGTGTCATTCAGCCGTCCTGCGTGCCTACGTCACCCCCAACTCACCGGTTAGGGTTTCCTAGAACTCAAGTCAATGATACTGATCAGCTACCTGGGATTGACCTATCGATCGACGAGGGGGCAATACTGTCCCTTTCCACCAGCAGAGAGGGCTCACTTGTGCAACCTCGTCCCTCGGTTGGTGTCGCGGCTTCAGCCCGGTCTCAGCTTGTTACATCCACTGAGGAATTTTATGGTCAGTTCAATCCATTTACCAGTGTGTGATACCTCAACTTACTATCATGTGCGTGTTACATGTGACCAGCACCGAGCACCCTCGATCTCGAGAGTAGGTCGCGCATCCTCAGTCAGCCTCGTTATGCTGCTAGAGTGTCACGCGGCACCTACGACGGTTTGAAGGACTTCCCTTGCGTGGGACTACCTTCTGGAACATTTGACAGCTCCTGGAAGGTAGATGCTGCGTTGCAGCAAGAGACGAAGCTTAGCGTTCGAGACTATGACGTGTGCGAGAAGGGGTGTCAAGCATACACTGGGAAGTTGGAGGCAAGGATTGACGAGAATGCCTCCTGTTCGCTTTGTGGCAAGACTCGCACGAAAGGAGTAAGCCGTTTGAGCTCGTTCGAAACGTTGATCCCGACGTGTTGAGCTATGTCATGACAGGGATCCTTACGGTTTCGATATATACCGATCATCGATCGTCTGCGGTCAATGTACTCGAGCCCATACCTGGGACCGAAATTGTCGTACCGAGAAGTCCGCCTCCATGATGAGGACAAAATGGAAGACATCTTTGACGGAAAACATTTCAAGCAACTTTTGAACAAGACGATAACTTGGGAAGGGAAACTACTGGCGGGGGAAAAGAGGATGTACTTTGATCAACACACAGATATCGCCCTGGGCCTTTCTACGGATGGTGTACCCTTGCAGAAGCACACGGCGTTGGATGTGTGGCCGCTCCTCGTGACAATATACTCGCTGGGACCCGAGATTCGGTACAGACGGGAATACCAGTTATGTTGTGGTTTGATACCAGGTTCGTGTGGGACATTAACGCTTATGAAACATCACCGAGATCTCTAAATCTTCATCGCTAAGTAACAGGCACGAGACGAGCACGCCAGGGCAAGGTGGATTTCGACACGTTCGTGTAGCCATTGATGGAGGAGCTGAAGGCACTGGCATGCGACGGGGTAGAATGTCGCCGTTACATCCCGGAATCCCGGCAACTTTCAGGGACATTCATCCTGAGAGCCCATCTTCTTACCGTCACGGGAGACATGCCTGCAGTAGCCAAGGTCAGTCATGGAGTGTGATTTTGCCTGTGCCATGCGGATAATCACTAAACGTGATCCCTCGTTAGTTAATGAGGTTCAAGGGTGTGAATGCCAAGTGCCCCTGCCGCTTCTGCGTTATGAAAGCGGTTCCACGAAAAGTGGGAAAGACCACCACATATTATATGACGAGGCTGGCGCAATTACAGCAACCTACCTCTTCGAAGCCATGCCCATACATTGGCCATAGCCAATCAGATTCAAACAACGGATGATCAGAAAAAGAGAGATGCGTTGAAAGAGCAATGGGGTATCAATGGAAGGGTAATGTCTTTGAGCATGAGTGCAAGAAACGTTCGCTGATTATATGTCAAACGTACTTTTCAGTCCTGCTGGTTTGATGTGGATTCCCTGGAGTTCCCTTGGAGCTTCCCTATAGATCTGATGCATGTCTTGTACGAAAATATCATGCCTCAACTGCTCTCCCTTTGGCAAGGACTGTACAAAGTCAGCCAAACCCTCGGCGACTCCAAAGCGAAGCACCAGGACGCTTTCGTGCTGTCCAAGCAGGACTGGGTCAACATGGTCCGGGAAGTCGAGCTCTCCAATCACACGACGCCAGCGCAGACCGCGCCCAGTGTAGGCAACCTTCTCACAAAGACACACTGGACCGCCGAGACGAATTCCTATTTCCTTATGTTTCTGGGCCCTATTCTCTTGCGTCACCGACTCCCCGACTTGTATTACGCTCATTTCATCCAGCTATCGGAGATTGCCAAACGGTTGACTATGCAAGAGATCGATGTGGCGCAGCTCACACTCCTTCAACGGGACATCGTGCGGTGGGTCAAAGGATTCGAGCGGTGAGTAGTAACATGAATCCCTCCCGGGAAACTGGGTTACTGGACTGATCCTTGAGATTTAGGCTGTACTACGGCTACGACACCAAGTTGATGCCATTTTGCACCGCGCCAATCCATGCGCTCCTTCATGTGGTCAACTGTATGGAGTGGCAGGGGCCCTGCTGTTACTATTGGTGCTTTGCGATTGAGAGGTATGGGGGTTGGGTCAAACGCTGGTCGGGAGATAACAACAAGGACACCGTACTTGCGCTTTCCAATCGGATTGTGCGGGAAGAACAAGTCAGTGCACCTACTCCATCCTCTCATAATCTTCCGAGTGACGACAGGACTTCTACTGTACCAAGCTGACACCGTACTTGCGTCATAGGCCTGCCAGATGGCACTGTGGTGCGACTTTCAAGACGTTCAAATTGTTCAAGCCTGGGTCGACAAGATGGATGGCAAGTCAAAGTCGCACGAGTCGTTTCATGGCATGGACCGTCCAACGGAGCCCGATTTCACCCCGAGCCGTTTTAAGGAGCGTGAGGATATGTACTGGGCGATAACTGGGGAAATGCTGGAGGCCGTTGCGTTGCACTTGGAGACGCGGGAGTATAGCGACGACGCGTATCATCATCATGCCCTACATAAAGTCCCCACGTCAGCACTATCTAACGTCGTCTTTACCGGTTGGAGGGCTTATCTTTCGAGCTCGGATGCGGGATGTCAGAGGTACCGGAGGGCATGGAGGGAAACTGATGACCCGAGAAGCGGGGTATGGAGGGACGCTTCTTGGGCGACGGTATGTTATCTTCAGACGTTGTAAATGCGCATACTAAGAGCATCTCCTGCATCTTTTCCTTCAGTACACACAAGCGGTCGAAAAGAACGCCAGTCGTAAAAATCGCGATGCAAACTTTGTCAAAGAACAGCAATGGGGCCACATCATACAATTCTTGGAGTTCACATATCAGGACGCCGCCTTTTCTGTCGCAGTCGTTCAACCATACCTGGTAGAAAAGTGGATACAAGGTGTTGCGGAGCCTCCTCGCAGGATCATAAGAAGAGAGGGCAATCGGCCACAGGTGCTCGATGTGGACGCTCTGGTTGCGGTGTTGGGCCGAGTTCCAAGGGTAGAGAGGGATGGTCAACCTTGTGATCAAAGCATACTCTTTGACACGTCTATGGGCAGACTGCGGGGGTGACATTGCACTGATGGTTGTAAAGAGAGTGGAAAGTCCCAGAAGATAGATGACCAACCACATTAGAATCTACTGCTATCTCTCAATCATAGCACTGCGATCCGGATACAAACACTTTGCCCTTCGGTAATAGTCATCGTGATTTGTGATAGACCCTTTGATTCACCCTTAATTCCGAAGCTACCTTGAGTGCAAGACTTTCTCAGGACTAGCTACCCTTCGTCTTCCATTTCGGTATATATCAAGTCCTGTCTTGAGTAATAAGAGTACATCGCTTGTGCTAGTTCCCTTTACAACGGCAGTGCTACCTTGCCTTGCAGGATAGACCATTTGCCCTCAACAGGTCATGTCACAAACGGTAGACCAATGTCGGAATCACGGCCATACTGGCAGTGAGCTGATGATACGTCGCGCAGCGCTTTCTGCACTAACGATATGACTGAGCGGGTTGCTTTTGACAGGATACAGATCTCTATTCACGGCAGGAGTAAGCTCGGCCCGGCTCCTAGCTCATCCCTTGTGTATTATACTCACGATTCTGTCTGGACCACAGGTTGATGATGCCGCTTCCGGGAGTTTTTTGGGAGGATCCGGTACAGGATACATTGCTCTTGTATTAGCCTTCCTTTACTGACTTTCTGCTCACTTCACCCAGATCAACCTCGCCAACGTCATTCAGTCACATCTCAGCGCTCTCTTCTCTGTTTGTTTGCCTGGCCTTCCGTCTCGTGTGTCTAGACTCATTGCTTGCTCCGGATGTAATACGTGACAACTGGTATACGTAGCTAGGCAATGTGTTGTCACTAGCCTGTTCTGCGCTATCTCACGCATGTTCAGTCACCTCCTTACACGGGTGCTCAGTATTCGTTATCAACTCAACCGCGCCGAAGAGACGGTTCGCCCAATACGGACACTTGCTGCTTTTCACCGTCTAGAACTGTCCACGCTAGTGGATGCTCCCGAACAGCGTATCCGTTTCTGGGAAAACCGATACCCTAGTGCTGACTGAGGTAGCAGTATCGGCTTCTGTACTGCTTCGCGTTTCGGTACTTTGTCGCGTACGGCTATGTATCATAACTCCGCCTATGGGGATTCAACGTCTCCCTTGAGGAAAAGTCATTCGCCACCGGTCTCTGACGAGAATATATAGAAGCCCAAGTGTAGCCTTTTGGCATAGACCTCATATTTACGATTCACGCTATTCCAAACCCAAGATAGTTGTCACTTCGACTTGCCTAGATCGGCCTTAGGCCTTGCTATCCTTTGCTCGAGCTATTGTTGGTGTGGCATTCTTCGGCGCCAGCGATGTTAGGCTCGTGCGTATTCTGCTTCCTGATAATTCCTTAGCATGGAGCGCGCTTCTCCTGGATCGAGTCACGAAATTCCAGTTCACGAACTCCTCGAATATTCCCTGAAAGGCGTAAAGAGGCCTGATGGGACAGTATGGCTTGACCTCTTCGTTACTGGAGACGCACTTACAGTCGCCGAGACCGAGAATGTCGCCTGGGAGGGGAGGGTGAGATGGTTGTTTGTGTGCTTGTCATATAGATACAACAATCTTTTTTATAACATAGAAGTAATAGTGAATAAACCCAAGGTGGCTGGATAGCGAGGCCTCCATCCCTTCTTACCCTGGTTTTCGACTTACTTTTGTTCTATTTTTATGGATTCTACAAAACTACGTCAAGTATTAATCAGAAGGTACTTTTATACTTTATTTTTAAGCACTTATTGTGAATGTGTTTTGAAGAAGGGATTAAAGCTGAGTTATTGCACTTAGTGTAGATCGATAGCATCTTTTAGATATGAACGTACTAGAATTGAGAATACATAAGCTTGAATTACTGAAACACCTAGTTCTAGTCCAATTAGAGCTACGAAAATAGCGAATGGGATCAGGTTTATCGCACCTACCAGGATACTTGTTGTGAACAGGTGTGCTACCAAGGTTGATAGGATTTTAGTAGAGTGTGGCCGGCCACTATGTTTGCGAATAGACGCACTCCAGGTGAAACAGCACGGTCTAAGTATGAAATCAATTAGATAAGAACTAATAGAGGTACTAGTGCTAAAGGTGTCCCTGAGGCAATGAAGATGAAAAAGAAGTGAATTCTGTGTCGTTGTAGACCAAGGATTATTGCACCAAGGAAGATAACTACAGATAGACCACCTGATACGATAACTGGTGATCATGATACAATTCTGAAAAGCGGACGGATCTCTTTCGGGATTCCGCGGCATCTAGTTGCACAGGAGTAGCAGGCGTATATTATCGTTATTGGCTGCTGAACAACACAACAACCCGCTCCAGATCCCATCACCCTAGTAAACATGGCTCCTGGTCCGAAAAGAAAGAAGTCCAAGGCGCCCAAGCCAACCAGGAACCTGACCAACGTGCAAAAGCTCCAAATTATCGAGTACTGCCATCGGTTTTCCAATATAACGCAGCTCGCGGCCGCGGCTCATTTGCAGAGAGAGTTTGGAAGAGGAACCTGTCAGCCAGTGCGGTATCCAGAATTCTGGGTAACGAGGGAAATCTCAAGCGCAAGATTGCGGAAGGTGAAACGGCCGAGGGTAGCAAAAGAAACGCGGCTATCAAGTGCCCGGCTTTGGAGAAAGCGGTGAAGATATGGACTGATGTAAGCAGCACAAGAGTGTCAGAATGTGGGAGCGCACGACGACACGTAGGAATCAGTATTGATGTAAAGGTGTGTAGCAGCTCCCAGAGCTATAGACGCCCGTTTGCCCTTCCATTGCTTATATGGATCCTCTAGGTGGCGAGTAGCCGGGCGGATAACCGCAGAACAATAGAGATGTTGAACAGTCGAGAGACGAGCTAGTGGCAACTGAGTGTCGGATAATGACGTGGATTGGCCAAATCACAACAAAGAGCATTCCTAAAGCATGAGATCTGTAATGATGTGGTAGTGGAATGGCGTGTTTCGTTATCAGCAAATCATCCAAAGGAAGATGACCTTCGGTGGAGCTCTTCTTGTGGAGAAAGCAACGCAGTTCAGGAAGCAGCTGAATATACCAGAAAGGGAAGTCAACTTTTCGACGGCATGGCTGGAAAGATTTAAGAAGTGGTGAGTTGGCTCGGAATCCGCCCGTGATGGACGGTAGGTTTCTAATAGTTACCCTCGAAGTCATGACTAACGATCTTATAGATTCCACGGGGAATCGGACTCTGTGGATATGAAGCTAGTTGCAGATAAGATAGAGGAAATTCGACGTATCAACAGCGAATACGATTTGAAAGACATTTTCAATATGGCAAGACTTTATTGGTCGTGAGTGACAGTGTACCTATATTATGGTAATCGATTCTGATCAACCTATCCACCATTATAGACGCGCCCCTGTCAGAGGGCTAGCAAAGGGATCAAGACATGGCGTCAAGATGGACAAACGCGCCACGACCTACGCCCTCACCTTCAACGCAGATGGCTCTGAAAAACTGAAGCCATACGTGATCGATACCGCTGGGTGTGCACGCGCTTTCAGCAGGACAGCAGAAGGAAAGGCATCGTTTGCTACATACCAGTATGATTCCAATGATACCGCGTGGATGAATACAGGATCGTTTATGAAGTTCGTACAACCATCGCAAACCCGAAATCTTCCGGGAAATATTCACAGGCTGCGATGAACGGATGGTTGCACAGATTTGACGAGAGCATGGAAGGCAGGAAGGTGCTTCTTTGGGTCGACAACGCGCCTTTGCATCTAAAACATCATCAGCTACCTGAATCACGCCTGCGGAACACACGGGTTGAGTATTTGCCTCCCAATACCACCTCCGTTCTTCAACCGCTGGATGCTGGAGCTATGAGTCAATTCAGGGCAGCGTACAAGCGCCAACACTTGGCCCTCGTTGTCGCTCGAGAAGGCGGAGCCAAAAGCCCATACATTATCGACCAGCGAGAAGGTATGGAGATCGCTAGATCAGTTAAAGCCCCATAACATCCAGAATTACTGGCTACATACCGGTATATTAGGACAAAAGCTGCCCAACGGGGATACAGTGCCCTCGCGAAAGTGAGTCGGCTCCACGTTGAGCGAAACCTGCTCTCAATAGCCTTTCAATACAAAATGCGGTCTCATACCGGCCCCCTCATCGAGCCAGAAACCGCCCGCGGCTTGGAGGAGATAGATCAGGAGATGGGCAGAATTGTACAAGATGACGATAAAAGGATGGGCGCTGAAGAGTTTGTCGCAATGGATGACAATTGTGGGAATGAGAGCGCAGTCGGTGACGACTTAACGGACGACGACATCCTAAATATCGTGAAGGGATATCTCGCGCCAGGGTTTCGTATTGGCAGCATGGATACAGCTGGTGACAAAGACACCGACGAGGATACGGCAGCCACCGATAGAAACACCGATAGTGATACGAGTCCAGGTTCGGATGCGAAAGGTACCACCGACACAGAAGCTGGCAGCGGGGAGAGTGCAGGTAGACCAGGACTTCCCCCACCCTCGAACCTAGCCGAAGTGCTGCGTAAGACAGAAGAACTGGAATGGAATCTGATTCAGCTTGGATCGCCATTCATTGCAAGTCAGCGAGCTTACACTTCTACACTCCGAGAATTGCGAGCAGAGATTGAAACGAAATTGAAGCGGAGCCCGCCCATTACCAACACTCCGTCATGCGATCCGCCTCCCAAAGGTTACAAAATCCCGACAGCACGACCCCTGCAAACTTCCCGCGCGAAAGGGAAATCTAAAGAACCCCGGACGGTACTGGGCGAGATAGTGGTCCAGGATTTGGCGACGGATATCGGGGAATACGGCATGAATGCTGATGACCTTGAAGTTAGCCGACGCCTCTTTCCTGAGGATCAGTTCGACGAACCTGACGATTGAACGGCATGCATGTCAGTAAGCCGTAAGGTATCCTTTGTAATTATGCAGATAGCTTACAGTCAAAAAATTTGCCAGCGTTTCTCCCCCTGCCAAATGGTATGACAGACTCTCCACCCAAGCTCATCTTTCCAAGACCCAACTTCCTCTCTCCTCCTCCCCCCCCCCTCCCCTCCTCTCGAATTGCTGAACTTGCTGGGTTGATGGAAGGCGTCAGGATGAGGTAAAACGCTGGTGGAGGAGAAAGGGAAAGATCTTGAAGGCCTGCGAGGAGTCCGAGTAGGCAGCTGTAATATCCAGAGCACGAAAAGGGCTCTCGTAGCACCAAGAATTGCATTTCGCACAAGTGCCTTTGGAACAACCCTCCGCTCGGCTAGGATCCTCTCGGCTGCATCTTATTGCCTTCCTTGAACACCATCTCCTGTACTGCACCCCGCACGTCCGCACGCCCGCAGGGCAACGTTGGGAACATCATCAGGTACGATGGTAGACTTATAGAACACAGGTTTTTATCTGTTCGCTCCAGACTCTTGTTCATGTCGAGCGCATCAGGAGCCCCTTTGCACATTGAGTTGTGCGCAAACGACTGGTCAAAGACGAACACTGCCTCAACGTCAGAACCGAAAATCGTCTCATGAATGTCGATAGCCCTACCAAGCTGTTGAACCAGCTGCTTAGTGTCTCACCACGCGTCTCCCTGATTTCCCGGTTTGACGATAACCCTAGCGTCCTCAACGTTTCCAGGGAGTGAATCCGTATGGACAAGCCGCTAGGTAGGGGTAGCATTGATTAACGAAGTCCGAAACATGGATGAGGCGACCGAGGCCGTTGCTGGGGATCTCTTGCTGAGAGTGATGTTGCCACGTAACCCTCTGGAAGTCCTTTGTCCTTTTGGTGCAAGCAGGACTCGTCATGAAAGTAAAAGACGACTCGTCTTTCTCTGGGCTGAAGCGAAGTTTGGATGTCATTTCACTCGCCGTAATCCGCGGGCTGGTAGGCGACAGCACGTCGCTCAAGCTCTTCCATCTTCGGAAGAAAGACCTTTCCCCTGAACTCCACCACGTCCACCCGCCCTTGACCATCGTCATAGACCCCTTTCTTGGTGAGCTTTGGCTTCAAGCCGCAGCGTTTCAGCCACCGTCGAGCAGTGCGCTCGCCGATCTCGGTCTCCCCGAGGTGGCCGTATCTCCCAGGCAGAGTGTCATCCGCATGATTGTCGCCATCATTACCGTTATTTAATAGCATCATGGGAACGAGTTCCAGCTCAACGGTTGGCGCTGCGAGTGATATACATTGAATTTCTGATTCGGACTCGGAGTCCTCAATCTCAATCATCTTATATTATTATATAAGACATCACATTCATACTTTTTGAGTAGTCAATGACAGCTTCAACCTCACCAGCAACTTCAATACAACAATTCTTTTCCCTGTAGATCTCCAAGGCCATATCAGCTCTCTGCCTCGGATCAGCATTGGCTCTGATGGCAACCTCAGGGGTCTCAACGGTCGCCGCGGTCTCCCATCAGCATGGCACGCCTGCAGTTCCGGCCGATGAATTCATGCCCGACGTCGCGCACATTGAGGCAAGGGATCCTAAAGGAGGTGGAGGATGGGATGGAGGCGGAGGGAGGTCTCGTGGAGGTGGCAATAACGGCGGTGGTGGCCGCGGCGGTGGAGAGTCGTACGATGGGGGGGAGGAGCGGAAGCCCCCTTTTCGGAACACATGGGAAGGGGCTTGGGGCAAGCTCTAGAGTCGCAGAAACTGACGACTAAAGAACGGACCCTGGCTACAGTTGAGCTGCACCAGAATGGAGCGTCGTAATCCTCACTGTGGTCATCTTCGCCATTCTCCGACACCTCACTCATATTCAACGTCACTTTAAGCTATCGTTTTCTATCACATGCTCACACTCTTTCGCTTACGGTATCAAACTGTTTAGTATCCCATTGTACTGTTTCCCCACTAACCTACGTCCTGAATTACTCCGCATTTACGATACCGTTCCGAGCGCTTTACCACTGCATTTCATCTGACGAGTTACAACAACGTCATCGCCCGAGCTGGGTGGAGTGAAAAAGGCGTTACAGACTCACAGAGAATCGATACGGGTTGCAACGTTGCCATAGACCGTGTGTACGTCGAAGTCATTACCCTCAGACTTTCAAGTTGGAGTCGGGACAAGGCAATCTCATTCGGTTCCGCCAGTTCGAATACGGAAGCGCCTAACGTCGTGTGACTCGGTATTCATTCTTGACCATTCGTCTTCTCTTGATCGAAGCCCTACATGTCCACAGAATGCATAGCCCTGATGGAAGAGGTGAGCGAAGGAAGACCAAAGTTGTGCTGAATGAAGCTGGAATGTCCCAGGACCAAAGATTGGTTGTGCTTGAGGTGCGCTGTCATCGCTTGAGACACGCTGAGGCGTCGTAACATTTCCGACCACTCAATACTCAACGACGTCACAAGCGTCGGTGCGCTTCTTCCTTGTTTTTCTGTGAGTTCGGGTGATCCTGCTCCCAGGCTAAGAACAACCTGCACATATGGGTCAGGCTCTTGGACCGGACCTTCTGAAATCTGCGAATGAGCATATGATCATTCGGCGTTTTGCAGAGGCATCTTTCTATCCGCCCGGCAGAAAGGGACCCGTATGGGACTCAGCCGCAATTCAGACACCAACTTGAAAGCGGAGCAGTGGTACCCCAATCCTATCCTTTACTGAATTTGGGATGAGTGAGGGATGGATAGGCCAGTATGTGACCATGACTGGGTGACTATATTTTCCAACAGGCGTAGCTTCCGGTACTTGAGGTCGAGCTGAGTAGTGCCCAGTGAACCACAGCCTGAAATGACATGGAAGGCGATATTGTTCCCATACGGTATGACTTACATCACATTGACTTCATTACATATAGGACCCTGTACAGAATGATTATGTGACCCGTTGTCCGCCCGCATCCTCTACTCATTGCTTCACCGGCTCAACATCATCTTCAGCTGCCTTCACGCGGTCGCCATCTACATTCCACAGTTTCGATAAAACGCATTTAAAGGGGGATGGCAGGAGCGAGTGACCTCCAAAGGCTGCCATTGGCATTATGAGAATACTAGCATTTCAACTACCCTGAGGCCTGCTTCCCTGTTTGCGGGATCCAATGCGAAGGCTGCACAGACCCGATTATTGATGAGGAATGCATCAAGGTATTCTTGCAATTTCGCGGTGGCGTCTTTGCTGGAGGCCATTCTGCCTTCTGTCACCGATGGCACATCGTGAATTCCCTCTAGATCCTCAATGGCGCTGTATAGGTCTGGAATGATCCGATATGAGCTCGCAGCGACCTCCGAATACACATGGGTGAGAGTCAGAAACACCTTCAGTGAAGGCTGCATCGCTGAAAATGCGTCGAAAGACGCCTTGTTGAATTTTGGGCAGCTCTTGTGCGATGTTCGTGTCGTGAAGGTCTCGATGATTTTGCGCAGCCGTAACACCCGAGCGATTGCCGCTTCTTTTGAGTTTCATCGAGTCACGACGTCCTTGAGAGGAGCAGTCCTTTGGGCGTTTCCGGATCATGTTTCGCTCGGATCTTCTCGAATTCATCCATCCTCTGAGGACTTGCATGTACGTAGACTGACTGCGGATGCACCATATCGACTGGCGACATATTGGCTGGAGCAGGCTCTTCAACCTGGCAAACAGTACGTGTGTGCGCTCAGTCACGAGTTATACACCTCGACTTCGGATCTGGATACTGAATGCTTACTTCTTGACTCAACGGGCCTTTCCCACCTTTTTCTTCAGAAAGCTCGCCGTCCATGTCCTCCAGCAGAGCTGAATCGTCCTTGTCTGGCTCGTGCTCAAATCCCGGAGCCCAGAAGTCGTCCCCCCCCCGATCACACTGATCTCTGGGATGTTGTCGCGATTGTAAGCATAGGCGGAGGTGTTCAAGCCGGCTAGTGAAGAAGACTAACTTGATCTGCAGAATAGATGAGAAGGCAGATGCAATTTACTGACCTTCTCCAGATATGTACTTGATCTCCGCGAGATTTGTAACATGACACATGCATCCCACCATCTCGTGCCCGAGCTGATCGACGTTGTGCTCGGAGAGAAGGATTTCCGACAGGCGATCCGCAGCAGCCCTGTTGCTGAAGGCGTTATCACCAGTTCCTGCGTACCCGTCATACAACCGCTGCCTCTGATCACGCCAAGCTATACACAGACGCTCAGCCGAAAGTAGATAGCGCACTCGACAAGACTCACGTATCCATGACCGTTGGACAAGTTGACCACTGTCTCCCCCTCCGACACTCAATGACCCTTACCCATCAACACGACGCGACGACGCATCCTAGCCTATACGAGACATTTGAGCGGCGGGATTCCTGCAGACCCTCGGCTTGCCTCCTCCTTTTCCGTGCAAGGGTCTTGACGACATCGGCCAGGGTTTGCAACCTAGCGCCCACCCGACGCCACGCCTCGGCCCGCGACCTACAATAACGCTCAACATCCACACGCTCGTACCCCGAAATGGCAAAACAGCTTCTCTGCCGATTCCGCTAGTGCCCCGACCTCTGCCCTGTACTGGTTGATAGGTAGGGAGGGGAGACGGAACGCCGATGTGTTCTGCTTCCGCTGACGCCCAATATACCATGAATGCAAGTTACAGTAATAAGTCCACCACGTCTGCCCTTCCAGTATATTTTAATAACAACCAAGCCATCATGTCAGGTACGTCCCTTCGTCTTCCTAAACCCTATCACACCACCACTCACCCATACATGCCTACTCACAGGCTTCCAAAACGCACCCATCACCAAAGGTCAGCCGATCCTCGACACGCTGATCCACCTGGCGCTGATGAACTGCTCTTGGAGACAGGATGTATCCTCGTCACAGGCGCCACCTCCCTCTTCGTCGCACTCGCCGATCTCAAGCCGTATGTGCACCTGCAGTTTGTCCCGCATATGAGCAAGTACCACCAAGTACGACCATGAAGGATCATGCTTTGCAGCCCTATAAGCTGACTCTGTCTACCTTTTTGAATCGTCGCGAGGAGTAGTACTGGCGCCTGCTCGTTCATCCGTTTGCGTATACCAATTCCGTGGAGCTTTTGATGGCGCTATTGACGTTTTACCACCTCGGGGTGCACGTCGAGCGGTGAGTAGTCATTTCTCTCTCGCCTGGCGTCGATTATCCTCTCCCTTGGCACTGATCCCCTCCCCGCTCGATCAGCTCCTTCGGGACACCGAAATTCGCCGTACGTCGTATTTCTATGACCCCCGGCACCTTCCTTCCTAGACATCCCCGCTCATCCTCCAGTCGCATTCATCAGGCATTCCTCCTCCTCGCATCACTTACGAGCACCCTCGCCGCATTCACCATCATCGTCCTCTTTGGAAATATGGGACTTAATGCGCTTCCTGCCGGAGGTTTTGGGGTCCTTGGTGCGATGTGAGTGGTGTGGCCGTGAGGCTTTGGAAAGACGAAAGGCTGACATTGGATGTGAATCCTGGAGTTGGTACCAGTATCATCGGATGGTGTGAGTGCGCTTCCCTCTCTTCAGGACCAGAGAAGGTAAGCTGACCATCCGCGCCGGGTAGACCCTCGTTGTACACCCTCGGCATCTTTGGCGTCCCTCTAAGTAACAAGATATTAACGTATTGGTACCCTACATTCGTAAGCCCGTCATTCCGCGTCTACCCTATTCGCACTAACTACATCGCTACCCACACAGGTCCTCCTCCACCAATTCCCAACATCCCTGATCACCATGACACCCGGCATCATCCTCTCCATCATCTACACTTCTACCACCCACCAGCACTCACGCATACGCTCCTTCCGCCTCCCAGGGAAAATAACCACCCTCCTCTCCCACCTTGTCACGCCACTCATCGACCCGGCAGGCTCCGCACCCCCGCGCCGAGCAGACCGCGTCTTGCCCGGGGAAATCAGTGATTCCGCTCGTGAAGCCCGGGAAAGACTCGCAGGGTTGGAGAGGAGGGTGAGGGTTGCCCAAGAGGTACAGGCGGAGCAGGAGGCGAGGAGGGGGAGGGAGTTACGGGTTGCGTTGGAGGCATTGCAGGGGAGGTTGACGGCGGCGGCTGTTGCGACGGGTACGGGTGGAGAGAGGACGGCGCAAGAGGTGCCTCGGGGAGAAGCGGCGGAAGATTCACCGGCGGCGGCTCCTGCCAGTGGGTCACGCGGGAATCCATTCCTATCGGCTTCTCGGCGCGCACGGTTCGGCTTGGGCGGGTGGGTTGATCGCGCAGGGGAAGCTGTGGGCCTGCGGACGGCGAGTCCTTTGCCTGTAGACGCCGGAGGAGGAACCAGCCGAGTTGGCGCAGAGGAGCTTCCAATTCCGGGCGAGGGCGAGGGCGAGGGCGAGCCGGCGCGTGCGGCGCCCAGTCTGCAAGAGGTCGAGGCAATTGTGAGCATGTTCCCGAACCTGTCGAGGGATGCGGTCGTACGTGCGCTACAGAGAAGGTAAGCGTCACCTGGGTCTCGGACTGGAAGGTAAGCAGTGGTGGCTGATCAGTCTGCCCTTGCTAGTAATTACAACACGGCACAGGCAGTAGAACTGTTACTCGAAGAAGGGACATAGCACGCCCCAGCACCTGTTGTACAACATCTATCGTCTATCGTTTGCCATCAACGCTCCTTGCGCCACTGTGCGTGCACGTCGTCACGGATCTCGAAGATATCCAAGGCGTCTCTATCGTGCGAGGGCATACGCTGGTACGGAAAGGCGGGAACGCGTTAGGCGCGACGTCAAATCGACGCGTCTGTTAAACTCACCTCTAGTATTCTGAGCAGCATATAACTATGCATAGCATCCCAACGCCAGCGAATAATCGCAAAGTCTCGTGAGTGCTGCGCAGTCTTTTCTGCTTGATCGTCGTGACCCTTGGCTCGGCCATCGGGACTTTCACCAAAGTAGATCATGATGTCGCTAGCCCCTCAGCGCTCGGTCTGAATCGTGTCGTCCTCGACTCACTAGATTTCCGAGTAGTCGACTTCTTGAGGGACGTAGTGGTACGTAAGAGACAGGTCGTCGTCAAGTCTAGTCGGCATTTGGCTAGTACCATCTTACCTGGGAGTGAGAATATCCTGTCGCGACTCGCGAGTGAGACGAACGTTAACATGACGCCGAGGCACATACCCTGGCACTTACAGAGTTCCATTCGGGGCTAACATACAATCCACCGTAAGCATGTGGTATAGCTCCGCCACTTCCCCACCGATCGGTATCCTGTTCTGCTCCTGCTTTGTCATCCCCTGCCGCTTGCCCAAATTGAAATACCAGGTCCCCTTGTTGGTCACCAAGACTTCCGCCATTCTCTGCCTCAGCAGGTCCGGTTAGTAAGCGAGGTAAGGCCGGACAGAGAGATGGGCTCCGGAAATGGGGGATGGGACGGTGATACAGCTGTGTTCCCTTGGGAACTTATGCCTGTGGAATAGGAGACAAGTGAGACCGGAAAGAAGACCGCTATCCACGCCCCGGCCACTCACCACCTCTGGAAACCCCTGGGAGGATCCATCCCAAAACACATGTCGATAACCATCCACCGCATCCCCAACGACCGGATACTCTGAATCTCGGCATCAAGTTCTTGGACTGTTTGTTCCGCTTCCGGATCAACGTCGCGACAAGATGTTCTCGCATTGGTTTCTCCTGTTCGCGGGAGATGACTCGGAGGCCATGCCGATCCCTTGCGACGGACGGGGCTGAGGTCGGACGAAGCTCGGGGTGGATTGCGGGTGCCGAAGGGTGGATAGGAGTCGCTCGAAACGACAGTAGAGAGGAGACGTTGACGAATGCCAAACTAAAAGGTGACCATGCATTCCATCCAGCCGACTTGACAACACCAGCCTTTTTGGTTTGGACCGTACGGAAATTCAATCCCTGTTGGCTCAACACTCCATACAATCCTCCGTCAAGTAGTGACTGTAGTGTCCCTGCAGCGAGAAGCAACGTCGCCAGGAAGAACAAGATCAACCACGTCAAGGGATCATTTATTTATTGTCGAAGCTGCGACCACAAGTTCCCGATGAAGGGAGTCTCGACGTCGCGGGTTGGTGTGAGGGGTCTCTCGCGGGAGAACATGGTGTGGACGCGAGGTTTTCAATGGAGAATAATCCTCGGTGTACGTGAACCTTCTTAGAATTCCCTACCAGCTGCACACTCCCACGCTCGGTCAGAGTCACGTTGAATCAGTTGAATCTGAGACTATTCCTCGGGGCGGTTACAAATTCTTGTTTACTTTGTGCATTCGTCATCACTACTAGCGGACATAGCTTTGCTACACTTCTCTTCTCGCTCGTCCCCTTCAATCGAACACCTCAATCAGGACGATCCAATAATCATCTTGACCCCTGGATACGGCAAACAAGACATGAGCTACCTGTCCAATCTCCCCTATACATCCACTGCGCGACTTACAGTTGTTGTAAATCTGGTTCTTCTTGAGAACAGTGTCCCATCCGATTTCCTTTAGTTCCGGGTGCATCCATGCTCCATAGACTGTACGATCAGCGGTTAGCCATGTGTCAACTACCACCCACTGTCGCTGCTCACTTTCATGGAACTCCATAGCCAGAGCAGCTGTTTGCGCGACATCCCAAGATTAGTACACGTGCTATCCCCGCGACTTACGCCGCCACTTACGAGGCTCATCATAACCATCTCCTACACCCGCTTCGGCCTTGCCACCATGTACCCGCCTCCTCTCGTCCGAGCCATCGTAACCACCATGTCCACTCCAGTATTGCACGCCCGACTCTGCGACCAGAAAACGGGGTTAGCATGCGTCAACGCACAGAGGCGAGAAACCGGGAGGGCTACTTGCGGTTCGTTTGGAATTCGAGGGATAGCCCAGTTTTCTCAGAGCTGAGCTTGGCTACTGTCTCACCCAGTCTATTAGGCAGCAGCAGCGATCTCATCAGTACGCACACCTCACTTTGTCCCTCAACGCAGAGACTCACTGGCCAGCCGAAGCATCCTTGCCAAACACGTTCCCAACCTGCTCCGCACCACCCTCCACGACGATCTTGCTCTCTCCCGTCCCCATCCGCCTATCAAAGACCGAGAAATCATCGAGACCATTCTCCGGGTACGGGTCGCCAATTTTTTTCGTGGATTTGAAGTCGCATGCTCCGGATCGCCATTTGGAGGCGTCGATGAGGTGGCCGGTGGGCAAGGCGGTTCCTTGGGCGAGTTCGAGGCATTGGGAGGACTGGGGAGGGTGTTAGCGTATGCGTCGGTGGATTACCAGAGGGGAGGGATGGACTCACGTTGATTTGGTACGAATGCTGCTTGACGTCGGTCGTGGGACCCGGTCCGTTCCTGCCGTTCTCGCTGGCTTCCAAGTTGAATGCCCAGTGCTGCCCATACACGATATCAGTACATAGCTCGCAATTAAGCCTAGAAGAAAACTCACCTGGGTCAAGTTGAGCGCGGTCTCGTCACCTTCCAGCAGTTTTGCCCTGTACACCAACATGACCTCTCCGACCTTGCTCTCTTCCTCTGCATCCTTGACCGCGATCGCCACTTCAGCCCTCACTTTCCCCACATGTCCTCCCTCCCCATCAGGACTCTCGTAAGCCCACACACCGGCTCCTTCCTCCCCATACTGGCTCTTCAACGCCTCGACCTCTTGCGCACTGAACAAGGTCACCTCGGACGGAGACAGGCGTTGAAGCGTCTTTTGGTCCCATCCGCTCGTTGCCGGACCGCCGTGCAAGGATGTTTCGGGACTGCCAAAGCTTGCGGGCTTGAAGACGGATCCTCCGGGAAGCGTCAAGTCTTCATGCGGGAGTCGATTGCAGTATCGTCCGACCAAAGAGTGCAGGAACTGCGGGTGAAACGGTGCGTCAGATGAGACTCGAGCATTGTTCGGAAGAACGGGGACGTACCCTTCGATCCTTGACGGCATCCTCTGGCTTTTCCGGACCGATGATAATCTCGTGTTCCTTGCCGTTCTTGTCCTTGAAAGAGATGGAAAAGACGTGCAGGCCCTTTCTATGGATTCAAGATGCAGAGATTAAGCCGGGTGGGCGTATCGGCTGGATGCGAATTGCAAAACGTACTCGATGACCTTCAAGTTGAGATTGTGGCTCTTGGTGGTTAGAGTGACAACAGACATGGTTGCAAAGTTCTAGTATAGGGTAAAAGACAGACGACCAACCAGGGGCCGTTCCAGCTGGCTGTCTATATACGTATGACGCTGCAGTGAAATTCCGGTCGTCAGCAGTCCAACGCCGGCGGATATGCGGCAAAGCGAGAAGCTCGGCGATCGTGCGAACCGAGGGGCGGATGCAAATGGCCCAGCTGAAACGTCATTGCCACAAGACGTTGTAATGAAACTACTGATATGATGGGTCCCTAAGAGAACGAGGCTGCCAACAATCCGTCGTGCATGGATTCTCGGACAGATGTTCGATTAGTGGTCGAGGTAGGAACAAGATGCATGGTAGGCCAGCCATGTGAATATACTAGTTTCCCTGCTGCATGCATGGCGCTCATACGCTCGACTCAGCTGCGACGGAGATCCCAGAGAGCCTGACACCAATAGCTCGGCATGTGCAAGTGTGGAGGCGAATAAATGGCCGGAATCGTCTTGGAGGGTCATCACCCACGGCCGTATCGATTTACCTAGGACTTAGAGCCATTTCATCCACGGCCATGGTCAACTTTACACGTATTACAACCAGCAAAACTAGGATGATACAACCATCCTAAACAGCGCTTGCGACTTACCATCCGACTCGTATACTAACGAGTCAGCGTCAATACTGGACTACTCCATCGAGATAGATGATCCTGCCATTCGAAGCCTATCGCACGCACGATAAGCATAGCCTTCCCGCAATTGCTGACAGACAACATACCTCCTTCATGGCCAACACTTTTACGTCCCCCGGATCGACTCTGACCTCGTCTCCATCCGCTCGGAAAGTAATTTGGTGCCCACCACCGAGCATGCTGTTGTAGCTGGCGGCTTGTCCGGATTTACTAACGGGCCAAGGGATGCTCATCTGCAGAGCGGGACCGTGTGTTCAGGATTCGCTGTTGAAATGCCTTTGCGGTAATAGTGGACATACCGCCAACGTGTGCGCTTTAACAAAGCGCTCAACGTTATTCTTCGTCTTGGCCTCTGAGACTTCCACCTCTTCCACCGCATCCTGGTGTCTATGCCTCGCTGAGCGGTGTGAGTAGACGCCCGTCAGTCCAGCAGGCACTGAGGGAACAACCTACGGCTTGTGCGGGAGCGCAATGATCGCCTGATTAACAGGCACGAGGAGTGTCGTCATGGCTTGAGGGGATATGATCCGTTTCATCTACAACGAGAAGGCGCAACACGATCAGGATACTGCAGTGTCGATCTGACGAGGGGGAGGTACGACTTACGACCGGCCCAACTTCCCTCGCATACTCGTAAAACAAACTAAGCTTCCTCTCCACGGTCAAACATTCCGCCAGCCTGGGACTTCCAGGTGTTCCCTGAACATCTTGAGCGCCAACCATGTCAAACTGCGGAAACGAGGGATCTTGCACCGCTAGGTCCTCTTGAAGCATCTCTTCAATTTCTGCGGCGTGGATTCCCAGTTCCGAAGGGGATTGGATGATGAGCTGAGCCTGGGTATGGTGAATAGAGGCGATGGCGATGACTAGGAGGAGGGCGAATGCGAATAGTTGGGACAAGGGGTAGCCAGGAGGGAATCTCGGCATGACGGGAGCTCCACGTTGGGTGTCGCCGGGTTGCGCTGCTATAGGTCCGGCGTGAATTCTCTGTTGAGGACCGAAGGGGATGGGGTCGAGGCGCACTGATAGAAAGATAGCGTCGGCCTGATGTCCTGACGGCCTAACGATGACGGGCGATGGCCACGGGCTGAGATCGCAGCAATGACCTAAAGCGTTAATAAAAGTAAATTTAAGGGTACAAGCAGGCGCTTTTAGGTGCAAATTAAAGCTCGCCGGAAATGTCGACGATCGTTGGGCGTGGCCCCGCCATTCCTGTGCTTCTTGAACATGGCCCGCTGCTGAGGCAGGATGCGACTTGAACGGAAGACAGTGAAACGATATCGGCGTTGGAGTGAGACCAGGACGACAACGCAATATGCATAAGAACAAGTAAAACTACAGCATGGACGAAAATCGAGACGCAATGCCTCCGCCTGTTAACCAGGACATGGAGGTTATGACGGTGCAGGAGGTGGAAGCTCCAGAATGGCGGTCAGTCCTTAGCTTCAGTCGGGATCTCGGTAAGTGTAGTACTCACAACGATCACAATGAGGGTTGACTTGACTGACCCGTTTTCGATGCCCGCAGGGTATCCCGACTTCTTTCCTGTACGACCGGGATTTCACCAGCCAGAGGATGTTGTGACGGCTGTCAACGTCAGGCAGGGGTTTCAAGCGGTGAATGTGGTAGCTGCCGGGGTCAGTCTGATTTGGCCTATTTGGCGACGGAATTGGACGAAACTTACGTCCCGGACTTGCTCCGCTTCGTAGGTGGAAAGCGTCTCGGTGCACGCTGCGATATCGGATCGACTGAAAAAGCAAAACATATTCAAGAATGTCGACGCATTGGCAATGGAGATCCTTCATGCCAGAAGGGATAAGGCTCCTACGCTTCCGTAAGTTCGAGCATGGCAGACGTTTCCTTCTCAGGTAATGCTTACACGGCGTCATCGTCATGGCATGTCTAGGGAATCCTCTTATAAACTACCGAATCGGGTCGTCTACAACGAGACGATGAAAAAGTTGTTTCTCGCCGACCTTTCAGACGAACGAATTCCCCTTAATTCCCCCAAATTCGCAAAGTCGGTTCCGCACGGGATGAAAGGCTTGGATCTGCTGGAAATGCTATGGACCAAGAGAATCAAGGTGGATAGGGCTATCTGGCTGGTGCAGACCCTAGGCACGCATGAGGTGGTAAGCGGGTTTTAGGGTGGCCACGCTGCCATTACTGACCCTGGCTCGATTATACAGCAAATTCTGCGCAAGGGCTATGATCCAGGCAAGAATCCATTTTCGCCCAATCAGCAATTTTGCACGACTTTTACCGAAGCGTTCAACACATACATGAACAAGCAAATAGGCGACCTTGCAACGATACACCAGAAGATGACGGCGAATAAGGGAATCGCCTCTGGGGACGAAGCGAAAAGGCAGCTTTGGACGGACAAATGGCATTATTCGCAAGTTGACTCTTCATGGGTGGTTATATCGCAGCATTAGCTTATAGCCTCTGTTTCATGATGTATAGGCAGGACCTCTTGGAGAGTTTCCTATCTCGTCAATTGCTGGATGTGCGGTCGTATGGAATGTGGATCAGGGACGTCGTTCAGACTGTTCAGCTTGCTCAGCTGCCTGTCATACTAGACCAGCTGGAACGATCGGCGTCGCTACTGTATCAAGATCGCATGGTAGGGGCATGTCTCGTGAGCGCAGCATTGGTCAAGCTGGATGACGTACGTCTGTTCCGAAACAGGTGATGAAAGATGCGCTGATACGGCAATCCATTTCCAGGTCGTCAAACATCCAGCGCGTGGTGTTTTGGGGTCTGTTGAGCGAAGGCTAGCTCAGGTCATCAAGGTACTGGCAACCTTCATCTCATAGGCGCAAATTCCGCTGACACTGTGTTAATAGTCAGCCTGGATCCGAGATGTCCGGATGTTTGTTTTCCCCCATCATTGGCAGCATCACGAAATGCCGTTACATAGCGTTCTCGGACCTTTCACACGGCGAGACCTCCAGACGTTCCAATCTGTTCGATCGAGGAATCTGCGCCTTTTGTGCCATCGAAAGGCGCCGAATCTAGGCACTTCAGAACTTGAAGAAGCTCAGACTGCAGCGCTGTCGGCGGTCAAAGTGAGTTATCCTGCTTTCTGGATTTGATGAAGAGGCTGAGCTCCCCCTATCTGCAGCAACTAAGCCGCTACGACGACGCCACCGACTTACAAGAGCTCTGCATGTCTTTCTTCAACGGTGCTGCCCGTACAGAGGGCATATCTACCGACACCTTGCGGGGCAAATTAGCAGTACTGCTAGATTGGGCGATCAGACATTATCGCATCCAGCCATATCGCCCATACCTGACAGCGGCTCTCATTAAGCATATGCTTTACCTTCCATCAATGCGACGGGGCTTGAAAGGCAGTTGGGTAGAACCATATTTGATGTCCTGGATCGATCAAGCTGCAGAAACGACAGCGGGGGACATGGCCATGGCGACACGGGCACTGGCGTCTCAACTCTTGTCCAACACGGTTCTGAGATTCGATGTCTACTTGCAACGAATGGTCGCCCTCGGAAGAACGTATCGACAATCGGAATCGGCGTCTATCCACAAGTACTTAACCTTTGTGGCTGAATTGCAAGTCACCGATATGCCACAAGCGCTCGCCAATCTCCGGGAAAACATTACGAGTGGATTTCAGGACCAATATCAGCCTGCTTCGTGTGCAGACAGGGTCAAGCAAGCTCTCAATCAATACTTGGATCAAGGCAAAGATATCCGTTTCACTCATGACCTTGTCGGCCGTGTACTGAATGAAGTCCCGCCGATTCTCTTGACATCCGATACTTCCAGCCTGACTGCTGAATGTCGTTGTCGATGCACTGAGTTCGCAACACTACGTTCCATGGCACGTCCACTCGACTACGCAATTCGCCTATCATTGTTTATAGATCTCCTGGAGCGCCAAAGGAACTATCGTCTCTTGGTGGATCTACTAGCAACGCAGTGGAATACTTTTGGCACTGCGATATCAAAGCCCGTAGCAATCGCCATCGAAAGACATCGCCTGCTCATCTCTTCCCTTGGAGATGAGCTTCCTGGCTTACGCAACGCGCTGAGCGTAATCGCAAAGAATTCCTTGCCATGGAGCGAAGGGGCCATCGAATTGACTGAACAGGCACTTGTGCTCCAAATAGAGGATGTGCAGTCGCACTTGTCGATGATCGACTGTCAGACTCTTGGAAAACTCGACAAAGCGGGGCGTCTCTGCTTACAAGCGGATTCGCTATCGACCTTATGGACTGTGACGTTGGAAATGGTCCCCCGGCTGCGCGATTCAGCCGCGAGAGTCAAAGTGATCTCCGCTATCAGCGATTTATGGGCCGGCATCATACGATCCTCGACAGATGCATGGGCAGTGCACCTTCGCCAGTGGATAGTAGACGGGAACCCCACTTCGTCAAATTATGCAGCCGCATCCACGTTGTTTCTCGAACTACTGCTTCGAGGCGCTGTGGACACATCAACCCTGTGGAATAAACTTGTATATCCATATATCAGCTCCCCAACACAGGCCAACCTCAAACGTTTCTACCTGCAACCCGTTGCTTGGTTGTGTAGCCGCTTGCTTCCGGTTGACGACTCGACACCCGGTACTGCGCATGATCTACTATGCGCCGCCGTGGTAGCGTCAGGCTTTTCGACATGGTCATTGCGCGACGCGATGACCTGTTCGGTGTTCATTGAAAAGCTGCCGTCAATCCTGTTGCTTCTTTCGGACGGAACGTCGCCTAGGGGGTCCTCAAAGGCTATCCGGGCGATCGTCATGTCTCCACAGTTACAGAGTATCGCTTTCCGCAATCAAGCCAAAATCAAGGAGGCCTTTGCACTTGCAATTGCTGAGGTTGAGGGAAAGCGGGACCTGTTGAAATCGCTGCTTGGCGCCATACTTGACGAGAAGACTTCTGAGGGTGAGGTGTCGATGTTATCTCTGTAGCGCCCCTGCCCCTGCTGACTTGACCTCGCTCTCATGCTAGATGAATTCACACCGAGGGTATACAATACGGATTGGAGAAGCCTGTTGACTCTCAATTCGACCCACAGGGAGATTCCGTCGGTTGCGCCCGAAACTTCCGATTTGAACTTGTCTCAAGCCAAGATCGTCGTTACCTCGGCCGTTCGACTTTGTGCCAGCGGCTCTGAATCCACATGGTGGCGGATGTGCGCCTCATTGCCTGCAACAGAACTCTTTGCAGTGAGCCCCGTGTTCCTTTCACGCGCCGGACCGTCAAAGCTGAATCCACAGGTGCTCTAGTTGAATGTTGCAACATGTTCGCTGATTGGCGAGCTGCTTTCCTTTGAAAGTGCTTGGACCAAGGAAGTGTTTCGTCAATTGGAATGCCACCTATCAGTCTTGGAGATAGCCCGATCAAGCACTCATCGATCCATGCACCTTCCAGCAAATTCGCCGAACGTGGATTGTTACAACGTGCTCCATCAGCTGATCACCCAGCTCGAACGACCGAATCTACCGCCGCTCACGGAAGAACTGCTTATTAGACTTCTGTCATTGATGACCCTTGTCATCTGTTTGGCGGCGGGTCGAAACGCTTCCCTTGCCGAAATCCAAGTTCGACTTTTGCGGTACATGGACTCCACGATGAACCTCGCCGTTGACTATGCAGTTGATTTTGCAATTCTGCACTTCCAAGGTGCGTATCTCGGATCTTACAGAAATCCGCGAGCTAAGGGGTACCTCGTGCAGTTTTGCGAGCGGAAAAGAGACCGCAATTCCTGCTATGGCTAGCCGGATCTACCTTGAACGGGTTTTCCGAAGGCAAATCCACGTTACAGCCGCTCCAGGCTGACGATGACACTAGCTGGGAGACAATGCCGACCATCAAGCATAGTTGCAACAGTCTTCCACGTCGCATATCCTTCACCAGACTCACTGCACCTACCAACAACGGCGCCCTCTCCCTGTTACGATTGGGTGCCGTCTTGACTGGCGACCGCCTTCCCCTTGCGGAATCATCGACAGGCGACAGCCACCAAGGTGACCAGTTGACCCCTTGGTGGAGTTTGGTGTCCGAGCGCGATGTTGGTGTCAACCCGACGGGCGAGTCGTTCTATCTTCGAAACTCCGAGGCGGACCTCGGGAACAGCATAGGGGATGATGACGGCTGGGAAGAACAACTTGGCGGCAGTTTGGGTGAACCAGAGCGTTACACGGATCCGCCAGTGCCGCCTTTGCCAGGACCAGGAGCGTCCGTGATGGCAACTTTGGTCCCTATGCCGTCGAGGCCGCCCCCTCGCAAGCGTGCCAAGGTGACGTTCCAGCAAGGCTAGACTGATAACGACAGGCATCGGAGTATATGACTTATACAACTGCTACATATCATATCAAAGCGCAGATCGACCGTATCGTACCCCTCTCATCTCTTCCTCTCCGCTTTCCATTTTACGATTTTCGGCTGGTACTCCACCCGCCTAATCACACCGGCGTCGGGATCCTCGTCGTCCTCTTCATGTATGATTTTTCCCCCCTTCTGCTTGATCATTTTGCCGCCCTTGCCGTTCATCATGTTGCGCTGTACACTCATATGACTTTCGACTCCTCGGAGTTTGGCTACCCGTTCAACCCGACCTGCAAGTTCAGTAAGCAGCCTCTTGCGATGGAGCTGTAAAAGTGACGTGTCGTGTAAGGGAAACGGTCGTTGATGGATCATGAGAGACTCATCGCGACGTACCTTGGCTTGCTTGACCAGCGCCTTTTCCCGCTCGGCCTGCCTAGCTTCAAACCTCGCCATCGCCTCATCACTCGGCTTATACGTAGCCTTCTGCTGCGCCTTTTTCCCCTTTTTTGATGGATCCTTCCACCCAAAGTCCTCGACGACGGGCGATGGGTCTTGCTGTGCCGGAGCAGCGCGAGACGAGGATGGCGTCCTTGTTGACGGAGGGCGTTGATATGTTAATACTGTACGGAGCAAACGTCAAGCAATGAACTCTGACTCCCCCGAGACGCGAACTCACGTTCCTCCCTGTCATCCGTGAAGATCACATGACCCTTCTTTGCTTCCCCACCCTCGACCTCCTTTCCCTTGCCCTTGCCCTGCAGGACGCGGGGAGGCGCAATCACTCCCGTCGCCAACAACTGTTCCACCTCGAGATCATCGTCTTCATCCGTAGCTTCGTCCTCGTCATGGTCATCACCACCGAGATCCCAGTCTCCTTCCGAGCCGCTGTCGTCTGAGCCCTCGAGAGCTTGTTCGGTGGCGGGGATCAAGTCGGCGAGGGAATGAAGCTGTTCCCTGATCGCTGCGATTTTCTGCAAAGCATACCCCGGCGCGGGAAGAGAGAAAGCGCGTTCGGTCAAATGGGATGTCTTCCCGAGGAGGTACGAGGACTGCCTGGGGGGCTTACACTTTCGTCCGTAGCAATCTGGGTTCGTATGTAGCCGGCATCTTGGGTCTTGAGCAATTTTACCATATCCATCGGGAGAGCTTCATTTCCGCGCGACTGAATGTGGATACCTCCCTGTGAGCGAGTCAAGGAGAAATACCATCAGACACCCTCGCCGCATGTCTTGTCGTTCGCCCGTTGCTATCGCGTACGCACCTTTGTCTTGCCCTTTACCATGCCCCAATAGAATTCATCCTTATTCCTCAACGCAATCTTCTCCTTCAAATTCCTCAACCTATTCTTCTTTGACTTGTAATCCCTCGCACGCAAGACATAGTCCTTGTGTTTCTCCAACAAGCCTAGACGTTTACGTGCGGCCGGTTGGGCTCGTTCCTTGTGGTTCCGGCGGTGGACGGAATCTGGGCAGAGGGAGGGGGTGATGAGTATCGTGGCTGCGGAGGAAGGGTGGGGAACGTACTTCGGATAGAAGAGCCGGCCATGGTGAAGTGCGGTACAGGGATGGTTTGACGGCGGGACAGGACGCAGTGAATATAGTTGATGACGGATAGATGAATCGATCAACCCGCAGAGAGGAGGGCGCCCTGGACTTTATTTGATTCCGCGTGGCCGGATGCACGTGATTGGCTTACCTAATCCGGGGATCTGCGGGCCGAGGCGAGGTGGATCATCTTGCCGGACGTTGGCAAGGAGGGCGAGGTGTGTTCCTGTACGCCCAGGAGTTGGGTTGGCATGGTTAGCCCGCGAGTATCGACGTTCCTGCGCATTATTCCCTCGTGAGTACGCGTCATTCCCGCGCTGGCTTCATCCCGACTTACCTCCTCGCCTCATCTCCAACCCATCAGCACTATACGCACCGCGCAACCCTCGGTCAGACGCCTCAACCCACTCTTGGCTCTGCACTACCCACCCACATCACGCCTCCGAAACATGTCCACCTCGATTCCACAAACGATGAAGGGCGTACTCTGTATGACCGAAGGCGGGCCCGAAGTCCTCGAATACAAGACCGACTTGCCCGTCCCCACGGCAGGAAACGGTCAAGTCTTGATCAAGAACACGACCGTCGGTATCAACTACATTGACACCTATTTCCGACGGGGGATCTACCCGTCCGTCAAGCCTGAGATCTTGGGCCGGGATGGGGAAGGGTTGATTGTCGCCGTTGGGGAAGGGGATGTGTATGGGTTGAAGACGGGTGATCATGTCGTATGGATGGGATCAGGAGGATATGCGGAATATACCGCCGTCCCTGCACTTCACGTCGCGAGGATTCCTCGAGGGATTCCAGAGACGATTGCCGTGGCCGCGCTGTTGCAAGGGTTGACGGCGTTGACGATGATCCGGGAATCACACGAGACAAAGCCCGGCGAGGTTTGTCTCGTCCATGCGGCGGCGGGTGGAGTTGGGTTATGGCTCTGTCAACTGCTCAAGGCGCTTGGGGCAACGGTGATTGGTACCGCTTCGACGGCGGAGAAGATGGACGAGGCGAAACGTGCGGGTGCAGAGTATATGATTGATTATTCCCAGGAGAAGGATTTGGTGGGCAAGGTGCTGGAGATTACGGGCGGGAAGGGAGTCGATGCGGTGAGTAACGAGGGTGGACGTCTCGACTGGACAAGGCTGATAGGACTCTCTGCTCCGCTCTAGGTCTTTGACGGGGTGGGAAAGGATACGTTCGAGGATGACTTGAAGGTCGTCAAGCGCAAGGGAACCGTCGTCTCGTTTGGAAACGCTTCCGGAACCGTCCCACCTCTTGCCATCACGTACGTCCCCCTTTACGGGCTTCACTGTGCCCCATGCTAACTCTTCTCTCGCCCTGATAGCAAGCTTGCACCGAAATGCATCAAGCTGCTCCGTCCCCAAGTGTTTGGCTACATCAGCACTCGAGAGGAATTCGAACACTATACCGCCGAACTGTTTGGTCTGATCCAAAAGAACAAGATGGACGTCAAGATTCACAAGATTTATGACTTGGCGGATGTGCAGAATGTGCATCGGGATTTAGAGGGGAGGAAGACGATGGGCAAGGTGTTGATGAGGCCTTAGGGGGACAGGATAGGGTTTATGTATGCTTGTCAGGGAATCGATAAATTACAATACGATACAACGACTACTAGGCACATCATCAGTGGAGGAATCTGTCCACGATATAACCCGTTGCAAACGCGTAGACGGCCTTGTGGCACACGTCAATGATTTGCTCGTTCAATGGCCAGGTCCTAAGCGATCAAACGGATTAGCCACACCCCTTCCCAACCAACATGCCCGGATCTGACCCACCAAGGAGGAGCCCCAACCTGCGTATAATTCTCCAACGTCTGATCAATCGTCAATCGAATCGCCGTAAACATGATATTCGCAAAGAATCCAGCAATTCCATACGCCGACATGACACCCCTGATCCCACCCGCGAGTGCGCCTTGACCGTAATGCATCGCATGATTTAGCCATAGTCTCTGGGAATCGGGCTTGTATGGCAAGCCGAGTAGTTTCTCGAGCGTGTGAGCCGGCACGTAGGAGTTTGGTCGGCTGGTGAATGTTTGTTCGAGCTTTTCACCGAATGTCATGCTATAGAGGGGGAGGATAATCCGTATGAGTCAGGCAAGTACTTCGTGATAGACAGACAAGGAGGGGACTTGCATTCCGACGCCCAGTGCACCTGCGGCACATCCGTACAAGAACGCGGTGCCTACTGATTCCTTGGACATGAGGTTGGATGTCGGTCTGCTGTTGTCGTAGTACGGATTCTTGGCCATGTTGACGGATTGGTGCGGCAGATGGTTGGGCAGCGGTGTGGAAGGCGAAGAAGTTCTAGAGACTGTCAGTTGCATATCTACATATTGCATCCCAAGGCGGTGCAGCATCTTCCCCGCTGGAACGGATCCGGTGCGAGGTGGTGAATGACGTCAGAAGCGCCACGTGCCTCCGTCGTGCAAGGTAACATCTTGTCAGGAGCTTTCTAATCGACGGCTGCGTTCTATCGACATTGACCTGCCAGGCTGTTAATGAGAGACGTGAGGGGCAGGCTCTAGCTAGTCTGGGAGAAGGCGATCCCATGCCCGTGTTTCAAAGCTGTTTCGCATTATCGAGTGGACATGTGGAACGCAATAAAGGTTCCGAGATAGCCTTTCGCCCGACAACGCATTTATCCGGCGCCCTGGGGAGTTCGCACTTCTGCAAGGTGATTTCGTTACAGCTTCTTGGAGCGACCGTGAGGGGTGAAGTGTAAGCAGAGTATAGTCCATACACTGAAGGCACTCGAGGGGACTGTCAAGTACTGCATGGTTACCTAAGCTATAGCAGCTTAACAGTAGCTTAACCACCATCTCATAAAACGTGCTGTCTCGGCAAAAAGCATCCCGAGGCCTCAATTATTCCCTTCCCGCTTTTTCTCCCTCTGCCGATCAGTCGTGTCGGAACAAGTGGCGACAAAGACGCGACACATGCGACACATCGCGATCGGAGTATTGTTGACTGAAAATCTAGCGAAAGGCGAAAGAGTCAGCGACGGGAGCGACCGGTCGTGAAAGCGCGTTCGGCAGAAGGTCTTCCATTCCAATGGAGGTAGAGCGTTGCCGAGGGCTTGTGATTTCGGACTCGTCTTCTCCTCGAACAGGGAACACAGACCTCTAGAGAGCAGCTCAGGACGTGTTCGACAGTCGTGCCGTCTAGATAGGCGCCGTGCGAAATCGCGTACCTGGAAGCCGCTTCGGTACTTCCGCGATATACATCCTCGTTTTCTTTTTGTAACCAGCGGAAGCTACAGCAACCAACCGATGTAACGGATCCAGCTGTAATATACCAGGGTGGACACCAAAACAAAACGCCTCCGTCACCTCGTACCTGGCGGCATCTATCCACGAATATATAAATGCAGTGTCAAATAACACCTTACCCTCCCCTTGTCGCTTTCACCATTTTCACAAAGGGCTTACGTCTGTACTGTGTACAAGCTTTCCACGCTCCTTTGGCACTTCCCTTTTCTCTCAACAACTCTCTTCCTACCTTGACCTCAATCTCCCTCCTCACGTACACCACAGTCCCTACCAGAGAATAACCAACACCTTTACAAACATGATGATTTCTGCCACCGCTGCGGTAGTCGCCCTCTTAGCTGTAGGCGCTCAAGCAGCAAATCTTGGTTATGTCCGTTCGTGAGTTTGTTATGCTACCCGTGTCAAGCGAAGGAGTCTGACCTCCGTTCCAGAGGGCACCCCTCTCTATTAAAGACGCGTCTCGATCCTATCGTTTCTCCCGGCCAAGTTTCGGGCCATGTTCACAGCTTTGGTGGCGCAAGCACCATCTACAAGGACCTCACGTATGACGGCTTGCGAAGCAGTAACTGTACCACTTCTGATCTGGCTGACGATAAAAGTGTGAGTGGACTTTAACGACCACGTATAGTCGGGGATACTAACGAGACACGCTTCTAGGCCTACTGGACTCCTCGTGGGTACCTGCAATTCGCTTGCTGGCGCATAAACGTTCACACAGGGCTCGGTGTTCGTTACCATTAGAACTCTATTACAGGAGTCCAGATGGCCGCGTCACGATGACCGATAAAGACGCGGGTCTTACTGTCTACTGGTTTGGACGGTTGCCCCAAAACGTCGCACAATTGTCAGACTTGCCCGCAGGCTTCCGGTGAGCCTTGATGTCTTCGGGCCTTTCAGTCCGATTGCTCACCTTTACCGGACGTAGCATGACAGCTGGGAACCCCTTTAGAAGGTCCGGTGGCGATTACCTCGACCAATATATCACTCACCTGTGCCCCTTCGTTTCTGGATCGCCTGAAACTCCCGCTTTCCCCGACTTCCAGAAATACCCTCAGTGCGACACCATTCGCATGCAGGTCTACTTCCCCTCTTGCTGGGACTGCAAGTCAGTCGATAGCAGTGACCATCAGTCGCACGTCGCGTATCCGGTTGACGGCAAATGCCCCTCGACCCATCCGTGCGGTATTCCGACGCTGTTCATGGAGAGCTACAACAGCTTTTCAGGTACCGGATTTCCCGGAAGCGGCGAAATCGTGCTGGCGAATGGCGATACGACTGGCTATGGCTTTCACGGCGATTTCGTGAATGGATTTTCTACCGCGTCCGAGAACACCAAGTCGTTGCTCGTCCGCGGTCTAGAAGAATGCGCCGATGCGTTGAACAATGCTGCGGGGGGTAAGTGGGAACAGGGATTTCTCAGCGTTCCGTGCTGACATTCCTGCATGTAGTCGCCGCTGCCTGCCCGTTGTGGCCCAAGTCGGATCAACACTGCTCTCCTATCGGAGATGTCGTGAATGAGGTCAGCCGTCGCCTCAAGCTTTGGTGGTACGTGCCGCTGATATCGATTCAACTTGATCTTTTACCAGGATATCGGGCAAGGTCACTACATCCCCAGTCTCCCTGGAAACAACCCCGCGGCGGGTGGATACGTGGAAGAAGCAACCATCAAATCGCTAGCCCTCTCTGGTAAGCGAAACGAGCCGTCCAATACGGTAGATTCCCTGACGTATTCCCGCTTCCACTGCAAGTCCCCGCGGGCTGGCAGAAGCTTGGGTGCTATGCGGACCCCGACAACAGCAACGCCCTCAAAGACACCTATACCCAAGGATTGACGGGCCTCACACTTGAATCTTGCCTAGCAAGCTGTGCCAAGGCTGGGTACAAGTACGCCGGCATCGAATGGTCGCAGGAATGCGCGTGTGGAAACTCGATTACCGCCGGTTCCTCCCTCCTGAGCGACAACCAGTGCAGCATGCCCTGCGCCGGTCTGACATCTGGGGCCACCGGCGTGGTTTTCTGTGGAGGACCTAGGAAGATGACGATCTACCAGGTGACGAGCGGTACCGCTCCTATTGGAAATAACCATCTCGTGACGACTGCTATCGCCATTTTGACTTCGGCTGGGCCGACTCCGACTACCAGCGCCATATCGGCGTCTACTTCGAGTGCGGCCGCGGCCACAACCACGCTTCCCGTAGACGACGATGAATATGAACTCGTCTGCACTCGGGTGAAAAAGTCGAGCATGCGACGTCGATCTCAACAGCGGCTCAGCAACTGAAATGCTATGAACCATATCGCTATAGTTCGATTGTGGAAGCTTCATCGCAACCGGGTGTCGATCACCCGGGGTCGTGCTTAGTAGATGCGGTTTGTTGTATGGCAGGCAGGCAAGCAGAAAGGGTAACACGCTGAGCGTCACGCCCAAGATATGGATATCATCTGGTTGACGAAAACCGAGCTGTGCCCTGGGACACGCTCAGACGATCGGTACCTCGACGGCATAATCATCACGACAGACACTGCAATCACACCTGCTCCGCTCGTCCCTTCCCCTTTCCATTTCCAAACGCACTCAACGGTTTCCCCTTTCCCACAGCCCCCGATGCCCTCCACGCACTCAAGATTGCCTCCTTGATCTCGTTTACGCCGTCGCCGTGTCGTACAGCGGCGAATATCGTGGGGCCGCCTTCACGCATCATGGCGGCGTCGCGCTTCATCACATCGAGGGAGGCTCCAACGTGGGGTGCGAGGTCGGTCTGTGGGGAGAGGAGATGAAGGGGTTAGTGGCTGGGTGGTTGGAGGTTATTGGGGGAGGCGGACCTTGTTGATGACTAGTAGATCAGACTGGCAGGTACAACATAAGTGTGAGTATGCGGAGCGGCGGATATTTCCCAAGACTATCGGCGCACCTGAGAGATACCGGGGCCACCTTTTCTTGGCACCTTGTCTCCTCCGCTAACGTCGATCTGCGAGGGGAATTAGCTTTTCAGCGCCACAAGATACCGCGAACCCACTTACCACGTAAATGATATAATCCGCCAACTCTCTCGAATAATTCGCTACACAGGAAACCCATCAACACGTCGCCGCTCCCCGCCGGCCGGAAACCACGCCTCAGAGACGTACCCGCCAAATTATCCCCGCCACTCTCGACGAACAACAACTCGTTCTCAAACACGGCCTGTAGCTCCTCCAGGGCGTGCATATTGGCCGAGATATCTTCCCTGATAGCGGCGTGTGGGCATCCGCCGGTCTCGATGGCCCGGATGCGGTCTTCGGGGAGTGCCTTGTTCCGGATGAGGAATTCTTGGTCTTCCTAGAGGCAGAGTGGCAGGAAGTTTCAGAGGACCGGGAGAGGTAAACGTGGAGGGAGGACTTGCCCGTGTGAAGATGTCGTTGGTTACAGCCGCTACAAGCAAATTAGAGTATTAGTACACCAATACGCGTTGAGGATTGATCGAGAGGGCTACCACTCGAGCCGACTCACCGATATTATACTCGTCCCGCAAGGCCCTACAGAGCGCCAACAACAACGCCGTCTTCCCCGACCCGACAGGCCCACCAATCCCGATCGTGAATGCACGTTCCTCCCAATCCCTACCCGAGTAATCAGGCATATCCCGCTCCGAGAACTTGCCTGTCCCGCCAAAAAAGCGTCAACGCGTCTGGGAAGGCCGTTGGAGGGGAAACGGCGGAAGGGACAGGAAAAAAAAACTCACCGGCATCTTCTAAATGCTCATGCGTATGTCCATGCTCATCGGGCGTCCATGTCCCCCCGGGACCATGGGTATGCACGTGTCCCTGATGCTGGTGCTGGTGCTGCTGTTGCTGGTGCACGGAATGGGAACCATCGTCGCCTTGGTGGGGAACTTGGGCTTGGAGGAGGGCGTTGGAGAGTCTGTCTTGGAATTGACAGTTGGGTTGGGGGTTGGCCATGGTGGGCGGGTGGGCGGGTGTTCTCGTGGGGATACGAGTATGAGCGGGAAGAAGATGTCGACCTGGCCCTTGGTGGATGAGTAAAAAGTCGAAGTTTATCATCCAATACAAAGGCGAAGAGACGAACCGAGCGACCGAACGGCGGAAGCGAAATTTCCCGGCCGCGCGACTTTCCGGTTAGGCGGCCCAGCCTTTTCCTGTTTTCGTCAAGGTTGAGTCGCCGTCTGTCCGTGTTTCGCGGAGAGGGCGGGTCAAGGTGGAGAAGAGTGACTTGTCGGGTATGCAGGGTGGACTTCCCGCCTGCTTTCAAGGAGCTCGACGAGGTCGTGAACACGAAGCAAGAGAGTGTCGTGGGTCCGTCGATTTTCCGTCAGCTTTCGGGTGTCCGGGCTTCACCTTATTACCGCGTGGAGTCTCCGCGGGGCAGGGCGACGTGTCGGAGAGAGGCCGTTATGGGATGTACTGTAACCTCGATAGTTTATGTACGCGATATGCAGCTGGTTGACAACCTGGGATTAGCACATGAATCCTTACCACATCGAGTATAGAGACTCAAGAGCGGCATGACCGGTAGAAGCATGAATTACCAAGGAATCGCGCGACGTACAACGCGGGAATCCTGTCACCAGGAACGACGGCACGCCCATGGAGACTCAAAAAACTCGAAGGAATGGATACTTTGCAGCGCTCTTCGCAGCCGCCATACGATGGTACCCAGGTCCCATGCCGGATGACCAGGGGGAGAGGTCTTGATCTACGGCTTTGCGCGTGGGTGGGCCTGGTTGTCGACGACTGGCTCCTTTCCGCGAGTAGGAGACAATAGAGAGTGACTGGCTAGGTCGATCGACCGCTCACTTTGGCGGTATTCTACGGAGGTGCTGCCTCGTGATGAGTGAGGATGACGCGGACGGCCGATAGGGGATTCACTTTGGCAACAATACTGGGACTCTGCGCAAATCAGCAACGATAACCAGGTACGCCTTGTTTCGTCACACCTTGCACCACTGATCGTCTACGATGGAGTGCAAACCACATACGACAGACAAGCCCCTTTCGCATTCGCGATAGGTTGGCTACGGCTAGGAGTGGGGCGGACATGTCACCCAGCAGAAGCTTTGCTGGAATTTCTCCTGATCAGAGCTTGAATAGTGTGTCACGTATCCTACCAGTCACACTCGCCATGAATCAGCCACCAAAGCATAAGTTGTTCGACTCCAAACACGCTCCGGAATCAACGAATAATGTGAAAGAGGCGAGTTGGAATGACGTTGCGCTAGCTTTGGAAACATCATATGGCAGGAATCATTCACCGGGTCGCCAAGGCATTCAAGCTAAGGCTATCGCTCATGCCGACGCAAACATTCGAGCACGGACAGGACTACTGACGAAAATCTCTCACCGGGTCAACTCGACCGAATCTCTTCCCGCGGTCTCAGAAAACACCGTAGATCCACGAACTCCGAAGGCAGCCAACTTCAGCATTCCAGCAACGTTATCAGGTCATCGAACCCAATCCACCGACGAGTACGAACCGCAGACGAGATCTGCTTCCATCGGCCAGTTACCGGTTGACGAATCGAGTGAATCCCAGAATGATATGTTATCGGAGGTGCAATTGGAAAAGGAGGATTCAAGAGCGTCAATACGCTGCTGCAGGCAAGCTGCATAATGGCGTCAGTTCCAATTCTGGAAAGCAATTCACAAAGCGCCCCCAGTATTCCACCCAGCACGACGGCAGTTGAAGAACACAGGAAGAAGGGTCTTGCTCGTTCAGAAATCATCACGGTACCTCCTCATGTTGCCCACCATTCCGAAACACAAAGCGCAAAGTTGGCTGAACCACGCGTGAGTTAGAAGCTTGTCACACCGCAACTACTCTTCGCGTCCGTCATTCGAGATCAGATCCAAATCCAATTGGCCAAGCTGTCGATCACGACCTCACGAGAGACCGCGTTGTCCCTCTACGATTATTTCCGGATTCAGAACTCGGAATACGGTACCTACACTCTTGACTACCTCGCCGAACGCGTTTTCGTCGATGTATCGGACAATCCGAGTGAAGCGGCGAGTTACAGTGCATTGTGCCAGTCGCTTATGGGTACGCTGGTTCATGCTGAAGTCGAAGCCACTACAGGAAGTACACGGGGCCGAATCACTCTATCGTAACGGTACGATTACACAAGCAGAGATGATAGGAGTGAAGAGCGTGTCTCCTCCTATGTATCCGAAGGAGCTTTCTGAAACGGTGGAAGAGATTCCAGATCCGCAAGCTGCAAATCTGATCTATCTGACGCCGCAGTCATCACAAGAGAACTTCGCGGGGGAAAGCATATAGAACTTGAGATGGCGATGAATGACCTGTCGGACGACTCTGAAGAAGCCTATTTGTCAGCGGACGATGGCGCGGACGACGCTGATCTGGATGTCGACATGAAATCTAATGTTATCGATTCCCCCCCCCCCCCGGGCAAGGGAATCGGAACGCGTTACCTAGTCATCACCACGTCAGTGTTCCAGCTCCGGTACAGCTTCCTGAAGAACAAGCGCGTCTGCAATCAAGTCCACTACATTCTCCTACGATGGCCGAGCCTTCAGATGACGGAAGCGCGATGCCGACCAAACGCCGCGTAAGGTCTAAGCCTCGGATATCGAAACCGGAGGTGGTACCACCTATAATCAGCCAGAGACAGGTTGAGGATCAATTGGTCATCTTATCGGAGGCTTCTCACACAGAGACTGTATCACTCGTCAGACGCTACTTCCGAATTCAACCCGAGGATCGTGTTGGCTACGATCTGAATGCCCTCGTCCGATTCATCTTTGCCAACGTCTCACAAGCTCGTGAGAGACCAGCGCTGTATGCCGTTATTTGACGGGATTTGAAGGCTGCAATGATCGCGAACGAGGCCAAGGCCAAGATCGCTGAACATCTGATCACTCTAGGCCCGCCAAGCAGCTATTTCGGGGCAACCCTTTTTGACGAAAGCTACAGGGCGTTTGTGGATTCCTGGCAGGCAGAAGATCAAGGAATTATCATCGGTGAGTACGCTGGAATTACTCTGCGATGTACCATTTACGGTGGGGCGTTTTTCTTTGATATCCACAAAGGCAACGAGTCCGTCCCTAGTACCGCATGGATGAATCTGGTCCGCCTACTATGGTCCCATCGCCTTATCGAGCCGCACTTCCTTCGCACCCGCTTGACACGGCTTGTGCAGTTGGGGAATGTGATCCCTCTAGGGCACTTTGTAACGGTGCTCGGTAGTGCGCACCCGTATCTGGATACTCAGATAGGGGAATCGTTGTTGGCGAACGCGACAACCAAGCTAAGAGAGGCGGAGGAGGAGGGAAATCTGTCTGACAGTTCGAAACGTATGATTGTTGTGAGTCGCGCCTAACCTTTCGTTTCTTGACGGGTCCACTGATCTTTATCCGGGTTACTCCACAGGCCATTATCGCACCGCCCGCCCAGCGTCGACGAGGAAAGTATAGGGGGTACGGTGGATCTCTGAGGGGTGCATATTCAAAGACCATAGCGAATTGGTAGAGGAACACGGGCGGGAGCTTCGAAGCAGGGAAGCCTTGTCGGCTCAGTCGTATGGTCCCGTAGCGTCTGCTTTTGCGGCATTGAACGGGCCTGCCGAGACTGGTTCAGTCGATATAATCCGGTATGCATGAGCTGTAGTATATATTTTCTGGCTGCATGGAGTTTGTTTATAGACACGATGAAAGGTGTAGGTAGGCTATTGAAGACTGCTGAAGCGATGAACACGCAAAGTTTACGGCTTTTTTGGTATGATGTGGACAATGAATGAACAGTCTCTCTAATCAACTACGCCCCTCGAGCGCAGACCAGTACTGCCATGACGTCACCACGACAAGAACAAGGGAAAGATCCACGCGTGCGTCCCTGCACATGAAGCGGAATCACACGACCTCGGCTCGGTATTGTGTTTTCCTCCTTCCCACTGTTATAAGCAACGCCTGGTTTCCCATCAATTTCCCGAAATTCTCCTTTCAACCGTCCATCATCCCTCACAATGGCTGCTACGGACGGAATCGTGCTCAAGGTTTCCAACATCGTCGTGTGAGTCCCGTCGTTTCCCGTGCTGCTGATGCATTGTGCATGACCGAGGCTGACGATACTCTGCTGCATCTCTAGCTTCCTCGCTTTGCTGGGATCCAACATCTACAGCGTCGCCGGACCCACCGACATCTACAAGAATGTAAAGGAGACCTACGTGAGTCGCTTTTTCCGACACCTGAAAGCGGAACTCCCCCTGATTATTGACGTCCTTTCCCTCCCTGCCCGGTCCAGGTCACCCCCTCCTACTATGCCAACTACATCTGGTCTTTGATCCACTTCTTGTTGATCGGCACCATGATCTACCAATTCAGTAAGTTCTCCATCCTCCGACCCGTCCTCCAAAAGGTATCTGATGAATACCCTTGCCTTGTGTGTAGCCGACAGGGGAAAGTCCATCCTCATTGATGGCGTTCAGTGGAGGTTCGCCCTCTTGGCCGTGTTGAACTTTGCCTACGTCTGGCTCTGGGGACACCACTGTACGTCACTTCCGCGCCTCCTGCCCTCCCTTGCTCGCCGTTTAATGCTCTCCCCTGGACGTAGGGTACATCACCTCCTTCATCCTCTCCCTCCTCGTCTCCGCTACCGTCTCTCAAATCTACTACATCATCAAGACCAAGCACCGAGGCGAGACTTTGGCCGAGGAGGTGTTTGTTCATGCCCCGTTCTCGTTGTGGCATGGTTTGAGCATCGTGTTGGTCGTCTTGAGCGGGTTTACTGCGTTTGGAAGGGACGCTGCCAAGCACCCCCACGTCGGGATCTGGAGCAAGGTGTTTGTCTTCTTGGCATTTGTGAGTTGTCGTGAAGTGGCGTGTAGGGTCAGTGGTCGGTATGACTGACGCGAGTGCCTCGCTATAGGTGTTCTTGGAATCCACCGCTGTGGGATACGCCTTTGCCTCGGCTGAAGGAGACATCGCTGGAGCCTCGGTAAGCACCACTATTGGCCTCACGTCTTCTCGTTGTACTCAACCGCCTCGTCTACACCCAGGTCATCGCCTTCTCTCTCTTTGCCATCTTCATCCGTCAGACTTCCAGTAAATTCGTCCACTGGTCCGCATTGGCATTCTTCATCTTGTCCTTGTTCAACATCATCAAGAGCGTCTAGTGAGTGTCCCGAAAGGCAGGGAATCTGGAGGTGTAGGGAACTGATTGTATTTCTTTGTGCATCTAGCGGTACCGCGCGACGGGGTAGTTCTGTCTTGGATGATGAGGAGCGGGCACCGTTGGTCGCTGGTTCGGGATCCTCGTGATTCCGTTCTTCATTCTGCCGTGGGGGTAAGGTTAGTCAGCCAGCTTTGAACTAGGCAATGATGCATTGGAGCAAGCCGAGCATAGAAAGCAGACATGGAAGAGGATTGTCCGGTGAAGCTGCGATTCACGAACGTTTACGAGATGGAAGATGAGAATGAGTCCTTCAAGATGACCGTTACCGTAGATTACGATTCACGTTATGAAATCAGGATGATAAGATTGTGCTGCGATTTCCGCTCTTGTCTGTCAGGTTAGCTGCAGACTGGTCGCTAGTAGAGTGCTAAGGCCACTAGAAATCCTCGCCGCAGCTCTACATCGAAGGCGAGAGTCTCTGCTCCTTCTAGGGCTGTAAGATCTCACTCGGCATCGTGATGCATTCATCGTGCCCGTACAAATGCTTCCATGGCTTTGTGCTGGTAATCAGTGGTGACGTCTCTTACTATCTGACTGGGATCGGAATTAAAAGTTATAACATACAACAAGCTGCTTGTGGAACTGACAGGATGAACGAATATAACCTAGAGTTGAACACGCAGGAGATTGGACAACGAACGTATATGAAGCGGGAACTTGACTAGTGCGCCTCTTTCGGTTTGAGCATCCTCGTCCAGGCTCGGGCATATTGTACAGCAGGTTGAACGGCAATGTCGAGCTTTTCCGCGACTTCCAAGGGGAAGTCGACGTTTCGGAGGAGTTCCCGGGCAAGTAAAATCACATCGGCCTCATCGTTTTCTAAAATCTCGTTGGCCTGCACGGACTCCGTGATGAGACCTACAGCCCCGACCTGCAACGGAGAGAAGCAGTAAGCATAACGCGCGAAGCTGCCATAGGCAGCGACGTACGGTGAGGCCAGGGACTTCCTTCTTGATATGAGCAGCGAACGGGACCTGATACCCAGGTCCAACAGGAATCTTCTGACCGGCATAATTTCCACCTGAACTGACGTCGATCAAGTCGATGCCGATCTCCTTCAACTGCTCCGCCAAGATAGTCGTCTGCTGGATACCCCTGGGAACGGAGGGTATCAACTCCCGGCAAAAGAATGAACTGGAGAGCAACATACCAGAAGCGCCATTCGCCGTGCCCCTCGTGATCCTTGTCATGTGCGTCATCACACCTTTCCTCGCCCTCGAACCAGTCTGTCGCACTGACACGGTAGAAGATGGGCTTGTCCCACTGCGCACGCATGCTTCGTGCGATCTCGAGTGGAAGCCGTAGACGGTTGTCGAGGGAGCCGCCGTACGAGTCGTTGCGGTGATTGGAGATGGGAGATACGTAGTCTGCAGGGTTGGGATAAGCAGTAGTATAAGTTGAACGTCAAGGGAGCCTCCGTGCGCTACGAACTGTGAAGCAGGTAGCCCTGTGATACGCGAATCATACAGTCAGTGCGCAAAGATCACGATATACATATCATCCCGACTTACGTGAGCGCCGTGGATCTCGATAAAGTCAAATCCCGCTTGCTTGCATCTCTCGGTTGCATCCTTGAACGCCTGCTTGAGTTCTTCGATTTTGGCGGAAGTCATCTCTTGAGGAACAGGATAGGATGGTGCGAAGGGAATGGCGGAGGGAGCTTGCACTACAAGGGGAATAGCGGTGGTGCGAGTATGATTAGTTGGGAGACCGAAGATGGCGGACGGATCGAAGCGTACCGTTATCAGGCCATCCACCAGCCTCGTTGGACGCAACACACCTTCCCTCCTTGACATCCTTAAATTCGGGGTCCGCATCAAGCTGCTCTTGCACCCACGGACTGAGACTGCTCGCCTTTCGACCTGCATGAGCGAGTTGAATGCCGATGAGCGTGCCTTGAGAATGGACGAAGTCGACGATTCGCTTGATCGGGGCGATTTGGGAGTCTTGCCAGATACCGGCGTCCTCGGGGGAGATCTTAAGCGAGGGATCAGGGAGTGTGAGAACGAGTACCGAGGGGTGAGACTCACTCGGCCTTCCGGGACGACAGCGGTTGCTTCCATGACGATCGCTCCGATACCACGAGTAGCCATGGATCCGTAATGAACGAGGTGCCAGTCCGTTGCGTGGCCATTGTCGGAAGAGTCTACGATGGAAGATCAAGTTAAAACCTTTCTGTGACATCCTACCGAGAGGCTTCCCATACATTGACACATAGGTGCCTGTACAATCGATAGACGAGTGTCAGTTATACGTCGACAAAATGGTTCGTACGACACATCGACGTGGTCACGGCTACTCACAGCAAACAGCCGGTTCTTGAAAACAGTGCCTCTCAGCTCGAGCTCCTGATACACTCGGGGAATCTTTCCTTCATTCTGAGGATACTTGCTGTCCTTGATGAGGGAAGCGATGGGCTGAGGGTTCGCCGGGATGAATGTCGGGTAGCCTGGAACGCCGTGACTTTTGGCGCTGGCGGGTGCGGTAGGGGACATGGTGGTACGATAGAGATGAACTTTGTGGTACACGAAACTGGCACGATGCGGTAAACAGGATCGGAGCTTATTATATCATATGCATGCAGTTAACAATATGTGAAGTAACGGAGTAACGTCTCGCGATTCCAGCCCAAGAACTGATTCGTCAGCTCCGGCCTCCACCTTCGCTTCAACCGACGCGCTTTCATTGCCGTACTGTACTCTGGCTCTGATCCGGGACAAGTATATCGTGCACCCAAGGTTTGCAGTATGACTGGCGACAGGACCTTCTGAAGTAGTGGCAGTGATCACCACGAACAAGGCTGGCCAATGTCCTAGAATAGTAAGGAGTATCCTCTCAAATGCATGTCGCCAAGGAAACGAGCGTTCCGCCCAATTTGGCGTTTGCGGCAGTAGCGTTCACACCCTCGCTCTCATATGTCCGCTCCGACCCATTGAGATCAGCACAAAGGCAAAGGAATAGAAAAAGAACATGTCCCGAAAACGGCGGGGCTGCGGCGGATGGAGGGATGTCCGCAATCAGAAACATTGATGAGCAAGGTTCGCGCGGGAACCAAAGCAACTGATGGACAGTAGTCCGGCTGGCGACGAAAGGCGGGATAGCGCAATGGATAGACGATCCTTCGGGACCGGGATTCACGAGGAAAAACGTGTTTGTCGAGATTACGGAGGATCCTTTCGTCAAAGTCGAACCCTAATAGCGTGCGAATCCAGCTCCTGGTCCATGATGACGCGGTCCATCGAAGCTTGGATCTGCGGTATACAGACTATCGATCATCTCCTGTCGAAAAATGTCTTTCGCGTTGTCGACTTCGAGAGCGGATGGTGAGTCGATCACTGCGGCAGTAGAGTACGGACTACGAAGTGCCTTGACCGGTCCTCATAAAGCGTTGTTATCCGCATGACAAGCTGTCCGGTATGCAGAAGATGGGATGCGGAAAAACGGCGGTAGTGCTACTGGAATGTTGGGGACCTGATATGGTGAAAGAGCCATTCAGCAAGGTTACGCAAGGGAAGTCCAGAAACGATCCACCAGTCTTCTTTTGCGGGGTCTGGTAGCGGACTCTTTTGTGACCCTCGGCGACGTCATGGGACGACTTCTCGTCAAAGTTGCCGATGTTGCGAGAGACGAACTCGACGATGCGTCGCTGATTGTCTTTGTAACTTTAATTCCAAACTGATGAACGGAAGAATGGCGTGTATATCTGGTGGGTCTATTCGTCCTTGCGATCGATGTTAATATGGCCTGTAACTTACGAACGAAGCCGCACACATATATCGTAGCGGCAAGACACCAGCAACGTCGGCAAGAGTTAATGTCGTTTCGAGGGTTTGCGAGGTGTAGTGGCCGATCCATATGCACGGGACCAAAAGGATACCGATCATTTGCGTACATATCGTTGGATACCGCAGCAGTACGGTATCCACGGCGAGTCGAAGATCTGGATCGATCTGCTCCTCCGATCAGCTTGGGAAATTGGCGAAGATGGCAGAAGCTAGAGGAGACAACCCCTGTTGTGAGAGCTTTGGTGACCAACAGCTCAGCCTGTGGGGTCTCCGCGTTTTAGGCCATTTGTTGTCTTTTTAGGCCTGTTTGCTTCCGGGCTTTCCTTCTGTGGCTGTTCGGCATGGCTTCCTGAATTATGAACCAGCATACAACATTCCATTTACCAAGAAAGCTTCATCTCTTGCGCCCTCCTCACCCAACAACGGATCATCCGCTTTCGACCACAGAGGGATGGACGGTACCCCGATACGGCGTAGTCGTCGTTCGACCCACGCATCGCGGTACCCATTTCGTCACTTGGCATTCGCGTGTTTTGCAGGTCTCGCATTGGGCAGTCTCGGGGTTTTGGGAGAGTGTCTGCAGCATGGGGATCAGAGTAGGATCAATAAGCTTCTCTCGGATGGTGCGTTTGTCTCGTGAAGTCGGCGCTGGTGGCTGGAGTTGACGAATTGACGCGTGATCCTTCGATCGACAGGTGGACCCGATACACGAATTCAGCTGTGTCAAGGTGGATCGTACGATATCACCTCGCCCATCATCTTTACCTCGAAAAACCAGGAAATTTCGACGGAGGGGTATCCAGAGGACGATGAGTTGAAGGCCAAGATCGTGCTGCAGAAGGATTGGACGACGGGCGATGGGTTATTGGGCAATGGGATCAGACGAGGGATCAGTGGGGAAGGTGCAGCGATCATGTAAGTACCTCTCTGCCGTGTGCATCCTCGAGATGGTTGCTAAGCCATTTGCGAACCGTAGTGGAGACTGTCGTCGTTGTGCTCACGTCGCTATCAAAAACGTCGTGATTGACGGGAACCGACGTAAACTAGGGCGTGTATTGCCCACGAGTGCACCAGAAGAGCCGAGTCCTCTTGTACTGCTGGGGAATAATGAAGGACAGATCGTCAAGGGCTGTACGATTCGTGATCCTAGGTAAGTGTCATCTGCCTCGTGAATCCTTGCGCATTACCTGATACGGATCGGTGCAGAGGGTGGACAGCTATACAGCTTCGGGAAGGAGACAAGTTATCCTGTGTGGGTGCCATTATCGAGGATAACAGGATAGGACCGGCAGGGGAAGAGTGGGTTCCGGAAGTCGACGGGGAGGATCCGGAGAATTCGCCGACGGGGAGGCCGTTGGCTTCCGGTCTGAGTTTGGCGTGTCGGGATAGTACGGTGCAGCGGAATGTAAGTAGTGTTTTGAGCTCCCGCTGATCTCGAAGAGCTTGACGAATCAATCCGTGCGTGCAGACGTTTATAGATACAACAGACGCTGCGATAGTGATATACGGTTCCCCCGGATCCCTCATCTCCTCCAACCATATCCATTCGTCGACTCGGTCCCAGATGGCTGGAATCCTCATGGCAGACCTCGAACCTTTTGATGGCGATTACACGAATACCAGAGTCATCAACAATACCCTGGAAGCGGAAGAGAATGCGTTGATGCGGGTCGCTATCGGTCTTGGGGCGGCGGTGCTCAGTGATGATGTAGATACCGTGATTCATGGCGGAATCGTCAAGGACAACAAGATCAAGGGCATCGGGATGGGTTATGGGATCGCCGCATCAGGTCTGAAAGACTTTACCGTCATCGACAATGAAAGTACGGCTCGGCATGGCGGGAAGCGGGGAGCAAAATGCCTCGTTCCGGTCGAAGAGGATGACGGAGGATATGATCAGTTGACCGAGGCGGAAAAGAAACATGGGGTGACCAAGAACCCGTTGCCGACGGCGTTTTTGCGGAATGAACGGTATATTTTCGGCGGCAAGTGGCAGGAGGACTTTATTCAAGGGGACTTTTCGTATAGTGAGTAGCGATACCTTTTGTGGAAACAGGAGTGCCACGGCTAATCTTGTTGGTTCGCTTCAGTCGTGTGTATCGATCCTGATGCGGTCGAAGCCGACATCAATTCCAATGTAAAACCTGTCGCCGCGCAGGAGCCTGTTCAGGATGTTATGGTGGATGAACCGATCGCGCAGATTGATACTACCATGGAGAATGCCCCGGTACTAGCGGAGGAGGAAGCGGAGACAGCCACCACAGAAAGTGCACTTCGACACGCCGTTTTCGATGACATCCTTTCGCATTCTCAAGCACGTATGCTGGAGTCCATTGCGGCGCTGGGGCAAAAGGTAGATCTGCTGGTCGGAAAGATAGTCGTGGACAATCCAGCCGGAGGACGAGACAAGGCGAAAGGGGGGACTAGTTTGGAGGAAGAGGGTGGAGAGGTGATGTAAGTCATCTCGTCTAGGCCCTGGTTCTGTCACTCGTTGACCGGCTTGACGACAGTGTGCAGTTGTCCGAGCTATCGACCCGAATCACGGGATTAGAGAGCGAGCGAAGCGTGCTCAGGAAAACGATAGATGACCTGAACGGCGAGCTGAATGCATTGGGCGAGAATCTTGCTCAAACAGAGGTAAGTCATCGTACGCTCGACCAATTGGCGTACCAGTTGGTGTGCTACAAGAGCTGATACGCGTTTTATCTAGTTGCAGGAGGCGCAATCGGTGGATGATCTCCTCAATTCCTTATCCCCGGGCACGAAGCAAGGCCTGAAGGCGAACCCAGATGCGGAGAAATCGAGTCACCCGATAGAAGACTCATGGGTCATGCCGTTTGTCTATCTTCTCGGCAGTCAGGTTGCCGTAGCATTAGCGGGACTGGTCTGGACCAAGTTTAGAAGAAGAGATAAAGGCCACAAGAATATCTGATATGGGCACAGCATAGACGATCATAGATGTTAATTAAGTTGTATGAGGAAGTATTATATCGGTGACGTGGTAGAGATGACTTGGTACATTAAAAGACAGAGTCGTAGACGTCATGCCAGTAGTGGGCGGTCCACGTCGATCAGTGCACTCTGAGTGTCGACAACGGTGGCAAAGCGCGGCGGGATATGGTTCCGCAGTGAATGACTGTTGTTCAAGCACGTGAATTGAGAGGTTTCGACGCGATGTTTGCCTCTGCCTGTCGCGGTTGCGTCAACCTTGCACGACAGTTGCGCTCAGCAGGAATGTCTACAGATGGGAACAGGATCAGCACTACTCCGCTCCGCGAGTCATTCAATGTAGAGACGACAAGCTTACTGTTTTCCCCAACATAGTTGTCGAGAGGACGGGCGGCGTAAATGGCAGCTAAAGACCGCTCGCATTGAGGGATTCTCCGAGCCAATTCCGCTTGCACCAAAGGGTCACGCAAGTCGAGACCTATTAAAGGCATAAGGGACAATCTTCACAGAGTCAGCTGCAGCGTCCATAGCAGAAAGAACGGAAGAACAAACGCACCCGTCATGTAAGTACGTACGCTTCTATTGCGACTGGTGGAAATGACCACTTTGGCGACTTCCATCTCTGACAGCATACCGCCATTCATGGCGAGAACTGATCCGGTGGACGCCATTCCGATAATATGATGGATGCTGATAGACAAGTAGAAGGTGGAGTGCGAGATCAGGAGACCTGTCGAGCGAGCTCCTGGTTGACTCCCATCGATGCCCCGGACAGCGAGTAAAGGTCGGACCTCTTATAGCGTTAACGAAGAGAGGCGTTCCAACAACGTATCCCTCATCAAGTTCTGCCAAGTCGTAAAGTGTGCATCTTCCTCGCTACGTTACAGAATACGGTCGGTCAGTGACGTGCGAGGCGCCAGCCGCTGCACATGTTTATGCGGGTTGCCACTTGACTAATTCGCTTGAGAATCAATCGCACTGTTGCTCTCGCAGTCTCTCCTTCCTGAATCGCGGCATACCAGCTTGCGAAATCGCAGGCCGCGCATCTTCTTGGTGAGAAGACTCTCCTTGTTTGGAGTAGACGGGTTAGCGAGGGCGTGATTCAGGACTTTCAGTGGCTTGATCGGTTTTCTTCCGTCTTATGGTTGGCCATGTTCCATCAACTTGAATTATTCTTGTGAATTACTCCGAAGTCTCCCACGCAATAAAATCTCAGCTCGTTGCGCCAGGCTAGTCATCTTGACTAGCGCGTTCACCTCCCAACTTACTGCAACCGAGGTTAGTGTCGACGGACGATCAATGCGCCCAAGTTTCAGCTTTCTAGCGCTTTATCGACTTAGGAGTAGTGGCATGCTGAGTCTGACTCGCGACTGCATTTCGCTGAACTGGTGCCTAGAAGTTAGGTCTCGACATCAATTGATACCTAGCTCGAGCTTAAAATCTAGAGGTATTCAATTCGGACGGTAGACTGCATTCCCTTTTCATCCCATTCTCCCTCTTACCCAAACACAATCACTTCCACTCACAATTCACATCAACAAGTTCTACACCACAAGCTAGCAACCCACCTCGTACGCACCCACACCCAAACTCAAACCAATCACTACCAATATGATGCAAACTCGGGCATGTCGCCGAAGACTTCAGTCTTCTCGACCCATCGCTCCCGTCCGATACCTATACAGAAGCCCGGCTCACATTTGCCTTATCACCTACCGAGGTCGATGTTTTGTTTGCATCCAACGAGAAAGACGATCTCCTCGATTGCAAACCAACAAGCTGCTCACCTACTAGCTGTGTAGCCCTTGTCAATTTGTGACTTTTGATTTCGATGATAGTAAGTCTGCTTACTATCCTGGTGTGCCGAGTTTCTCCTTGCTCATCATTCCATCTTGCAGTTCTCTTTCTTGCCTCGTGGAGCTATGATACGAAGACTTTGTTGTCCTGTCTTTGTAAAATACTGTATCTTTGACGTCACCGTAGTATAATTTAAACATAAAATACCTAGGGTCTACGCCTCGCTTTATAAAGATACCCTCAGATTATAAGGCTAGAAAACCACGCAGCTATGGTAGACACAGAGAGAATGTTCAGGCTTGCCACCCGTATTTACGTCCATAATGTCGTAGTGAACGGACCTACCGAACAGAGGATGTTTGAGCGATAGAATACTGCAAACTGCACTCAAAGCGCATACTGAAAAGTACAGGGATGATCATACTGAAAGAGTATGCTGATGTAGTATGTTCAAAGAGATTGTCTCTTGTATGCTAATGATGACATTGTACAAATGGTCGACTCCTACGCCATAACTGCTTGCTGTCCTTCCTCCAAATCAAAGAGATCCCCATCGCCCATCGGCTTTAGGTCAAACGCAAACCTTGTCACGAGACCTCTTCCCCAATAATCCTCTACCTGAACCTTGCGTTTACGGTCTCTCCACACTCCATACCAGTTTGTCTCCCCCTCAAGTCCTAGCCATCCGCAGAGCAGAATGTTGGGACAAAGGTTCACGACGAGTTCCGTGGCGATGAGCTGATTATGGCCTGATAGAGGGTAACCGCCGATTTGAAGCAGCGTCAAGTTGGGTAGATGGATGAGAGGTATGAGGGCGATTATCTAGACACGCGGCGAGAGATCAGAAGAGGAGACATGTGTTGGACGAGGACAAACGACTCACCAGAAGCCTGAATGCGTCCTCCTCCGAGCCGTAAGGCGCTCTTACGGGTCTATCGACGAACAATTCCTTGATCCCAGTGAACTGTCTCACGATTCCATCGAGAAATACAGAGGGTCTATTGTCCAACGCTGCCTTTCTGCGCGCGACGGCCGTGAGCGTGCTGCGCGAGCGAGATGGATTGCGCAACGGAGGTCGTACAGAATATGTTACTGCAGATGGTGACGGTATAGGAACAGTGTTGGTGTAAGAAGGGACGATACCTGCATATTGAGGTTGATACGGCGCGCCCGACATCTGATGGATATATGGCTGAATCCCTGCCGAGTCGTGTTGTGCGAAATGATTAGGGTGATGATGATGAGTAAAGTAGGTCCCGGCGCTGTTGGCTCCGTGAAGAGACGCCATGGGCGAATACGAGCTGCTTAGCATACTGACGGGACTAAGAAGCGGGCCTGGTGCTGTTGACAAATGGGTCGAGTCTAAAAACGTTCCATTCTGTGTTGATGGGATCGAGAGCGCAGAACCAGGTTCCGGACCGGGGGTCAACTGTTGCCTGACAAAAGGGTGTACCTGTAATCCCGAGCCAGATGGCGGGTTTCTCGGTAGAGTTCCGTTTTCCGGTCCGTTTGGCACAAGAGCCAAGACCTTTGCCTTGGTTTCCGACATCCAGGTGCGCAAATCGTCCACGTTCTCCGCTGCCCATAGTTCAGCTTCGGGAGAGAGCATCCAGCCTTGGATAGGTCCACAGAGCATCAATGACAGGTTGCTTGGAGTTTCGACCATGTTCGCGATGTCGATATTGTTATCGGCCGATGATTGGCGTGCGGTGTTCACTAGATTATCGTTATGGATGACCCGACCAAGAGCTGTACGGCGGTCTTGAGAAACAACACGCTCCACTCTTGGCCGCTTTGTCGCTTCTTCTAAGAAACCTGATTCAAACTTGCGTTTCGTCTGGTTTCCAACGTGGATAGTGTGGCTCGAATTGTCGTGCTGACGATCCCTGATGCCCTTTCTCCGTGCTTCCCGCTCCCGTCTCCGGAGCGTCCGTTCCCTCCCTTCCCCTAAACAACTAACCACCCGCTCCAAGTCGACTTCCCTCACCCCTTCTTTCTCGATATCACTATCGAGCACCAAAAACCCAAGTTTCGTACACTCCTTCAACCACCCCTGAACCGAGACGTACATAGTGGAATTGTCGAATTCCCGGAGTGCAGAGGGTGGAGATGCACGGAGCCGCCAGCCGAATGAGCGGAATCGAGGTGCGATGGCGAGCATAGCCGGGTGGGAGAAGAGGAGGGAAAGGGTGAGGTCGTCTGATGGGTCGGCAAAGATGGAGAGGTGGTGGAGGGATGGAAGGCGGGTGAGCATGGTGATGAGGAAGGAAGCTTCTTTCCTGCGAGTTGTCTAGAATGAGATTACGTGGCAAGTACCCCGGGAAAGGTGGAATGACAAACCATGGATCTCGAACACGCGGCGGTGTCAGGGGAAACGATTCCCATTCCTCCTCATCATCCTCTTCTCCGTCGTCGTTTTCCCTTTCCTCCGTGATCAACTCCTGTTCGGCAGAGCGGAAACCCGGATCGTTGTGTTGATTGGCAGCAGCGGTATTGCTGGGCGCATCACGAGGCGTAGCGGGAGAAACAAAGTTCTCGTGTTGGATCTGCGTGCGGAGAATCGGAATGGTGGAAGGATCCGCGAACGGCATGTGAGATTCGTCTGTACGCTGGGCTCCCGACTCTATCGTCTCAGAGGCGAGTGTTTCAGAAGGAATAGTGCCCGCGTGCGCAGAAACAGGTGATAACACGCCGTCCATAATGTCTGGTAGGTGAGTCTCCACCGATGTTGTCCAGCGTGCGACGCGGCTCTGAATCGCTAAAAGTGGATTACACGGTCAACCTTGTACTCCCGCATGGACTACGCTACTTACCCCTACGAGATTCATCATCATCGTCATAGTCTCCCCCACCATCTCCTCCAACTCTTTCCCCATCGAGCTGTACTTGCTGTTGATCCGGATCGAACATTGCCATGTCGAGGATAACCGAATGCACGTATTTCCCCCAATTATCACCAGTAGCAGCGGGCCTCTTGCCGACATGACCAATACTCCCCACTGCTTTGCCAGTATTCCTCTGCGTGGAAGCACGTATCAAGCACCTTGCCTCCCTCAACCCATGCACCCTCACACATCGGAAAAGGAGATACCGCACCGTCCCCCGAATCCCCTTGCAGGTCGCCGCAAAAGCGATCAACCCATCCATCCCGTGCCATCGTTCCGGGTCCATGTCGACGGTGGAGAAGACGGACCATGTGAGGCGGTCTTGTTGGGTTAGGTGGAGCGGGGAGTAGAGGTGTAGGGCGATGAGGAGGTGGAGTTCGGGAGGGAGGGAGAGGAGGGTTGTTGGGCGCCGGGGATCGATGGATACTGGAGATGGCGACATTGATGGGGAGCGGGTAGATGACGGCGAGAAGAGGCTACTGGTTGAAGTCAGACGAGGAATAGTACACAATCCACATTTCATCAACCGCACTGCAGGTGACTACCCGGTCCACCTTCCCTGCACCGGCGCGTTCGCTGTACGGCCCGAAACCCAACTCTGATCCAATCGGAAGCAGATGGAGCCCCCCGTTTCAGTTTGCGTACCGCCGGTGTCGTTGGATCAGGATGAGCTGTGGAAGCAGACCTGGGATCTGCTGACGGTGTTGGTTCTCGAGATTCTGGAGACTGCAGACAGCGCATCTCCAGCATGTGTTGGCTGGACATCGAAACTGTCGCACTCGTGCGGCTGCTGTGGGTGCTGAGACGCGCGACGGAGTCGCCTATACCGGCAAAGGGGTCTCGGGATTGGACTCGCCCCTCCCTTTGAGGCGTAGTCCCTGTCCTCTTCGCATGCATCCCCTGATCTGCCCTTATAATACCACAGTAGCGCAAATAGAGGAAGCTTTATTGCCTTCAGATATATATTGCTCCATTCAGATACGTATAAGACGCCGTCGATCCTCTAAGCAAGTGCTTAAGGCAATCTGAACGAATTTGCAATACCTCACCGCTAAACACCTTTCTAAACAACCGATGTTCGTGAGGCGTACTTTCCCCTTCGTCGGGGTTCTTGTCACCATCTTGACAAAAGGCACAGGGTAGGTTTCTCCTAGTGCGACAGAACATCGAGCGCCAACTTATCATCTGCCTACATCCATGTAACCCTGGAAAAGAACTATCAGCCTAGTGGAACTTTGCTTTGGTACATTATACCCTCTCGTAGCCACTAGCCTGGCCTTCCGGATCACAACAAGCGGTACTGGAGGGATATGTCGGCCTTTGTTTTCGCATAACAACATGTCTTTGACGCCAAGCACGACAGCAGCGCTATAGGGTGAGCAGAGCTCTCTGGAGCAAGCCTATTGATTCTTCCGCTGACCGTACTAGATGGATCCCCGGGGCAGTATTTGAAGGGAGTCGTGCTGAGGCAGGGTAGATCGATAGATCCCCGTCCTATGGCGATAGGAGATGCAACCCCGTCGTCTGGACATCCGACAGTGATCGCAAAGATGCCTTCGTTAGGCTCAACCTTTTTCCGTTGAGCGACAGTCAGAAGGTTGTGGAGGTAGATTCCGCATCGACGACCAATGCGACACGAAGAATTGTCCAGCACAAGTGAGTGATGCCGGATCAATTGTCTTTCACGGGATGGAGTGCAAACCTGGTTGACCGCCGGGACGACTTTGGCCTCCTTGAGCAGGATTTCGAGGTTCTTGACACTAAAATTAGAGACACTGTGCCGCAAACCACACGCAAGTCAGCAAGACGACGTCGTTTCTGAGATAGCCCTGAACCCCCGCAATCGACCTGACTTTATCCGTACCCAACTACTTTCCCATCTCCTTCCACGTCTCGAGAAATGTCGTATGGCCAGTCGCCCGTCTCTGGGTGGTTGGCTTGCGGCCAGTGCATGAGCTGTGCATGGACAAGACGTCAGCCTGTGCGTGGAGCGGAGTAGGAAGAAGCGAGACATGTGCGTAGAGGTCGATGTAGTCGATTCCGAGGGCGTCGAGGGATTCTTGGAACCCCTTGGAGACGCAGCCGTGGGGGGATCCGCTAAAGCGAGCGAGATTTGATGCGAGCGTCAGCGTGGAGTCATAGTAGTCTCACGACAAGAGGTCCACACGGGACGAACGTGAGCTTGGTGGTGACAAACCGCTGTCCCAGACAGCTCTTCCGACTCCTTGCTCGTTGCCGTAATCGTAGGCGGTATCGCGGTGTCAATATCGGAGCTAGCGAGAATGGACGGAAGATCAGCGTTCCGGTACGACGAGGTGAACGGAGGAGAGCGATCACCTTTAAGCAATCCTTGACCATCTCTTAGGTCTCAGGGTCATCCTCGGTGTGGGTCTTCTTGCCCATCCGAGATCTGCGAAGTGATAAGGTCAGACTAGGCAGGAATGAGCGGTGAGAAGATGGCTCACCCCATCCCGATGGCAGGGACCTCGTAGCTGGTATTGAGCTTGAGGTTGCTCATGGTCCGTAGTGTACCGATGGATGTTGAGATGAGGCAGAGGACATAGCGATCAACTCGAGGATCTATATACCCGATGATATCTTGGGCTCACCACCTTTAGCTGAACCTCGGATACGACCGAAGAGGGGACATGGCAGATCCTCGGATTACGTCACCCGGTCCGATCTCTCCCCCGAGATTTGCCTCGGTTCTTTGGCATGTTTAGGAATTTCAGCCCACGACGACCGTATTTGTAAAGCGTCTTCCGTGGAATCCGGGACAATGTCCAACGAAGAAAATCTATCGGATGTTATTCGGAGAAGAGGACAGGCACGGCAGGCGGCATACGCTCAGGATTCGGGAAGCGTCAATGCTCTATTACGCAAACTTCGGTGTGTGATGTCTCTTCCTTTAGGCTCGTTTCCTTTCGCTGACGAGGGTTGACTTCAGGATCGAGCAGGAACGACATCGTCAGAATGTTGCGGTCAAAGCGGCAAAGGAACACATCAAGGATGACAAGCCACATTCGCGTTATATGTACACCCCGCCACCGTTGAACGCATCAACTTCTTCGCAGCCGTTGTGAGTCCGAATCAAGTTCATCGGAACGGCTCTTCGGCGGCTCACCATGTGCATCGCAGTTCCTTCCCCACAGAGCAGGTAGACCCGACAAGACTCCTTTCTACAGCTCCTCCTTGTCGTACCACCACGAATCGACGCCGTACGCCCGGCCCTTCAGCTCCCGCGTCATGGGCAGGCGTCACGTCGTTCGACACAAAAGCCTTGGCAATTGACACGCGAAGGGAGTTGACAGTGGAGGAGAAGAAGGAACAGCGGTGGAGAGTGTATGAGCTGTGGTGTCGTCAGGTGCTGGAAGGTTTTGTTGGCGAGGAGAGGATGCCATTCGAGTTGAAGAGGAGGCGGAGGCGAGAGCGGAGGTGGGAAACAGACCGGGCGAGGATTTGCTGGACAGGAACGGCAGATTTCTCCACTGTGGACACGTCACAGCCTCCGACGTTGGTGAACTTGACGTTGAAACATCTTTCGCGTTACATGGATCCGCCCTTTGCGTCAAATCAAAGCACTCCAATAACAGAGACGTCGTGGCTCAACTCGCCTGAGATCAAGCGCTTCCTTGGGGTACAGCAGCGGATGGCGATCATGGTGCATGGTGTTTGGGAGTGTTGGACATCCTGGCGTGGCGTCAGGGATATCGCTTCTGGTGTGACCGAGCAGGAACGAAAGGTGGAAACGTATGGTGCCAGGAACAAAAGCGACGACGACAACGACGACTGGGACGCTTCGTCGACAGAGACGGACACATTGTTCACATTTGAAACGCCTATCCTGCATTTACCAATCCTCGACTTTTCTTTCTGTCAATTCGACCTACCTCGCACGCCACGCTCATCCACCACGACATCAACACGAGAACACCGCGACCTTGCGCGGTACCTTCGATCCCCATCTGTCCGCGCCCAGGTCGAAGCTATCTCTTTCGCCGGATCATCGTTGACCCTTCGGCAGGCAGTGGAGGTGCTCGCTGTCGGCACAGAGGCGAAGGGCGTCGGTCCATGGGCGAAGTTGAAGAAGCTGTCGCTGGCTGGATTGAGGTCGGGAGGCGTCGATGACTTGAAGGTTGGGTTGTTGAAGTTGGCGAGGTATGCGAGTGGTCTTGAGGTGAGCAGTTCTGAGTGACCGGGAAATTAGCGGGTCACTTGATCATCTTCCGCCGATAGTTCCTTGATCTTTCTGGCATCGAGCTGTTTCCGTCGCAGGACTGGTCATGGAAGACCCTTCTCACGACAGTGTTCGGATCACGTTCGCCCAACAAATTCGACTATCCATACTTGCGACTGCTCGGTCTGCGGGACTGTCACCCACCTTCTGGCATGTATTCCGTTATTAGTCGAACTTCGACGGCTCCTACAATCGGACAGGATGGAAAGCGGCGCATAGGCGAGACAGTTGACAACGAGACCGCAGACCAGTTGGGCGAGTATGAAACGGAAGTCAAGCGCTTGGTCCGAAGCTCTGGACGGCCGGGCTGGGTCGAGGTTGTTGTTCGCTAGCAAGATCAGATTACGTAGAGGCCCGAGGTTCGAATAGATATATGGGACAAGGTTAGCTGCCGTTGGCCGCGCGTTATCTACGGCAGTGCAGAGCACCGTCATGCAGATCCCATCTATACTGGTTTGATTACTATGTGCTACAACTTGTAAAATCATCTATTATAGTGTGCGTCTTCATTCACCTGTCATCGTTCAAACAACCTCCGTAGGCTCCTTCTTGATGGTGCTAATCGAACTGCCGCTTTCCTGACTGTCGACGGTTTCGTTCTTCTTGACGCCATTCTCGAAGGGCGCGTACTTGGACTTGCTCCTGAGAACCCTGCCGTACCTCCGGATCATGAACAACGGCAAGATCATCAGGATGGAAAGCCCGCCAAGCAGCGAAGATCCAGGTCCGAGACCGAGCTTGGTGAAAAGCGAGTGGCCAAAGAGTCTACATCGGGAAGCGGAGTCAGCGGGCCGTCGGGCAATATTGACGCTGCTACTCACGGGAAAACGGAAGCAATCAAACTTCTAACGAGAGCATTGGCCGCCAGAATTGAGCCAGGGACAGTAGAATAACTCATGGTGAGGTACATGATGATTGACTGGAACAGCAGGAAGATGCTGGAGACCCGAGAATGACATTAGCCCACGCTACGCTCGCCCAGTTAAGGATGTGGCTTACCCAGGAAGATAGAGTGATGCAGCGATAATGGGAGCGATCCAGTGGACGTCCGCGCGAGCACTCCAGCCTGTAGGAACGATCGTAAGCGAGTGTCAAGTTATGATCGCCGTGAACCGGACTCACCGAAGAAGAACGTCGAAATGGGAATCATGACCGACACGTAGAGTGCCAAGTCCAATCGCACCTCGGGATCAGGCTGATTGCCGTTCTGGTAAAGCGGAGTGACATGCCATTTCTGATAGGCACAGTAGCCGACAAAGGTGATAAAGCCGGTGACAAAGTAGGCGAGGAAAGCGAGACCTTGCTGGCCGAGAGTGAAGTGGTAGATTTCTCCGAACACGATAGGGAATGATTCGAAGAAGAGCTAGAGGAAACGACGTTTAGCTTGTGGAGAGGATTACTACACGATCAGGACTTACGTAGAACACTGTTGGGCAGGTAACAGGGAGAGGGGAATGAGCATTGTTCCGTCGACAGTGTCAGAGTATACCACTTACAGGCATAGCAGAGACCAAGGTAGAGCGACAGGAAAGCCGGAGCGGGATCCGTCAAGAGCAACAGCGGTCGGGTCAAGCTGTTCCTCATCAGTCGGCCAAAGGATACTGATTCCTGTTCTCGTTGTCCGTGACTCTTGATATCTTCACGTTCCGTGAGCGCCCTCAGTCGCGCCGCTCGCTTGTACAAGATATTGGCGTGGAAGGTTTCGGGCAGGAAGAAGAACAAGACGATCCAGGAAAAGCAATTGATGAAGAACAGCAACCACAAGGGCCACCGCCAACCGAGGTACATGGCGCTGTATCCACCAATGGTCGGAGCTGCAACAGGGCCGAGAACGGCGCCCATGGACCAAAGACCTATCACGTAGGCGAGCTTTTCTTGCGGCCACATGTCGGCCAAGGTCGCGCCACCTGTCGCCAGCGCCGGCGATCCGAAGAAACCGGCGAGTGCACGCGTAACAAGGACGGTGGCCATGTTTTGGGCGACAGCGGAAGACAAGGTGAAGAGTGCGAACAGAGCCAAACTGATGATGTACACGGGGTTACGTCCGAGGGATGGCAGTTCCTGGAGCGGAACGAGGAAGGCGGGACCGAGACCGTAAAAGGCGATAAAAAGGGACAGACCGAGTGTCGCGACGACGAGTGATGAGTTGTAGGCTTCCATGAGACCGGGGATGGAAGCGGTGTAGATTGAGCTACCGGCATATATCGAAAACGTCAAGAGCATGATGTTGGCTGTCACGAAGGATTTCTTGCCGTGTGACCAATTCCTGGAAGGAGTGGTAGGTTAGTCTCATAGCAGATAAAGGCAAGAGCATACTCACTGAGGGTTCTCCGGATCGTTTTCGTCATACCAGTCCACCGAACCAGGCTCGCTCTTCTCCTCACCTGCCCAGCCTTCAGCGCCTTCCTCCACAACTGAACGTTGCTTGTGATACTTTTGGGTTGGCGGCAGGTGGGCATCGATATCCCTCTCGACTATGGTCGCTGTTTCACTGCGATCCGTGGGTCGGGCCAAAAGAGCTGGACGTCGGTATTGTGATGGCACGACGTAATCAGGTCGTTCTTCAGCATAGGGGAAGAGCCGCGATGATGTCGCGGCTGGTAGAACGAGACGAGCCAGTTGGCCGAATGCAGAGTCGCGAACGATATCGAGCATGTTCCTAACTTCTGATTGTGGGTGTCTGGCTGATGGGATTCAGATGACTATCGACACAAACTCGAGAAAGCAAGGACGTGAAACGCACCTCTATATATCCTGCTCTCAATCTTGACCACCGGATTTCCCGGGTGGAGTAAAGGGCAGCTGACACAGCGAAAGGATGGGACGGGGTATCTATATCGCCATTTGCCGAACAATTGCTGCTTGGTCGATGATGGCTAATCGACAAAAACTTGTGAGTATCAATCCTTTCATGTGTGCCTCCACCTCCACTTGCCGCTTTATCGAGCATACTTTACGATCGAGTCGCTTGGTAGAGCAACGTGCTGAACGATCTTGAAACACCGATGAGGTGGAGAGACTGAAAGTGTGCCATTCGTTACAGACGGGATGACCGTCGGTAGGCCATGGCATGGAGAAGGTCCATAACAACGGAAATATCAGATAAAGGAGTAGGCACATGCTGATATGCTTATGGACTTAAAACTATCCCTTGCGTGCACGGACAAGAAGTGAACATCTCCGTCGATGCGTCAGAGGCTGTCGTGGCTGCTACCCTTGGCTTCGGAGTTCGGACTTGGTGAGTCGCTGCCATCTTCGGTGCCACTCGGTGTCTTTTGCGTCACCACGCGCTAGCCTCGATCATAAAGCTGTCTCGTTAGTTCAACACCTATCGCATCTTGGAGGTTATATGGGTGGTGAGTACGTGAGGCTCCATTGAGGCAGACGGATTGGCAGTGTCGTCGTAGCCTGGGCGCTTGATACAGCGCCCGCCTCTTTCAGCGTCAGACCACCGCCCATGGTGGTTCTCTGTCGGCGTTGAGTAATCAGTGATAGTCCGTAGTCGTCGACTTGCAAAAGGATGTTGTAATGGCAGGACTGACTCGTTGACGATTTGACAAATACAGTGCCTCCACAGCCTCCTCGCCGCCGGAAGTCGCACGATATGCGGAACACTCTTCTGATATCGTTACAATTACGTGTGGAACGCCCTGATCTGAGAGTAGCTAGGACAGATGAGCACCGACACCTTGCGGAGCAGTGCGGATGGGAGTCAAGCATTGCAGGCGGGTCGAACGGGTACGTCGGTCACCATATATCGCGAATGGGGCGTATGTAAGTATCTCGTTGAAGGGGCAAAGAGAAGTTTCGATTGAGTACGAGACACTAGCAGCGGAAGGGCGTAAATGCAAGCGTGATCACGCACGATGAACAGTTCAGCTATTGACCCTGACAAGACTTGGTTACAGCGTCGCGATACCGATATACATTCAGGCACTTTGCGAACAAACAGCAGATGTGCTGTGCGACTTCATTCAACGGGTATCCGTCTCGGCGCAACAGTGCGACTCCTATCCTTGATACGATCCTCCGCATCCCTTAACCGTATACAACTAACTGAACCACATTCTTCTGACATCCTACACATCCACTACGAACCTCCTCACAGCCTCGTGGGCTCCAAGCTCGGGATGTAAGAGAACGCTCTTCAGCCAGAACTGGAGCTTGACTTGGCGTTTAGCGAGGTATGTTGGCTCGAACTTTGCTGTAACGACAAAGGCTAGTCAGGAACACGCACGATAGTAAAAGAACGGGGTAGCCTACAAAGACGGTTTTTGGGTGGCAAGGGAGGTAGACTTGCTCCGGAGTTCTGTCGGATACAGCTAAGCTTTTGACCCTTATCAGTTGGTAGACGGGCAGACTCACGGGAAACGCCTTTCTCAGTACATTGTACAGCGCAAGAAAGTCGTTGTACCGCCGCAGACGGAGGATTTTCGTCCCTTGTCGCGTTAGAACTTCGCATTCGTAGACTACGCAGGATAGGGGTTAGGTTTTCAGGTGATGCGGGGTGTGGGTATAGAGACATACCGACGTAAGCCCCCAGACGCGGCCTCTGAAACTCGTTGCCAACAACCTCCCCTTCTGCGCGGCCATTCTCCACATCATTCCCTAATCCATGACCATCCGCCACTGCACTTCGCACGCTCCTAGTTCGACCGCCGACAACCTTCCACCCAAGGATCCTGACATCCTGCGTAAAGGCTCCTGACGATGGCAATGGTAGTGCTCGGATGAACGATGATGAGCTGGAAAGGAGGGACGGGCGGATGGGCGTCGTTTCGGGATCACTGGCGCGGTCGTATCCCGACACTGCGATGTCGGAAGGGATCTCTTCCCCTTCACCGACGAGAGAATCAGCCCATCCTTCTCCTGAACGGTCAATCATCTCTACAGGACCGGTGTATGACGACCGTGCCCTTGCCGACGGGGTCAGAATAGGCGGACGTTTTCGTCTTGCTGGTATATGGTTGTTGGTCCGTGATCCGGGTAGCAGGGTACTAGGCGGTGAATGACGTGTTCGTGGTGGTGATTGTGTGACTGGTTGAGGACGATGGCCGTTTGAGAGGAGACCGTTCGCAGAGGGCGGAGATCGACTTGTCGTTGTGTGAAGCCGAGAAGCGACATCTTCCCCTTCTGATGAATCTGAATTCGGCAACAACTCCAACATCACCTTTCCTCCCCCGTTTCGTCTTCCACTTCGACCTGCAGCTCGCGCACTGTCCATACTCTCATTGCCTGATTCGCCTCCGGTTCGTACATCCCGCTGCTTCCCCCTGCGTCGAGCGCTCATCGATTGTGCGTCATCCGGTGAACAGTGATCATCAGTAGGAAGGGAAGAGTGGTGTAGACTTGAGGGGAGGATGGCGTATTCGTAGCTTGGAGGCGGTGAGCGTTGTCTGCTGGATCCGGCAGGGGCAGTGAGGATTGTCGATTGGGGAGCAGGTTGGTGGGAGGCTTGTGAGCGAGGAGGAGTATCGGGTATTGGTGCTGCATCTAGTTTGCTGCTGCCTCCCTCAGTTTTTGTGCCTCTTTCCCGCCTATCCCCAACCTTCCTTCCACGTTCGTCCTCATCATTTACATGATCCCCGTCGTCATCTCCCTCATCCGACAAGGAATCCAGCGTGCTCGACCTCCGAGACAGCTCTGGCTTCGGCGGAGCTAGACTGCCTCTCTTCGATCCACTCGACTTAGCCAGGTCGCCATCCGACGCCCTGGTCTCCTCTTTCCCCGCAGGATCATTCTTGGTCCTTACTTCGCAAGCCGAGGTGTTCCTCTCATCCGATCGAGAGTCGTGTTTAACACCAAGCTGAGCGATGCGCGAGGGTGAAAGGGAAAGAGCGGCAAGGCGGGAGGTCGTGAGGGATGGGTGGGCTGTCATTACGGTGTTGAATAGAAGCAGGGCAGGGAGAGAGAGGAGGAGAAACATAAGTCGTTTATCATGTTGATCACCGTATATTGACTGCGCATATTCGTCATCTGGCTGGCGTCGCGCTAGACATGCCTGCTCCGAGCACTGAAAGCAAGTGCTCCAGTAAGGAGTCACATACAATGGATGGCTACCAATAGGTCCTTTATTTTTTCCCCAAGGCCTGAAATCGGAACCGTTCGCGATCTTGCAAGGGGAACTAAATGAACAAAAGATATTTATCTGCTTGGGGGATATCGGCGAACATTCCGGCAGACCGACAAGAGAAGAACCCCAAAACACTCTACACTGGACGATCTCACAATCTCGAACACCAGTCTCAACATGTCCAACGCCCTGCGACGAACTAAACGACCCCCGTCCCCACGCACAGATCAGGGGAGGCCTAAGAGCGCTCGTATGGAGGGTTCTGCGTCCGAAGCAACCGATTACGCGGACGCGGCGAGCTCGAGCCCGCTTCAACACTCTCCCAGTCTGCTGTTACATCACAGCTCACTCATCGGACCAGCCAAGACCCAGGCAGTGCATCCGCAGCCACCCCTTCAGTCTCTGAATCATTGCTGGCTGCTGAAGTGTCACATGTTGCCTCCGAATTCGTTGTTCAGGACATGTTCTGCGGTCCTGACGGAGCACTGGTTAGGGTGGACCGATTGCTTTCGCAACCGAATGCATCTTCAACGTCCTACCATATCCGTGGACCCAACAAGAACAGCGTTTATCTCCCTCCAGACAAGGAGATTCATCCCTTCTCGGAGCATCCGAAAGTAAACGACGATACCGGCTTTCTCTGGACATATGCCATTTATGACCCCGACTACAAAGCGGTTACTGTTGACGGAAAGCTTTTCATATTGATCTCTCCCCGGCCCCGCGTTATGAAGATCCTCAACCGGAGTCTTCCGACGGTTCGGTGCCCTCATGGTTGACGGATTTGAAGCCGTTCGTAATCGACGTTGGCTGCTCACCGTACGAGATTGAACAGCGACTTCAATGAGTACTACCGAATGGCGACCCTTTTTGAGGGCCCTCCGATCTGCATCCCGTCAGGATGATGCTTGCGGATATCACACGGGTACGATGGGGCCTTGCGAAGGCTTGTTTGCAGCTGCAAGCGGCGATTGGTGGCAGGATTGGGGGAAAGGACGACGAAGAATTGATGTCAAAAAGCTCTGCGGGCAGCACCGTTGAGGGATCTGGCCTCGAACACGCGGCGGAATCGAAGCCATTTGAATCGTCTGAAACCGTAGACGGTCTGGAAATCACTGTCTCTGCTAGTGGAGCAGACTCAACGCGGAACATACTGGTACGTAAGGTAGGGCAGACCCCGAGTGGTCTGTCATGTGAAGGGCTCTTCCAGCCTGTCGCCATCATCTGGCCGTTTGACGGAGACGTAGACTTGAAGGGTATTCTGGGAGATATAATCAAAGGTGTCGACTTCACCGACGACGGGATCCTTGCTGCGTCCATCGTTGACTTATGCCAGATGGTCCGCGACGAACAGCGCGAAGCCTTTCCCGCGACTGACTGAGAAGGGGGAAGTAGAAGGGCTACTCGTGAGTGATGAAAGTTAGCAATCCGCGCTGTGGCAAGCTGACGGTTTCGTGACTCCTTGTCCGATCTCATAAAAAATGCAGAACTCTATAGCAATCAGTTGCTATCGTAAGAGACTTCCGCTTGCTGCCTGGAATTAGTGGTGCAGAGGTTCCCGTGATACACTTGAGGCCGATATCTGTTTGAATTGTAAATGAAGATGAATTATTGTCCGCCGCTTATGAATACTGTACTTCCCTGTACGGCATTATACAGTGGGACATTGAACTGAATTATCTGATTGAGGCCAGCGCACCGCTGATGGGCGGACGCGAGTATCGTCATCCCATGCGGCAGAGGTGCGGAAGAATGCCAGCAGTGGATCGTCATTCAAGATGACGCCGGAAGACAACGGCGATGCACATTCAACGTCTCGTCATAGCCCGTACTTCCACTACCACGGCTCGTCATCCGCCTCCCTATCAAAGAAATCATGCTCAAAGTCCCCCACATCATCATCCTCATCCCAATCGTCCGCCCACATCCCGCCCATCCCCGCTGGATCCATCCCGATCCCCATCAACTCAGCAGCCGACTCTACCAACCAGGCCATACCCTCCCCGTCAATCGTTCGCACGTGTTTTGTGATGCCCGGAGCGCCCACGGTTCCTGTTCCGTCATGAAGTACTGTTGCCGAATAGTGGATCAGAGGTGGTGGATGTGCCCGTTCGTCGTCGAATTGCATTCCAAACGTCTGTAACGCCGGTATGGCTTCGGCGATCTTCTCCAGAAAAGCATCGATTTGTTTGAGGGTAGGAAAGTAGCGATTAATCGAAGCGAGCAGACTTCGGTCGTGCGGGAGGACCGTGGGTGGAAGTTCTCGGATGTACTCGATGATATCGACGGGATCCGGGTATTGGATGAAGAACCGGATGTGACGAATTGTTGGCGTGAAGTGCGTGAGGAAATGCGTAAAACGTTGCTGAAGTTTAGAACTTAGCTACTGGCGCCATATACTATGAAGTAGAGCTCACCAGATCACAAGGGTTCTCCGTATCGCTGCGATACCGAGTCGTGAAGTAAATATTCAGATCCTGCAAGTCGGGGAAATCCTCCTTCCTGAACCCGGGAAACGGCTTATGAGTCGGTAAACTGCTGTAATAAGGCGACCACCGATCTGCATCGTCTTCCAATCCCGTATGGAGGTTGAGTTGCTGGACATCCTTTACTTGCCGGACAACATTATGCAGCCAGTCGGGTTCGGAGTTCGTGAATGGTCCGGGGAGGTGGAGCATAAACTCTTCGTGTGAACGTAGCGTCAAGGAATTAACAGATACGGGTTCCACATCGGTGTCCTTTGAAATGTCTTCGAGTAACGCCGAAGGAAGGTGGACGTCCAGTGAATCAAGCGGTCGAAAGCGGAATGGTGGATTCGGAATGTGGTCGACGATGTAAAAGTCGTAATGGCACGTATGGCGAATCGCACGGAGTCGAGGGAATGCAGAGCAAAAGGCGATATGATCCGGGCTTTGGGCCACGCCTTCCGTGGTTCGAGCATTACCAATGACGATGGCGCTGCGACGAGACATCAGATCGATTTTCCAAACGAGATATCACGAGACTTACTGAACGTGATGCCTCTTGGACTCTGGAATGACCTTGATGGTCCTCTTGATATCCTCCTCCGTATCCTTCACCCTCAACACCCTCAACCTCCTCCTATGAAACGTCTCTTCCCTCAACCTCCGTGACACCTTTGCCAGGTTACCCAGATCGACATTCCAGGGCGCTCGTTGAAACACGATATCCTGCGCATCCTTCTCTACCCATGCCAGCGGTGTGTTTCGATTACTTCCCGGAACTTCGGCTTGAAGAAAGGAGATTACGAGTTCGAGAATTTCCTCCGGGAGGGTGTCCAGATTGGCTTGTGGTCCGGCGTCATCGGTAGAGAGGCTCGAGAGCTGGGTTGACAGGGCCTCCATTTGAGTGGGCTGGCTAAGCGAGGCCAACGTGGTCGATGAATGGCAACCTTCAGAGTGCGGTCTGTTCAGAAGCAAAGTTTCGATACGCAGCGGAATGCATTCATAAACCGAGGGTCCATCTTCATCCTGCTTCATCGATATGTCGATTCGAAGTGACGCAAGTGACGTGAGACTGAATCCTCACGTGACCTTGCGCCTATACCAGGTATATTTCAACTTTGCCTCCTCTGCCACTGTGCCCTTTTGCCACCTGATCCATTACATTACGAACTGCGGCACCGAAATTGCGCAAGGGCTCTCCATCTGCGGATCATCAAAGTGGCGGGTGTGACCCTGACTGACCCAAGCCGCGTTTTCTAACTAGCCGTCGAACGTATCCAGGAACCTTTCCGTACCTCTTCAGTTTCCTTTCCTGAATCATCCATCTGAAATCCCGCGCCACTGTCAATGGCACTCGGCATTTCTGAATGACCTCACGTGAAGTGAGGACCCTGCTCTGTGCGCCTCTAGCAGGTGACACGGCGCAAGTATGCTCGTCATCCCAGAGTATCCCGCATTCTCTCCAGCATTGCCGCTGCTCGCCGGTGAGAATAGTGAAGGAAACCCAGGGAAAATGAGTCATAGCACGACTAAACGGGCATTGAGTCGCCTGTTCACATCTCAGTTCCATCTTAAGGGAGAAAAGATGATCGCTCCACGACGCAGCACACGGGGATGGGAGAGGTGCCCATTATATTCTTGCCGAGCCTTGGAGCACTTGACGAGCTTGCGATGTATTGTGCAGGTCGACGAATCCCGGCGAGTCCTTCGCGCAAGCTGCATTGTCCCGTCCCATCGAAGAAGCATATCGTTTCGCACAAGTCCCGCGATGGTCTGCCGAATCCCTCGTCGTCCACACATCAATTCTCTGCATCAACAACAGCGCCTGGGAGGCGCACTCCGCGTTCGACAACACAGCCGGTACGCTACGTACCACCCAACATCCCGCTTTGGATCTTATGCATTCCCTAATTCCCAAGGGCTTCGAGACAGATGCGAATGATATCGTATAATATTCATGAACCGACAATCACAATCGAAACAGAGTATTGGGTGTATCTACTTCTTTCCGGACCTAGAAGTATCCAGGATCAGCCAAAAGCCCCGATCATCGCGTCAAAAGCCGAGAGGAGACAACGTACTTCTTGATACCACCTATTATTCGATACACATACATTGAGAGAGTCAGCCTCTCGATCAGACCAACATGATACATCAGAATGACTTACCGCCTCCCATGGGTCCACCCTTGGCAGCTATGAAACGAAGGAGAGGGGATTAGCATGAATGATCTGGCGAGAGGTGTGAAGAGGCTGAAGACCCAAGAGGATGACAAAGACAAGGTGATACCGTAGGCTTGTACCGATCCGTCGAGGGATCCACCGGGGGCTTCCTTCCGCCCCGGCAGCATCACGCCAAATTGTGCCACCGAGCGATCTTGACCATGAGGACAACGCGAGAACTGAAATTTAACACATTCCCGACGTTTTTCCCTGTCTTCCCTTGGTAGCGGGAGCTGATCGTACGGGGAACCTGCGGACTTACCCTTTGCAGCCGCAGCCTTCAACTCAGCCTGTTCCTTCTTGAGCTTGTCCTGGAAGGCCTTGTCATCCTATGAAAAGTTCGTCCCCAGATGTAAGGTGTTGGCGGACCATGAGGAAGATTGATTCGATTGATGGATGGGCAGACGTGTATCGGAAGGACGAAGTGAGGCAGACGACAAAGGGAAATGAATGAGCGATTTCTCCCCGGATTCTGCGCACGGGTTTCCATGCCGACACAGTCGTAGGCGAAAACATACCTCATCAACCTCCTTGTTAACCTAGACATAACTCAAGGCAGTAAGCCATCACGCTCCTCGGAATGGGAATAGACACAACATACCTTCTTGGCTGCCTTCAACGGCTTGAGCTTTCCACCTATCACATCCCCAATTCCCCGGTCAGCGGACGCACGAGCGAGCCATCAAGGCATGGCACTTACCTTGTCGTCCGGACATTATCGCTGAGCTGTGTTATATGAACGTGAGGAATCTGTCAGGATTCGTGAGTACGTTGTGAAGTTGTTGTCGTTGTCCGGGTTGAAGAGCGTCGAGGGTGAATTTCGCGATTCCGTTTTTCGGCGGCCGGAGTGGAGGCATGCGACATACGGCGGAGGTGGTATGTACAGTCAAGAGGCTGGGATGCGATGAGACGATGATAAGTATGAAGACGAAGAAATTAGCAGCCTGATCTCATCCCCTTGATTTCCTCAACAACCAACCATGCCGCTTTCAAAAGACCCTATCTGCGTATTGTAAGTCCTTACCTCTTCACCGCGATTCGGGGTTGACGTTCCTTGCTCTGACAGTTGTGCATCTTCTCCCGGTAACAAGCCGATCTACGAAGCAGCTGCCACGAGCGTCGGCCGTTCCTTGGCTCAGAATGGGAATCAGTGTGTGTACGGGGGAGGAGTTCGTGGGCTGATGGGTAGGTCGCCGCAATATTCTCTTGGGCCTTGCCCGATAAATGCTGATTCGTTTCTGTAAAAGGAACGGTCTCTGCGAGTTGTTTAGATGTCGGAGGAAAAGTACATGGGATCATTCCCGCTGCATTGACGGGTCGTGCCGCGGAGGTTGCTGTACGCGAGGCGAGGTCGGGGAGTGAAACGCCGGTTCGCGATGAAGCGGAGCAGAGTAAAGAAGGTTCGGGGAAAACCGTTGTTAGGAGTGAGGAGGAATACGACGGAAGGTATACAACGGAGATTGTTAAAACTATGCACGAGGTATGTTGTTCTCCATCTCCGCAACCTCTATGGTTCTCTACACTACAGACTCATGAAAGAACTGACGCATACTGGCAGAGAAAACTCCGCATGGCGCAAATCTCTACAGGTGGGTTTATCGTCCTCCCCGGCGGATTTGGAACGTTTGAGGAAGTCATGGAGATGGTGACGTGGAATCAGCTCCGGATTCATAGACGTCCGGTGGTCGTTTTGAACGGTACGACTTTGACTCTACGTTCATATGACACTTGAGAGCTGACATTGAGACCGTAGTGAATGGTTTCTATACACCCCTGAAAGATCAAATTGACCGAGCCGTCGAGGAAGGGTTCATCACGCCCGCGAATACATCCCTCATCAGATTCGTCGATCTTGAACCCGGGGATGATGAGGGAAAAAATTGGGGGAAGCGGTGTTTGGAAGCGCTGGAGGCGTGGGTGTGGGATGTGGGTTTACCCCTGGCGCCTTTGTTCGGGAAACAAAATGCTGACGTCTTGGGTGGCTGGTAGGAGTCTGCGGGGTATAATTTGCAGTGGAAGGATGAGGGCAAGTGAATCATCTCAGGGGAAGTGACGAGAGGGAATCGGAGAGATAGGCGGTAGAAGAGATAATTGTAGCGAAACTGGATGTGCTGGTGTGAGGCATATAGACCATGCATAGGAGCAGGAAGGAGTTGTCAAGCAGGACAAAGTTGTACCATTCACTCCGCTGTTCAAAGAGGTTTGTCTGTGTACAGTTGTGGTTCCGTCGGACACCGAAGCCGCCATCCCTGGAAGCTAGCGGCTCTGCTTTTGACGGCTAGACTTCACGCCTTTGCCGTCCGGGGTGAAGCGAAGAACTGAAACGGGAGCCGTGGTCTTAGAAGCACCGCGCAGAACGCGAATAGATGTCGTCGACCTCTCTCGTGCGATCTTATCATAGGCCATCGGACAAGACGGATAAAGCTCTCGTCCGCTTCTGAAGCTGCAGATATCGCAAAGGTGAAGAAAATCGGTAATATCGGACAGGCTGCCCTTGCAGACTGTCAAGATATGCTGTGCATACCATTCCTTGTCTATGCATACAAGTCATTCCCGTGCATTTCCTCCTCTCATCCGCTTGTTTGATTATCTCCCTTTCACTCATCCCAGCAGTAACCAGAAGGGGTATCCTGTACGCAGCGCATCAGTTAGCTCCACATTCCTCGTTTACAAAAGGCAGATTACCTACCTCCATTCTTGATCTTGAACAGCTTGACGAGAATGCTGAACAAAAAGACAAGCACGCCCATCCAGAGTAAGATGGCCATCCGTTGCTTCGCAGAAGATTTGATGGTCGGCACGAGTTCCGAGAGGATAAGCACGGATGCGGCGAGGAGACCGTCTGGAAACGGACGGGTTAGTTCAGGTTTCCAGGAACGTAGACCTGATTGCGGCGAAGTTGCTTACATAGACCCGCAACCGCCTGCGTCTCCAACCCAAACTGATTGCTGAACCCAGGCGCAATAAACCCTTGTGGACTAGCATACGGCGCACCCCTGATCCGATTCCACATATGGCCACTCGTAAACACCAGAATAGCGACGATGCTCGCCGTGCCCCAGAGTAACCGGGAGGCAAGGACGGGCGCGAGGTATTGGTAGCTGAGGAGCGCGATGGCGAGGACGAAGGCGATGACCATGGGTGCAACAACGTAGGGGATTGGGTTGAAGGGTTTGTAGATCTCGAATGAGTGCGGGGCGAGGGAGTTGATCCAATTGTGGAGGTTGCTAAGTTCGAAGCCGCTGCAATGGGGAAATGGTTAGCGAGTACGGGCAGAGAGGTGAACTTAACCTACTTTTTGGAGAAGTCGTAGTTGATCTTTTCTTGACGGTGCGAGACCTTGTTCAGTCCTACTGTTGCACTGTGGAACTGCAAGTTGGGTGCGGTCTGCAATCCGAGCTGCGAGAAGGAATACCATTAGTCGGCTGCCTGACGCTTACCCGGCTACCCGCACCCACCTTCTGGAACACCTGCTGTCCATCCGCAAAGTCCAGCACAGCAAAGAACATGTCGTCCCTCTCATCCTTTGGCAACCTTTTCCAACTGGCAGCTTCCTCCTTGAAGATCGGATCAAACGTCCTGCATGGGGCGCAGTTCATCTGCACAGGCAGAGCCGTAAGCACGACAGCAACTGAGTAGTCCCGTCCTTTTTCGCCATCAGCAGTGGCTTCCGGTGCGAGCAATTCCTCGTAGAGCGCCGAGTTGAGGGTGATGATTCCGTCTTTAGATTGGCTGGCGAGGTCGACGAACTTGGACTTGTTCGCGGCGTGCGCGAGGAGCGGAAGCGCTATGAGCGCTTTAAGCAGATGAAACATACGCATGGTGGGTAGTCGGGGGAGCGGAGGCTGATACTTGGTTGACCAGCCAACACGAACATATGAATTGTACACAGGTTGGCTGCTTCCAGCGGGTCTTGACGACAGATGCTTGGAATGGGCGCACCCGCGCAATGTGCTGTGAGCGTCCAGAGTCGGGTAACATCCACATTATGCAACAACTACAACAAAATGATGCTGAGATATATAACATTTACTCAACAGAGTAAAATATAACAGAAGAACTGACAGGCACTACGTCCAGAGAAACCATGAGATTTACAGTTAAGAATGCGGAGGAAAGTCTATCGATTGCAAAATACTGTTGTTGTGGGTGGGAAAGCTGAACAGCTGGTACGTTGGGGGTACAATGTCGCGTTCCTTCTCACAGTTCCTGAGTGCAAAGCCTGAAACGCTCAGTACTAGTCGCAGCAACCAGTACCGTGGTCCACTCCGTATATGGCGTGCACACAGGTGGATACGCGATGGTCGAGTAAGCTGGACCAGTTCCTGTCACCTCGATCCGATCTGCCAAATGTTACCTGACGTCTCGGCGTGTCCGTCTTCGACTGATGGCATCCTGTGGGCATATCCTTCAAAGGAATTGACCGGGATAGGGATGTCTATCGCTCACGGCTATGCTTATTGGTACTTTGACATACAACATAACTCGGGAAGTCGTGATACAACGATGTCTTCGATGAGTACCTTTGAGTGTCAATCTCAGATTCAGCGAATGAGAAGGAACACATCACAGACAATGCCCGTAACAGCCGGAACCTTTCAATTATATTGATTAACACAACAGGCAAACAGAACTTCATATGTACAAGGCAGTACAACATCTTTCGATCAGATCAATTTAGGTTGGAAGGCGGTGATTAGGCCTCCTCATCCGCATAGTGCTTATTCACTTGATGTCAACACTGTGCATCGGCACAGCGCCCAACAACCCTCCAGGGATCGAAGGCGTCAAGCTTGGCTTCCTCGGCTCCCTGGCCCACGAGCTCTGCACCCGCCTCCTCCAAGAGTTGCCATCGAACTATGCAACAGGTTTGACCACGCCCACACTGCTGACCTTGATAGCACTCGAAAGGGTCTTAGCAGAAGGAGAGACGCTGTACTTGGCTTTGGAAGCGGGCGAGTCGTCGGAGATAGGGTGTTCAGTGTCATCAATTTCACCCTTAATGAGTCTTTCTGCAGCGTTCTTTTGCTTGGCCCAAGGTGTCATACTGCCAGAGTTTCCATGTCGAGTGACGGCCGACGAAACACCAAAATCCGAAGCGTCAGAAAACTCGTCCTTCGTAGCGTCCGACGTACGGCGTGCCCTCATAGACACATCCATTTGCATTTGCATCAGCAGTGCTTGTCCGTCGTGCTGACTGACAGGAGAAACTCGTCGAACGATGCTAGTCATACTCCGTTCCGTCCGAAAGTCCAACGCGCCACACTTTGTTTCGAAGGAAGCCATGGCTTGTCTCGGTGAATGCGCCCATCGGGGAAGATTGGGAGGGACGGCACAGGCGATGGGTCGTACGGGAAGTGCCGCTGAAGGTGCCGCTAGAGGAGTGAGCGCTTTCGGAATCTCAAATGGAACGAACGGGCCCTTTGAAGGAAGCGAGTGAGCGGGCGAATTGATTGCTGATCGCTCGCGGGCCATCATCCTCCAGTGATCGTTCTTGGTCTTCTGAGGCAACATGTGAGCCGCATGCATGCTGGTATTCAAAAGTCCCCGCTTGGGCTGAGGGTTACTTTTCAGCACCGGAGTATCAGTCGGGATGAACACCCTCGCAGACGGCCTAAGCATTTCCTTCTGCCTTTGCTCTTGCTTCATAACGTTCACCGAGTCATGGTGTTCGTTCATCGAGTCGTCTCTGGAATCCAGAGACGTCATGGAATCTTGGTGTCTGTCAAAGGGCGTGACCAGTGGCGTGGTCATGGATGGAGTCCATTCGCTCAAATCGACAGGCTTCATTAAGCTTGGGTCAGGAGTGAACGGCGTGGAGTACCTCGCAGCGTGTCTTTCGCGATTGAACAGCATTATTGAGGAGTCCGTATAGGTCCTGCCGCCGATGGACCAGCGAGCAGTTGTTATGGCCGAGCTGGAGACTTCCTCTGCCATCTTACGAGGCTGCATAATCGCGTGAGAAGCCGGGCTGAGGGACCCCTTGATATTCGCGCCCAGTTGATCGTTGGAGGGCGAGGCAGAGGAGGTGAGGATGGATGTGAGTCTGGCCAAGCGACGGGAGTCGGGAATACAGGACGCTGCGAGTGGGGATTCGGAGAGTGCGAGGAGAGTGTCTCGTTTATATGCGGATGGAGTCACGGCCGATTGAGTTTCTGACGGCAAAGGTATCAGCAAAAGGTGTAGTAGAGCAGCATCAAGAATAGGCACACACCTCTTTCTTGGATGGACCCCGTTTTCCTACAGGAGATTAATATGGGAAAGATGTCAGCGTCCTTCATGGAAATTCTGTAAGCCGACTTACGTATTGACGGCAATTGCCTTCTTCATCATTGACTTTTCTTGCTCCCCCATAACAAGCCGTCGTCGAAGACCAGTATGGGAAAATGGACTGTAATTGGAGTCGCACATCGTGTCGTTTTCACACATGTTTGTTGTCGAGCAGGACATCGTTCCTGCGAGGCTGTCGTAAGGTGGTGAAGTGAATGCGAAATGGAACGGTATAGGAAGAGCGAAGAAGTCCAAGGTGAGAACGGTTTCCTTGCTTTAAGCGAGGTGGTGGAATGTGATAGGTACTCGTCACTATCAGCATCTTGGTCTCGTCCTGCCTCCCGGTTATATACCTCTTTCGGCAACACATATACCTTTCTCTTCAAATGTCCTTGTCCCTTCCCTTTGAAAGGTCATGTTGCAATCCTTTCACGGTTTCACCTTGACAATCTCAACCCTTGGAAGCTCCTTATCATCAGAGACGAGAATAGAAGAAAGGGCAAAAATCATGCTTCCTGGTTGGGCTTGTCACCTTTCAGAGTTAAAGCGTTACGTTTCGTCCTGATTTCAGTAGCCTCTAGCGTTGCGCAGATTCTTCGACAGTAGGAAGGCATTAACACTGGTCGCCGCGATGTGTAGCTGAAAGACAGGTAATACGAGTAGTCTAGAAATTTAGAAAGGGATTCATTATATTCTGTCTGTCTCGGGTTATTTCCGACGCATGGATTCCTTCTATTCAAGTATCACATGTTTGATGTATTTCCTCTTCATGTTCATCTCCCTATGGACCATACACGGAGCTTAGTAACGCGGACGTACTCCCCTGCACGCCCAACTTGAAATCAGGACCGTTCCATATCCCGGGTGTCTTGACGTCTGGCTGGGAGAGATACATCCGAGAGATGGGCTTCATAGCCATGCAAGCATCAGTAAGTGCGGCGGAACATGTGGCATCAGTGAAAGGGACTTACCGGTAGCGGTACAATCGCATCTTTTCCCTTTGGCTTCATAGATGTGGGGAGAGCGGCTTTCTCATCTTCGGTAACAGTGCGTCGTGCTGAGGAGGAGCTGCTTGTAGAGGAGGAGCTTGGGCGGGAGGCGGAGGACGAGGAAGACGGTCTTAATGAGGAGGAAGAAGGGGGCTTGGCGGAGGAGGAAGAGGTTGGCAACTTTGTCATGCGCGCTGCGACGGCTGATTTTGTAGAAGCTTGTTTTGGATCGTCAATGGAGGTGTATTCTTCCATCAAGAAGAGCAGAAACCCAAGCAATGCGAGGAAGCCAATCGTGTGGTTTACTGCCGTAGTGGGAGAGATGTAAGCACCGTCTCCCTAGTCGGCTGTGTTGGCTTGTACTTACAAATCGAAATGGCGGCGACTACAGCCATCATTTTCATATACTTGATCATCTTGCGCTTTTTCCCCAACCTACCGCGCAAAACCGCAACGGACAACGTTATTAACAACGGAAACAACAGAAGCTATGGGTACATGGAAAGATAGTTACTCGTCATTAGGATCTGCTTCGCCTGCATCTGGGACGCTCGAACTGCAGGGACCTGGGACGGACGGCTCACTGGCACCTGCCGAACTTGTATCACGGGAAGAAGAGGAACGGCTTTGTCGACTGCTTGATGCAGGTGCCGCAGAAGACGGTCCCGAACGACTACTTGACGATGATGACGGTTTTTCTAGTCCAGCCATACCAGCCAAAGCAGCCGCCGACGCACCGATATTATCTTCAAACCTTACGCCCTTCTTCGTAGCGGTTGAAGCGGAAGGGTTCTCTTTCCCCGACAACAAACGGATCAACTCTTTCTGCCGAGCGCGAGTGACTGTATCATCCGAAAGCTCAGATTTACCTTCGAGGATAGCTTGAAGCTCGGTCAACTCGTCAGGTGTAGGTGGATCGATGAATGAGTCACTCGGTGCGGAACGGCTGGTGGTTATCAGGGGAGTGGTACCGTCTCTACTGGATTTCTGGCACATCAAGAGGTTCGCCAATTCTTTTTGCCGGACACGTTTGTCTTTATCCTTGGATAGCTCTTGGTCTCCCTTCATAATCGCTTTCACCTCTGCAAGTTCCTCAGCCGTCGGTTTCTGAACTCCGGCAGATGGCTCAACAGTGGGCGCGGAACGACTGGTACAAGCGACATCCGCAGCGGTCGGCTCCTTTGCCATCATCACCTTCATCATTTCCTTTTGTCGGGCGTGCTTGTCTTTGTCTTTGGAGAATTCCTTAGTACCCTTCACGATCGATTTCAACTCCGCAAGCTCTTCGGGCGTCGGGTTTAGCGTGGAAGACGACAACGCCGATGTTGGTTCTCTCGAGCCGCTACTGCTGCTACTTGCGCTCTCGACCGGTAACTCGCCGACATTCTGCCCGTCGCCACGGCTTATATACCCGACCTGATGAGAGAATCCGCCTTCCCACCATATCCTCTCTTTCCCGTCCACTCCCTGGGACGCCGGAACCGCCAACCCAATCGGGAATGGCCACAGTCGGGGTTGGTCACGAGTGAGACGAGATGAAGGGTGCGCTTTCCCCCAAGGATCGGGGTTCTCTTCGTTTTCGGGTTCTTTGTCTTTGGAAGAAGAAGAGCGACTTCCGCTAGAAGACGAGGACCGGGACGCGCTGTTGCCGGCGAGCCTGGCCGCGGCGTTGCTTGAGGTGGAAGACAACGAACGCGAGCTGCCTGATCCCGAGGGCTCTTTATTGGAGGACGGAGATGATGACGGCCGACTACTGCCGCTACTGGAAGAAGAGGAAGACGATGGGCGGACGCTACTGGACGAGCCTGTCAGACGGGTTGACGAAGATGTCGGATCCTTTGAGCTCGATGATCGGCTGCGTGAGCTGGAGCCACTGGAGGACGAAAAAGACGGTTTTGCGCTGGATGACCGGCTACTGGAGGATCGCTTCCCGTCTTCCGGCGGAGGCTTAATATTGAGTGCAACGATGTGTGCGACATGGTTCCAGAGCAAGACGGAGCTATCGGCAACATCACTGGGTCAGGCACGCTTGCAGGGAAAGACCTCGCAGAACGTACGTAATCAGGACTAAGGCCATGTGGATCCACAGATTGTCAAGTGCTGTAATACCTGCTGATTTAGCCAATATATTGACAGCTTTGCGATCACAGGAACATCCAGTGTATCAAAATTGGTGAGCAATGCGAGTGAACTCGTCCGGCTTACCGATACTTATCACCAAGAGGGCAGCGCCCGCCACCATGCCGGTACTCAAGAGCTCACTAGGAAAGTGTTGTTGCTGTGTCAGTATTCGTGCCAACTGGGTTTGAAATTGGCACTCACGTCTGCGCTTTGTCGCCGACAATACCTCCGCCATATATCTTGAACCAGATCAGTACACCGGCTAACAACATGAATAATAGCGTTGGACCGAATTGAGCACTCCAGTCTGAGTGTACAAGATTTCGAATTCCCTCTCGGGCCGCGTTGTGAGCGGGAGGTGGCTGCGCGTAGACGTAGGGGGGATATGCAGGGTGTCTATGTGCATGTGGCTGTGCGTAGTAGGCGTTAGGTGCTGCTTGGTATGCATGATACGGGTTTTGGGTATACCAGGGATGGGTGTGCTGCATGGTGGACGACGGAAATGGGAATGAGGCAACAACCGGAAAGGGAATGGGAAGGAGTGAGAAGCGGACAGCTACCGACATATGTCAGACGGCCGACACTCTCTTTGGTTATAGTACGTATCCTCGCCCCTTCTGGGACCAGTTTCCCCTTGCCACAGGGTGACATCAAAGGAGGATGATACTCGCGGCCGGCAATACATTTGTTCGGTGTCAGGAGCAGCAAAGCACACCGGTGTGGTGCACGCGGATCCCCGAGTCAGTAAACAGAATGAGACTACCGGATGGTCCAGCTCATCAATCTGATTCCTGTATTTAACGTGTGCTTCGGTTTCGCACCAATATGATATATGCTACCCATTCAAGGTGCGCACTCCTTTGTCAAAGAACGATGAGAAACAGGCTAATGACTTCAGCTCCTACGCTGATACATAGCCAGCACCTGTCAACCGTAGAAGGAGAGATAATAGTGTTTTGCCTACATCATCGGCATGGTACAAGCGACAAGCATTTGAAAAGCTCAGCGAAAGGGAACAAGAAAGGGTGAGCTTGATCTTTTTCGAGACATCCGTTTGACCCCTTTGATCAGAAACCGACCAGTTGCTCATTCATTGATATATCATCATGCCTTTCAGTCGTGCATTCTTCACAGCCTCGTCGTTTGTTACCGACCGCAAGACCACGGAGTACGAAGAGGTCAATCCGTGCCGTCCATTATCAGTGATCCCTGATACAATAATCGCGTTTCTTCTGATTACCGTCGGCCCTGAACAACGACGTCACCTCCGAAGATCCAAGTCCGCGACTGGAACATTTCTGGAACGAGCTTCCTTTCAGCGGAGGAGCAACCGTTTTCAAGGCGTGGAGGGTGAATGGCCAAACTGAGGTTATAAGGGACGCGTTCCAGTCCGTCAAAGTAGCTCTGATGCCGGGAGGCATGTGCCTGATCTTTCACTTCTACGTCACGAACAGCTTATTCGAAGCCTGTTGATCCGTGATCACGCGATGGGACTATTTACAAAGAGCAGGGTATCTCCTATGGCTCCCATGGGAGGAATGCCGCATGGACATGGCGGTCCTGCACCACCATTTCGAGGAGTCTCCAGCCCAGCGTTATCATCCTACCCAATGGGACACGTTCCGCCCGCCGTAAAGCAGCAATGCTCGGCAACCCTGAAAGCTTGCATGCAAGATCTAGCGAATCTCAAGTGTGCCGGCCTCATTAACCCAAATTACGGTATGACCGAGCGTTGGCTTGAAGTGTTGTCCGCGTGAGTTGCCTGTGTGATGAAGATCCTTTTACGCCCACTGAAGAGCGTGTGTGTTACTCTTCGCAGAATACTGGAACCAATGTGTGTTCTCGGAGGTCCAGCGAGGGGACAATCAGATTGGATCAGGGAAGTCCAGTTCTGTGAGACATGTGGGGGTGAAACATTCGGAAGACAGCGGACGCTGACGGCTGTGAAATATTCGCGACAGTAATGAGCAAGTTGAGAGAAAGGACAATGAGTAGAAGGGTGGGACTGTGTGTCACATCGACCAAAAGTGCATGGCATCTTACTGACCATTGGACACATCCAGGACACCGTCAGAGCGGCAGACCATCATGTCATACTCCCGGATGTGGCTCGGGTGTAGGGGGGGGCCAACAGACTTATCGGCACCGCAAGTACAAATTGTAGGTCTTTCCGCCGACTCTCAGCCACCGGTAAATGGGCTGATCGTCTACTGTCGAGAAGGTCCTACTGTCTTTGAGTGAGATGGCTAGATCGTAGCATGGCGGGCAAAGTACAACCGAAAAGGCTTACGAGCCAAGTTATGAGCCGCGAGAAATCACTGTATACTACGACAACAGCATTCTAGGTATATATTCCATCCATCAGTCATCCTGCACAGTGTCTCAACAAGTCATCAGTGGTCTGTTTGCGCGACTGTCGCTTCTTCACTTTTTTCTATACGGCACTGGACGTTTCACGACTCTGGCCTCTGCCACGAAGTTTGACGACCATGCTGGTTAATTTCGTGACTCCTATCCCTGGGGCAAAAATGGACCAGTACAGATATCGGGCGGAATGATTGCCCTTGGCACGGGGCGGCGAGTTTGGCATTAACGCTTGAATCGCTAGCACAAAGCCAGATGCCAATAAAGACGCTTGTTTGTCAGCGATGTAGGCCATGGTAAAGCGAGCTACAGTACTAACCTGATATTGGGCCGCCTAGAAGCAATTCCGCCCGATAGGTGGTGGTGTTCAGGGAAGCATCTCCTACAAGCAGAAGGCCAAGAAACGCAAACAAAGGGACCAACATGTACGCCATGATTTTGGATAGTGATCGGCAGCGGGCGGAGAACAGAGCGAATAAGCGCCCAGGCTTAGCCCTGAGAGCGACGGGTTCTGTCGGAGGAGTTGATACTGGCCCGAGTACGCCGAAGAGATTGCAGAGGAAAGAGGAAATGACAAGGGCTCCCACAGCAACAAACACCTGCGATAAGGTGCCAACGGCATGTTGATCCGATTCTGTCAGACCAAGTAAAATGGATCAGGAAAGGCGCAGCACATCAGAGCGCTTCAAACGACGTGTTTGTCATGAACTAACCTTGGCCCTGCAGCCATTCACTGCAAACTTGGCCAGCGCACGAGCCTGAAGCCAGAATGCTGGTTTAATTATACGGAAGAGGATCTGAAGAGCACGATAACTCACGCATCACAGAAAAATATGTGACACCGTCTCCTGCACTCGCTACAGTTGATATCGAGAAGTCTCCAGTTGGTGTTGTGTACAGAAAGAGTAGGTAGAGAATCATCAAGAGGAAACGCATAATGCAACGAGCGATCCTCTGGGCTGAGTAGGATGGGGGTGGTGGATCGTCGTAGTCTTCTTGCAGACGTAATGGTGGGCCGTAGTCATCGTTAGTGGGGGCTTGGTCTCGATCGGGCATGGTGAAGGGCAAGGGTGGTCAGGGAGCTGATCTCGGGGGCGAGAGGGAGGTGGTATCCAACACGTCCAGTCAATGACAAATGGCGCAAGGACAGTAGACATTCTTGAACTTCTAACGGTATCGCACATTTGGCAAGTCAGACAGGCAAGCGGAATAAGGGGAAACGGAAACATGCACAAAGGATCCTCAGATCGGTCCCTTTGACCATATGCGCTTTCCACGAAAGGTTTTAGGTGGGGGGAAGGAGTCGCCTCTCATTACTATTTTACGGACATAGGCCACGTTGTATTATATCGCAGGCCTATATTACTGCAAGGATGGAGCGGTCTAGTCCACGGCGAACCCATGAGTCAACGGGAGATTACGATTGCTTGATGAAGGCACGTTCATTTGAATTGATGTAACGGACGTATCCCTGCTCAAGTTGAACCGATTGGCACCTCATTGAGCTTTCCCCGCGAATTGACAATCGAACTCACCGAAGATGCATGACCTGATAGCCCTTCGAAACCTTTTCATGATTTCTATTAATGATGACTTTTCACGGATCAGAAGCTGCTGCAGCTCTTGAACAACGCTGAATGCTCTTGATCAACTCCGGATGGAACACACACAAGTCAAAGTCATCGAACCATGGAACGCGCGTCGAAGAAAATCCGCCTGCAAAGGAAGAGAGTAGTTTGCATCAGTCACCTCACTTGTGCAAGCGTGGAAGGAATCCCTGTACGAACCGTATAAGACGCGGGTTTTCCATATCAGCACAACGCAATCTAACCCCTAACCGCCTACGAAGATGTGAAGCAACACTCGTCGGAAACGTCTTCTCCGCGCACAGAACGCTTTCCAACCCGTCTTCTGTACGCCTCAACCATCGCCGCGACTCTGTGGATTTTGCGAACAAGGTTGTAAAGGTACGTAATACGAGGAGGGATGTGAGGAAGCCAGTCGGGTGCTCTCGGAAAAGAGGAGGTGTCATGTTCGGTACGCAGCGTTCACTTGTCTCACCATACCGACATCTTTGCGTGATCTCTGGATCAATCATCTTTGATCATGAATGTTGTAAGAGATCGACTAGCTTTTTACTGACCTCAATCGTCATTGCCATTCACATCCAGCCATTAGCCACCGCTTCCTACCAACTCATTCTTCTCGCACTGTTGCGGATATTCTATCTTGATAATGAGTAAAACAAGTATCAGCGTGAACTCAACGGAAGAAGCCATGTGCCTCGACAACCGCTTTCAAGTGTATAGGGATGCGGAAACCGGTTGTCCTATATTAATATGCCATCCTCTTGAGGATAGTTCTTGAGCTTGACCTGCTTTCAGCATCCTAGGACCTCATTCCGAGGCTCTAGAACTTATCCGAATCCAAGCACAATATCATAGCGTGTATATGATTCATGCACCAAAGTGCATCCGCTATATAATCGTCTGCCAGGCTATTCGACATGGCGCACGATTACGTAGCTCACGCGTGGCGCGCGAGACGTCCAAACGATGAAACTGGCTGACATGATAGCGAAGAGGTCCGATATCCAATTATTAATTTAAGACATCAGCTTCCGCAGAATTCCTTGTGCATTATCCCATATTGTACATTGATACGCAGTTGCAACCTTTTCAAATGTGACCTCCCTGGCCAACGGATACGTATACGTTAGACAGAAATCCACTATACCTCCTTCTGGAAATCCTTTCCGAGCCTCTTCGCCATTCGCAACACTACCTCACTCGACAACATTCCGTCAGTTTCTCCGCAAACCCGCGCCGCCAAGCTTCTACCACTTCAAATCTTGGACCTTCGGGAACTCGACCGTAGCGAAAGGCGTCGAAGAGCTGTAGGTACACCTGAATCCTGGATATTCCGGGGTGGATATCACGCAAAGAAGGGTCGAAACTGGTTGTGGGTATTCCAGTCCTCCGTCACTCGGAGACACGCCCAAGTACACCGCTCTCGATTCTCGTACTCCGACCGACACACCAGAAATACATAACTCTGATCGATACTTCGATTTCGACTTCTTACAAACCCTCCGAGACCTCCTGCGCGCCCGTGTCACCATGCAGAACGGGATACCGCTGCCCGAGGAAGGTGAGACGGTTGCCTTGCGGGACGATTCGGAGGAGTTGAGCTATGATCGGATGGAGGATGTTGAAGGATGGGAGACGGAGGAGGGGCGATTATGAATCTGAAAACAATAGTTACTGCGATAAGTGAGGATCGATGGGATAGACCAGGTTTCCAGGATCATTTAGCACTTTGCAGCCGCAGATCAACGTTCGATTTGGCTCTGAACTATCAAATACGGAATCATAAGACTCTCCGGTCTTAGGCGATCCCAAGGCGAGATCGCGAAGAAACGATATATTCGGAAGGTGTTAGCTTCCCTGGGATACGACACGTCATATACCGACCCTACGTTCTCCCTCGCCATTGTTCGACTTCCATCAAATCCATCAAACCTCCTATCACGGAGAATATAAGGAGTGATGGTTGGCAAGGATGCCCGTTTGATGCTGGGAGTTGTTACCAAACACGTATCTAATCAACTCATTGATTGATCCTTCCGTGTCTGTGGTTACAACTCCCAGACTCTCACAGAAGGCTCAACACAACCATGAGTTCATGACAACCGCACTCCAACCTCTACAACCACCATGCGACACCGAGGTCCGTACCAGTCCATTTGACCGCAGAGTGCAGCTCAGGCTAACTCGCGATAGGAGCGTAACCAGCGGCCGCTCTCCTTGGCCCGTGGATTTGCCAGATACAATGCGACACCGCCTCTAAGCACGTTTACAAGAGCGTTTTTCGCCCCATTATGCTCATGGAGCAGCGAAACTGACAGACATCCTGCTCCATTGCAGGTAGTGGGCCCTCGCCCAAAGCAAACCGTTAAAGCAATGACCTCGAGATATCGCCTAGGGAACCGCATCGACTATTATGCAGTTCAATCGTCAAGAAGATGAGATCTGCCAGGAGTGGGTTGACGGAGCGAATAGTGACATGGAATAGCTCAGGATAGTTCCAATCGACGCCGCACATATGACCAGTGCGGCGAAAGTCACCCTTCGGCCCGAATTCGAACTTCGTGGTGGCCCAGTCTTGGCCTCCGCGATGGGCATGCTGGGTGGCGCTTCTACTATCGCATCATCGAGACCAGATGCTGAGACCAGTCCCTCCAGAGCAATGTATCCTGTACCTGAGTCTCTTCAAAAAATCCCGGGTTTGGCAGCATCAAGCTGAGGTCCATAAGGAATCGTAAGTGCAATGCACAAGGGAGGAGCTAGTAGCCGGACAGAGCTTACTCCTTCCGTGAATAGAGATCTGTATCCTGTCAAGAGCAACCGGCTCAGTCATATCGTTAAGTTAGAAAACGCTGCGCGACGTACCACCTGTACACTGCGAATATGGCCTTGAACCCGACATCGGTTTACCGTTTGTGGCATGACCGAAAGTCATCATGATCTGAGATTCGTGATCTTCGACACCGAGGAATCGAGCACTCTCTCTTCGAGGACCGCGGATCTGATAGATGCAGTGCGCAATCCCATTTAGGAGTTGAATCAAAGCCCGGAGTCCGCTTTCGCTTCGAAGGCTATGCGAAAAGTAAAATACGTCCCATCGACAGGTGGTCAGCCGACACGAAAACGTTCTTTCAAGCATTGCAAGATGTCGTGCTCGGCTGCACACCGCGCTGCTTCGACTTCGAGAGATTCCAGAACCTGCGGTAGATCGAGGTCAATGGCGAAGAAGACGGTGATGCAGAACTCTGTAAGCCGGCTGTTGTTAAATACCCTCACAACGGCTTTGAAAGCGCCTGGCACCTCGAACCACGTTGTAGCCCATGTAAAGTCCCTTGGTGAGCCATGTTTGTCGTGAATACACGTACTTGCGAATCATCGTCACACCATGTGGAACCACTGCCATCACCAAAGTCTATTTCATTTCGCCATTGTTCAATCTTCATTGTTCTCTCTAGAGTCACAACTCAGCTTGTCAGTATAAATCCACTGGTGTGGGCAAATGCCCTTTTGGCCACCTGAGATGTTTGCCTCTCACCTCTATCAAATATCCATTACGGTCTTCTGATACGGTGTTGCACATCTCGTTACAACAGGTTATGGGCCCATTGTACTAGCAAACTATACATCAAATACAGACCAAGCTTTCATCATGTCCGATACCGAAGCTGCATCTACGCATACAACCTGCAAGCTCAAACTGGACGGTTCCAGTAACTATGCGGCATGGAAACATGATGTTGTCGGTGCCATCTCCGGCGCCAACCGATACTATATCCTCAAGGCCGTCGACGTCCCCTACACGTCGGCATCGTCTCGCCGAACGCTTGCTCGCACTCCCGCCTTCCTAGCACCCGTCTCAACCACCACGTTTTCCGCTCCGCTCGCTACAGTCTCCTCCGCGACCGACGAGGCCGACATCACCGCAACTGCCACTTCAGCTGCTGCTGTCGCTGCCCGTGTCGATGCCAAGAAGAGAGAAGCGGATCAGTCATGGGTCTGGGGCAAGATCTATCGTTCCTTGTCGACTCACGTCGCCATCCAGCTGACCATCGCCGCCAAGGATCCAGAAGACGTCAACGCCATGCTTCTCTGGCAGGAGCTGCACGAGAAGTACGACCGCGTCTCAGGTCTCGCCGCTAGTGAGCTCCAGTACCAACTCCTATCGATGAAGCTGGAGGAAGGAAAGGATCTTCAACGTCACTTCAAGAAGATGCTGGAAATCTACGGCCGACTCGTGATCGCCGGAGAGGCGCCTTCCGACAAAACCTTGACTTACGCTATGGTCAAGAGCCTGCCCGATCGCTACGACATCCTTGCAGGTGTCGTCCTCCGTAACAAGTTTCTTACGTCCAGCGACGTGTACCTCGAGTTCACCCGGGAATGGGAGCGAATCGGGAGTCCTGGCCGGGACGACAAGGACAACAAGGAAACTGCGACGGTCTCTGCCCTCGTTGCCAATCCGATCCCCAGCGGCAAATCTAACGATCGCAGCAACAAGGTCAATAAATCGAAGAAGCACTGCACTGAACATCCCGACTCCACGACTCACGACTCGGATCATTGCACGGTTCTTTTGCGACGAAGACTTGACGAGTACGAACGGAAGACGAAATCGGGTTCAGGCACTGCCACCGCTGTTTTGGCGAATGTCGAAAAGAATGGCGGAAACGACGCTCAGTACGAGGACATTTTCGGTATGGCGGCTGTCGTACCTTTGGCCTTGATCCATGATCCAACCGACGACTCTATCTACATCGTTGACTCTGGCGCCTCCGAGCACATGGTCTGTAGCCGAGAACACCTCACAGATTCGAAGGTCGTGACAGGCCGCAACATCCGCACCGGAGGAAACGGTTTGGTTCCAGTCACTCACCAAGGAACACTCGAACTCGGTCCTCTCCGTCTCCCTAAGACCCTCTTCGCCGTGGATCTCGGTTTCAACCTGCTCTCCGTCGCCCGTCTCAGCCAATCCGGCTATGAAACGCGATTCGCCCGTGGCAAGTGTTTCATCATCGATTCGTCCGGTCTCGCAGTCCTCGAAGCCGACAGCGACAACGGTCTATGCAAGATCAAGGTCAGCACATTGTCAACTTCCCTCATAGCTCAAAAGCATAGCGCTGAAGCCCTTTTCTACCCTCATCGCAGTCTTGGTCACCTTAACTGGCTGGATCTGTGGAAGTTAGCAAAGGGTGGAAGACTGGGCGATGAGTGGAAAGACATCGTACCCGTCAAAGATATGAACATACTGTGCGAGCCATGTGTCCAAGGAAAAGGTCATCGCCTTCCTTCCCGTCCATCCGCTATCGGTGCCATCAGACCCAATGAGATCATCCACGTCGACCTGTTTGGACCAGTACGAATTCCGTCAGTTAGCGGGAGTCGTTACTTCTTGACGTGCTACGACGATTTCTCTCACCGGATTCAGCTTTATTTCTTGAAGCAGAAGAGCGAGGCCCTGGCCTCGTTTCAACGTTTCCTGGCGCTGGTGGAGAACCAATGCAGCAGTACGGTCAGACTTGTTCGTAACGACAATGGGAGGGGGAGTTCACGTCTGCCGCTTTCACCGACTTACTGGCGACAAATGGCATCATCTCCACACCGATCCCTCCTGCCGCCCATGCACAAAACGGTCGTGTAGAGCGAGTTCACCTCACGGTGATGAATCTTGTGCGGACTGTCTTGATCGATTCTGGCCTGGGAAAAGAATTCTGGTCAGAAGCTGCCGATTATGCCGCATACGTCAGGAATCGGGTGCCGAAGCGAGGGACGGTACTGATCCCTCAAGAGCTCTGGACCGGACGACCATGCACCCACACCCAACTACGCCCATTCGGCTCTAAGTTCTTCGTTCGAGATCACGCCAACACCGACAAACTCGCTCCCCGCTCCTTTCCCGCCATGCTGATGGGATATCGGACTTACAGCGACAGCATCATTCGATACTACAATCCATCAACCAAAACCTTTGGCTACTCCCGCAACTACGTCTTCGAGCGTCGGTCTCCCCAGGATGAACGGATCCTCTCCTCAACTATACCGCAAGAATCAGCTACTATCCCGACCGCACACGCGCCCGTCCCTCTCACCTCGGTTCCTCACGCAGTCACTGCATCCTCCTCCACAATTCCTTCTGCCGCTACACCTCCTGCAGTCTCCACGCTTTCTCCGCCTCCTCCTAGCCTTCTCCTCCATCGTCTATGTCCGATACCCCTCCTGGACATGATGCGGCCGACGTTTCACTTCCTGATTCCGACGATGAAGATCTGGAAGACGAATCAAATCCATCAGCGTCCGATCCTGTCCCGCCTATTCCGAAAATGCCCAAAGCGGGCAAGTATTTCGGTCACGAACTCACCACCGAACCTCATGGGACGTCCCGTGCTTCTCAACCCGGTGCGACCTCGACCTTCGTTGGCGGCCATCGCAGGCTTCCATCCCGAGCTGCGGCTGGAAGAGAACGTGAGCCTGAGCACGACTTCGACGACGACGTTCTTGCGACGTTGAATATCGAGCGACAGACTATCGCTCAGGATGGCGGTTCCACAGCAACTCACACCCTCGGTCTGCTAGCCCAAACAGAAACCTCTCTTGCTGTCTTTTGCCTTCTCGCCTCCGACTGTCCGATCAAGTACGTCGACGCGAGGAACAGCGCTGATTGGGAGCACTGGAAGAAGGCGATGGAGGAGGAATTAGCGAAGATGGGGAAGTACGACGTGTGGGAGCTCGTCGAGCGGAAGGACGGCATGCGGACCTTACAGGCAAGGTGGGTGTTCACCCGGAAGATCGATGGACGGACCGGAGAACCCAGCGCGTACAAGGCTCGGTGGGTCGCTAAGGGTTATCGACAGATCGAGGGACTCGACTACAATGAAATCTTTGCGTCCGTTGCTCACAAGGATACGGTTCGCTTGTTTCTCTCCGTCGTCAACTACCACAAGCTTTTCTGCGATCAGGTCGACATCAAGGCGGCTTTCTTGGATGGCGACCTTGAGGAGACGATCTACATGGAGCCGGCAGAAGGATCAGGAACACCGCCGGGATACGTCTACAAACTGACAAATCTCTTTTTGGCTTACGACAATCACCCAGGTGCTTCAACGACAAGCTCGACTCCTGGCTCCGATCTCAAGAGTTCGCGCCCGCTACTGCCGATCCCTGCCTCTACACCTTCTGGAAGAACGACATTTTCATTATGCTTACGGTTCATGTCGACGACCAACTGATAGCAAGTAACGACGAATCAGCTCTCAAGATTTTCAAGGCCACCCTCAACAACGCATTCGAGTGTACGGACCATGGTGCCGTCAACTACTTCCTGGGCTTCAACGTCATTCGCGACGTGGAGAAGAGGCTGCTCTGGATTTCTCAGGAGCACTACATCGAGAACATGTTAGCGAGGTTCGACGCTTCCGACGCCAAAGGAAGCAAAACACCGCTACCCACCAACTTCATCGCCCGGACGCCAACCGACCAAGAATTCCAACAGGCTCGACATCACCCCTACCCTGCCATCGTCGGTTCCATCATGTACGCGACTACCGTTTCCCGCCCCGACCTTGCCTTTCCGGCCAGTCTGTTGGCCCGCTTCATCACGAAATGGTCAGACGAGCACTACCGAGCGGCAAGACACTTACTGCGATACATTCGATGGACTTCCGACCTCCTTCTCTGCTTTGACGCCGAGGCCAGTGAGCGTACGTTACAGGGGTGGGTGGATGCCGACTGGGGGGGTTGCCCCGACACCCGACGATCGACTTCCGGATACCTAAACAAATTCTTCGGTGGCCTGGTGGGATGGAAAAGTCAACGTCAGCCCACCGTCGCCCTATCAACCATGGAGGCCGAGCTCCTTGCCGCCTGCGATGTCACAAAACAGGCTACTTGGCTTCGGCAGTTGCTCGGGGACTTACGGATTCCTGTCGATGGACCGATGCGCATCTACTGCGACAACCAAGGGGCCATCGCTGCTGCGTCGAATCCTGGACAACACGACAAACGTAAGCACATCGGCCTCAAATCAAACTACGTTACCGACAACGTACGAGGGGGTGTTGTTGCATTCGACTATGTCCCGAGTGCCGACAATTCCGCCGACCTTCTCACCAAGCCTCTCAACCAACACTTCACTGCCAAGTTCGCCGACGCCATTGGCCTTCGACGCTTGCACTTGGAATCCCGCGACGCGTGATCGAAGGGACCGCCTCCGATTCGAGGGGGGGTGTCGTGAATACACGTACTTGCGAATCATCGTCACACCATGTGGAACCACTGCCATCACCAAAGTCTATTTCATTTCGCCATTGTTCAATCTTCATTGTTCTCTCTAGAGTCACAACTCAGCTTGTCAGTATAAATCTACTGGTGTGGGCAAATGCCCTTTTGGCCACCTGAGATGTTTGCCTCTCACCTCTATCAAATATCCATTACGGTCTTCTGATACGGTGTTGCACATCTCAGTCACAACAATGTTGGTGTATCTTTCTGCCACGCTCGGCGACTCTTGGACCAAAGTTGGCGGCCAAGACAGCTGTGTGCTTATCAAAGATGACAAGATGCACGAACTATCAAAGCGAAGCGGGTCAGCCGAAACAAGAAAGACTTTGGGAGGCAATCTACAAATACGCACCGGGTCACATCGGTCAAGACAGAGTCCGTCATTGTTAGGGTTTGGTGGTCGGGTGTGTTGGAGAAGCCGTAGTTGCGCAATGACTGTACAACTCTAGTGTTTCAACGCGGATCTTTGATCTCGCTCGCGAAGCTATTTAGCGCTCATGTCTCTCTATATGTAGCAACCGTGTGTGTTGACCCTCCTGCGCAACCCCGTTGTCGCAATAACGGCTAGCAAAGCGGTGAAATTCAGAGTTTCATGAGGTTCCTTCCACGCAAGTACGGAGTAGGAGTAGTTTAGGGAGAGTGAGTGCGGCAAGGGACTTGACGCGCAGCTGAAACGCTGCCTTGGATATGCAGTGCAGGCTGACAGCGGTGCTCTCATATTCCCATCGCGATAGCCACATGCGTATGAAGACGGCAAAAAATGAGCGATACCCAGTTGTACCCCGGTCCTCAGTATAGGTGGGGACTTGGCGGAGGACACCGCTCTTTTCAAGAGATGGTGATCAAAGCTAAGATATATTATACAAATGTGTTGAAACACATGACAATAGCAATGATATTGTGAAGTGTTCTAATATCAGTGCTCCCACTCTGAGGAAATACCAGGATACCTGCTTTGGTTCATTTTTCGTGCGATATTACTGTCGTAGAGCCGTTCGTGCTTCACGCCAGCCAATGAGCTAGGCGATTCTGCACTGCCTTTGCCTACATGAAACAACGAATAACTACCCTCCTTCTGGCAGATCTTCTCGTGCGGTTGCCACTCAACGGGGACATACGTTCTATATGTTCAGTCGCAGATCTTTGCTCTTCGACTTCTGCATGGTCTCCGGTGACTCTTTACTTGGGCGCAATTTACACCAGTCTTCCTACTTGATATAGATACCTCTTAAAGCTCCGACAAAGATCATCGAAGAAGGGGGTTTGATTGGAGCCTCCGGGTACAGTGTGCGCCTCGACAGCAATGAAGAGTACCTGGAGAACAGTCTGTAACGTGTCGGTAATTATGTCGATGGCGTCACGGACAGGGGTCTCTGGCGAGTGACAACAGCATTCATAGATTTTTGGAGCACTGTAAGAGACAAAGGATCATCGAAGCTGTTCTCGCCTAGTCACCTGATCAGCCTGTCAGAGTCCTGGGAGCGCACATCACACGTTAAGGAATCAGTATTGATGTGATAGAGTTGTGTGTGTGTGTACGAGTACGACGAGAAGAGCTACATACCTGGGAGCGCACACCACACGTTATCGCATCGATATTAATTTAATAGAGTTTTGTGTGTGACAGCTCCCAGACCCAAAAGCCATCTGTCTGCCCATCAATCTCTTATATTCCCCTAGAGAGAGTTGATAGTGTCAACGTTCCATAATCACCTCATCAACGATCCTCGTACGGTTTCTTTCGCCAATATGCCGTAGCTCGAATCCACCTCTCTATCTCCATTTTTCCTCTTCCTTCCGGCAAAGCTTGGTTATCATCTCGCCACCAACGTTCGCCACCCTATATGTGACTGCTTTCATTGTAGCTAGATTTCGCTACCTGAGGAGTTGCCCCACACATTCTCATTATCCTTCGTATACTGATAACTCATACGTGGTGGATTTTTCTCAGATAGCCGGGGATCGATACCCGAAGAACAATGGAGAAGTTGGGAGACAGTGAGAAGAGCGATGGCGACTGAATGTATCGGTACCGACGTGTCATCCGAGTGACAACACGGCCTGTACGAGGACATCTTGGCTCTGGATCCGTTGGACATCGAGGATTACGGTACATGTGTTTGTGAAAAGACAAACGCCGCGACACGGTTGCTACGTGTTCTTGTCGTTCGCACTCACCATAACTTGTATATTGAGCATGACTGCCAGTATCTTTCTACAACCCGTATGTCGTCTATAGCTGTTACATAAAGCTCAGACCAGTGTTCGTGATTCGCTGAGTGGATCTGGCCATGGCTCTACCGCGAGAGTCACAGGCGCGAAAGGCGCAATTCGCTGCGAGTATCCCTTTTCAAGTCAAAATGAGTTTGACAGACTTTGACACACAAGAATCGCGGTCGATCGGGGAAGAGTCCCGTCATCAAAAGCCGAGGGTTGAGTCTAGGAGGTCAACCGGGTTAAACCCTTGTCTGCCATATGGAACAAGAGCTGATGCTCCGGTCAACCTTTGTTGGTAATCGGATGTCCTCGAAAACTTTGCAGAAGCCTCCCTGTACACAACCTTTGCGTGATGGTGTCATCCTCCCCTTGGATTCAAGGCGGTCCCTTGAACGGCGTCTCACCTTAGTTTTAATCGGAAGTGCTTTTTGTCCGAACCTGCAAGATGTTCGACGCTACCGTTTTCCTCGGCTAAGATGGACTTTCGAGCAAAACGTCAATTTCCCCTGCCGTGCAGCCCTCGTTAGGCATTCACAATCAGGTCTAGAACATATAGAGAGAAGAACACCCTCAATATCTAACTTCCATATTGACAGCCTCGCAGCGAATCTCCTCTGCTTCCAACATTGCTTTTGCAATGATCTTTGTGAGGCGTATGAAGCGACAGACAAACACAGCAGACGTAAAAGACACGAGCTTTACACTGCCACCCGACACTTCGTATGAAATCATTCTTGCGCGTACCTGTTGCAAAGGTAGCTTTTGACCGCTACACCCCTACAGGTACACCACTATCCATCTTTCTTCTTGCAATGTGAATTACCACGAAAATTCGCTGAAAGTTAATGTGGAGTATATTGCTATCGGATTGGCCGGCGTGCTAGATGACCAAGCTCGAAAGGTTGTAACAGAAAGAGCTATAAGCAACGTCACAGTCAGCCTAACGCATCAAATAACGGAATGACCGCAAGAGAACACGGACCAAGCGTGGAGACTCTCGCTGTGGAAGGTAGCAGTCTCCCCAGGCTTGGAAACGGGGCCTGCGTGAAGAAGAATGAGCATTGTATGGCTCTACATGGCATGGCGGAACGTTATCTCACGAGACTGGGAACTGGCAATGTGGTGCCAGCTGTGAACAACGACCGAATGGCGATCAGACCCACGTTCTTCGAGGCCACGCAACTGGCGCTACTCATAGAGGACCTCTCGCAATGAATTCCCACACATCTTGAGGGGTTTCGAGGGTGAAACAGAAATGCTGGCTGTGGAGAAAGAGGTTGATGTACAACGACATCCTCGCAATGAGAGAAACAGCATAATAGACCGCTCAGATAGGACGCGTCGCACAGCGCGGTGGACCTGGGTCGATTATGTACCAGGCCCCAACGGTCACTACGCATCAATGCAACTGACTTTCGGAGCGCAAGCGCGCGAAAGGGCCCTAATGCACGTACTAGGGTCCTCCCAGCTCAGTGCAACACGCGGCGATCGACCAGCTCAGTGCAACGCGCAATCGAACTTTTTGTGATGCTTTCGAAAAAGTAGTCGTTGATCTGCCACCAAATACGACATAAGTATCTATTATATACTTCTATTATTTTACACACCTACAGCGAGAGGCCTTCACCACTTCAGCCACGAAATTGAAAGAAAATGGCTCCCCGACGAATCAGTATATCCAAATCTAGTGTCGAACACACCGATTACAAGGTTAACGCAGCAATGGAGGAGTACAAGCGAAGGAGGGGCCTAGATGAGGACCCGAGTATCCGAGCAGTAGTCAAAGCCGCTGGAGTCAGTCCCAGTACCTTGTCACGGCGCCTAGCAGGCAAGACGAAGTCCAGATTCGGGAGAACAGCGGTCAATCGAAAGCTTGATGACGATTTGACTAGAGCAATAATGCTTTACTGTCAAAGGTTAGACTTCATCGGTTCCCCCGCCCGAAAGGATATGATCACGAACGCTGCTAAACGACTGCTTGCCAAGGAGGCCTATACTCGAACCGAGAACGTCAGCATCGGCAAAAATTGGACGACTCGCTTCTTGAAACGTCACCCAGAATTCCATGTCAGAAAGACAACATAAAAGACCTGAAGCGTCTGGCGGCCACCGATCCAAAGGTCTTTGCCAGCTATTTTGAGAACTTGGAATCTCTGATCAAGGACAATGGTGTAGATCCACATGATATCTACAACATGGACGAATGCGGATTCGAGTAGGAACAGGAGGAAGCAACTACGTAGTCACTCTCGAGGGGAGCAAGCCCGCATGGACTCTCACACAAGGCGATCGGACCCTGGTTACCGTTGTCGAGTGCATCGGCGCAAGCGGCACATGCATACCGCCATTCATCATCGTTCCCGGTAGTCGAATCTTCGAGAAGTTTCTGACGAACGACTTGTCATCTGAAACCAAAATCGCCACCAGTCAAAGTGGGTACCGTAACGACGAGCTTGCTTTGAAATGGCTATACCACTTTGATCACAACACCTAGGGCAATAAGCTCCGAGGAGCGCACAGACTACTACTCATGGATGGGCATGGGAGCCATCTTACTCAGGAATTCATCGAGTATGCAGATGCCAACAAAATCCTTTTGATTTGTTTGCCGCCCCATTCCACCCACGCTCTTCAACCGTTAGATGTGACCATATTCGGTCCAATGAAGACATACCATAAGGACGCAGTAGACATCGCATATCGATCCGGTGCAACCAAATTTAACAAGACAGAGATTCTCGCCAGCTTAAACTCTATTGGCAAACAAACCATGAAAGCCGATCCATCAAAAGTGCTTTCAGAAACACAGGCATACATCCTCTCAATCCCGAAATTGTGCTCACCAAGATCAAGAAAGACCTGACTCACACAGGTGGGAGTCTACCTCCCTTTAGACCTGCGCAACCGTTACCTCGTCACTGGCAGAAGATGTCTCGAATGGAGCAATGCGCATGGAAAGAAGGGAACCGAGCGTTGTTGAATGATCGGAATCGAACCGGTTGGGCTCCATGGGACAGACCCAGTGACGAAGACGCTGAAGCTTCTGGGACGGAAGTAGCTAGTAAGAGTGAGCGTCACGGAATGGATGCAGAAAGTGAGTTAGGCTACATCCTTCCACATAGAAGGGTCATCACTCACTGCTTGATTATTCAGTTCTTGCGTTCCAAAGTCCCGAGCCCGATCTTCCGTCGTCTGATCCTTTCGAGCCAGCAGATTACGAGCAATTCAAACGGATGAGTGAGAAGATGAGGCGGCATGAGACAGAGCGTTTTGGTCAGGTTTCCCCTACAACGGATCGACTGTTACGAGGTTGTCGTCAGATCATTTTGGCTGGAGATCTTGTCGTTTACCAGAATGCTCACGATAACTCCGCCATCATTGCGGAACGAAAAAAGCGAGAGGCCATGGCGAACAGAGTGGTCGAGACAGGTGGAGTGATACGATCAAAGATGCGTTGAGGATGAAGCGGGCTCGAGAGGGCGAAGACACAGAAAAGGAGGCACGAGCTGAAAGAAAGCGACAAACCAAGAGGGATAAGCTACTTGCTATCGACAACAAAAGGCGGCAACAAGAAGGCTTACCTCAAATCCCAGATCATGCAGACACTGTGCTAAATCCCGACTACATCCGTTGGGACGAGCTTCAACGAACAAGCTACTATGCTGAGTGGTATCAGACCCAGCAGCATCGGTCGGAAGAGGACGAAGACATAGGCGATTTTGTGGCCGAATGGCAGTCGGAAAACAGTGAGAATGCTGAAGAAGACGAATTGGGTAGATGGGGTGGTGATTCAGAAGAGGATCCTTTTTACTGAGTTGGAAGAGAGGTACAGGATGATACAATAAAGTTAGCGATATGACTTCGAAATGTATGATGCAATTGCCTGCTTGCGCGTTGCACTGAGCTGGTCGATCGCCGCGTGTTGCACTGAGCTGGGAGGACCCTAGTACGTGTATTAGGGCCCTTTCGCGCGCTTGCGCTCCGAAAGTCAGTTGCATTGATGCGTAGTGACCGTTGGGGCCTGGTAAATATGATGCGCGGTTAAAACATAAGAAATGCGGGATTATGTTTGCTGACACGAAATAAGCCAGCTCCTCCAGTTCGTCTCAAACTAAAACAGACGGTTCATGAGCTCGTGATTCTGAAGGCCTATGTCGCAATCATCTTCATCGGTCCTGCGAGAACCCTTACTGTCATGATATATGTCATCATCATGGGCTGTCTATGGTCGATGTGCTGTCTATGCTTCGGTTCTCTAGGGAGTTACAGTAAGGCAGCTATCGAAGAATTCATGTTTGATGATCATGCAATGGACGCGGCGAATTTTGTGTGCGGGTTCATCGTGTTGTATATTTAACGGAAAATTGCATATCAAGCCATTTTTTGCCTCCCCGCTTTCGGCGTTGTCCGGTTCACATTCCTCTACAGAGCCACATTATGAAAGAATCACCTTGTCCTCGTACGTCGTCTAAGTATATTCACTCCTCCTCTACACCCGGACCACGATGTTGCTGCTAACCCTCTCTGGCTTAGCAACAGCAGCCTATGCTCTGGATCCCTACAGACTCGGTACGTGCCGCCGCGCGAAACGCACGATTTCCTGACTAACCTGCTTCATCCAGGAACTGGGTCACGAATTGCCCTCTGGCAGGCTCAACACGCCCATCACTCACTCGACGACCACATTCCCCCGTCACAGATCCACTTCGAAGCTAGCATACCCCACGACCCATGGGCGACGGAGCCTTCTCATACCGGCAAGTATGCGGAGCACTGCTTTGAGCAGCCGTTGGATCATATGGATCCGGAGAATAAGGAGACGTTCTGTCAGAGGTATTGGGTAAGCTTGGAGCATTATGCGGGAGATAAGGAAAGTGCGGAGCCAATGTACCTGCTGGATGGAGGAGAGACGAGTGGCGCGAATGTGAGTCCTGTAGTCGACGTGGTGAGACTTGGTATGCGAACTGACATTCGGGAACAGCGGTTGCCGTTCATGGAGAAAGGCAAGTCTGACATCTGATCATTGCACACACGTCTGACCATCATGCTACTTTAGGCATTCTCAACATCCTTGCCAACGCAACAAACGGCATCTCCTTCATTCTCGAACATCGATACTACGGTCGTTCCCTCCCCACAAACAAATCCTTCTCCCTCTCCACCGACAATCTCCGCTTCCTTACCTCTGAGCAAGCTCTCCTTGACACCGTCCGACTCATCCAGCACCTCGATCTTGGACACCTTGACTCGCGGTTGAAGGGAAAAACGGGGAGCGAGCGTCGACCGTGGATTGCGTATGGTGGAAGTTATGCGGGTGCAATGACGGCGTTCTTGGTCAAGGGATGGGGAGAGAACGGAACGATGGTGGATCAAACGCCTCCGCCACACCCTGCCATCAAGTACCACAATAAAGCCAACACACCGCAAGAACACGCACCACTCGTTTGGGGAGGTATCGCTTCTTCCGCGGTGACACACGCTCAAATTTCTACCCGGAATACTTTGAAGCCATCCGCCAAGCCGCCCCCGCCAAATGCATGCGCTCGCTGGAGCAAGCGGTCGAAGCCATTGATGAGGGGTTGACTTTTGCAGGTGGACGGTGGAAGGGTGTCGTGAAGGGTTTGTTTGGGCTTGAGGGGTTGCAGAGCGATGCGGATTTTGCAGAGGTGAGCCGCGCGAGTTGTCGAGTAGCAGGATGTCCATCTAACGTGTATGAAGAACAGGTTATCTCATCAGCTTTAGGCACATGGCAAGAACGGAACTGGGACCCACGGGGTAACTCGATCATCTCTCCCGAATGCGACGGATCCCTTCCCTAACCTATTCGCATCGCTTTCCCGTATAGTCGGTTCTCTCGAATTCTACCGGTTCTGCGACATCCTTACTGCCGGTCTCGCATCTTACAACAAAACCGAATCTATCGATCTAGAACTGGTACAGCTTCCGGGTACCCCAGCTCGAGTTCCGGCTGCGGTAATCAACTACGCGGGATATGTGAGGGACAATATCGTCAGCGAGTGCCCCGTTGGAAAAGATGGAAAGCGGGACGTCGAGGTGGTGAGTCGGCTTTGAAAGTTGAATCCCGAGTGGTACTAGGAGAGAAGAGCTGATTGCGCGGGAGGTCAGTGCTTCGGATCAAACGACGTGGAAAAGTACCGGAAGACGGGTCTGGATCAGAAATGGCGTTTGTGGTTGTTCCAGGGTAAGCTGTCTAGGCGCACGGTCCTGGGGAGTGAATACTGACCGCTTCTCACATAGTGTGTGAAAACTGGGGATACTTCATGCCAGCGCCTCTGGATGGCCCTCGAATCGTTTCCAAATTGTGGGTCCCGTCCGCTCCGACAAACAATCGACTTGCTAAGCAAGCATGCGCGCTGCCGTAGTTTGACCTTCAACCACACCTCCAAGATCTGCCCGGCCGCATTCCCGCCCGGGAAACACTTCCGCTTGCATTCCAGCGGACCGGATGTCGAGCGCGTCAAGAGGAGGGGAGACTTTGGTATCGCTGCCGATCGTTTGGCTTTCATGTAAGTCTGGTCTGGCTGTTCAGTGTAAGGCATTGTGCTGACCAATCACTTGCGAATAGTGACGGTGACTCGGATCCATGGCGGCCAGCTGTATGTCCCTGGGTAGGCTTTGCGGTACCTCCCTGCTGATTCTTTCATGTGAACATTGGTGTAGACTCCACAATCCGAGTATGCCACCAAACGCAGTGACACGATACTGCGCCCTGTCAAGTTGATCCCCGGTGCGTGCTTCTGCGCTAAAGGCAGAATGCCACGCGCTGATGCCCTTTTTGCACAGACGCTGTTCACCACTTCGACGAGGTACGTCTTGCGGACTTTGCGCTTCAGACATCCGGGCTGATCCTCCTGTTTGTGACAGAACGGCCTCCTAGACACGTACGAGGAACCCGATCGAATTCGAACGATTCATTTGCAGGAAGCAGCGTTTGTCAAGAGCTGGTTGGAAGACTGGGCGAAAAGGAAGGAGAGCGGTCACTTCTGAGGCTGGGCATCTCTCGGGTTTCGAATAAGAGCCGTATGACGTTCCATTATGACATCTCATCAAACAGGAAACCAGATTGATCGAGTCACTGCGTTGTCCTGCGGGACAAGAGGTCTCGATTAGGTCGCTCCTGGTATCCACCTAATAGAAGGCACACCATGATACTCCTTTTTATACAATGCACGACTACTAGTTCCACGTAGGAGCAATGCATGAGGACGCCAATAGACCCATGCACCAGACACGCCTAGACGCGTGACGTCCTCGTAACCCGGCTCGAGTACTACGCCCCTGTTGCTGCAGTGCCGGACACTGTCGTCGAACATACGTGGACCCCAGATGTCACTTCGATGCGTGAAGGAATGTGGGATAACGTGCAAATTCAACGCCGCATAAGCTCACTACTTCCATGTCATACCGCAGAAGAGGGAAACAACACTCGCAATCGAAGAGCAATCCAGGAAGCAAGGATTTCGACACTTGCTCGGAAGACTTTGTAAGGACATGATTATCCCTCTTGCGGTTACTGTTGTCGAGGCGAGATCCAAATACATTTACGGACTTCGTAAGGCGCTCCTTCAATTGTGATTGAACAGCGGGATCGGCGCAGTCCAGTATGGTGCCCTCGTCGCCGATATACAGAACCGACCACTTTTCCGGAGCGTGTGCGATACGCATGCCCTGATGATTCACATCTGGAATTGACAGTCGAGGAGATGTCGGTCCATAATTCTCTGTTGATGGTATTCCCACTCGGCTTGACTAGTATTGTCGACAGCAACGAGACTTCCGAGATGTACTTCTCCGCAAAGGGATTCCGCAAGCATCGGATAACAGTGTTCCGTAGCAGAATCCATCAACCAATCAAGACAGCCGAGAGAGACGTACAGGGCTTCATTCGGAACCACAATCAACGAAAGACGTTTGAATACAGTCATTATTCCTATGAGGTCAGCTATTGGACGAATCAATGATGCCGGACTCGCTTCGCATACTTTCACCCAAGAGGCACATCCACCCGTTCATTCCTGTCGTAACCGTAAAGCAACGCATCTTCCGCTTGCGAGTGCTGCAAGAAGAAGGTTGTGAGAAGAACCGAAAGCGTTACATCTTGAATAGGACGGCAGGTAACGTTGAGATTGACCAAGATTCTAAGCACAAGGCTCTGCAGAAAAAATCATTCCACCACAACGAACGATCCCCATGGAGAGGTATTCGGAATCGGTACCTTCTATTCTCCGACAATAGGACCGGTGTGTGCATATCGGTAGATTTTGAGACGTTGTGGTATCGGAGACGACGATGGGGCTGGAAACCGCGTGACGCCGATAGCCATCTGGCTTAGCTTCGAGGGATTATGCAATCGGGTTATGCAATGAGGTTGTGGGAATTTTGGTAGTATCGGATCCTCAAATGCAACAGTTCTCTGCTACCTATGGCATTGACAGGGGTAAGTCCGGCGTGCTATTGATCAATAGTAGAACTTACTTATGGTGTTTCATTTTAAACAAACACAATAGGTGGCGATGCATAGGGAGATTAACGATCACGACATCCGTTTGACAGATCAATTACCGATGCCGAGTTCACTGAACTCCAGGATCGATCGATGATACGGTATCCCGGTGCGCGACGCCTATTTTACGATTAGCTTACACAGGACGAAAATGAAGGAGGGCGACAGCGAGGATGGCAATAGCGACGACAGCGATGACGATAACGACTCACCCCACAGCACTGGAGACGAAGGCAAATTACAACACGGAGGCAATAGCGCGGTATTATGCAATGCAAACATTCGACTCACCAGCTCGAACAACGGCCAGGCGAACATATTGGTGGAGTGTAAGTATTATCGGGATTCAGGAGCGCGCGGAGGCTGCTTGGATTTCTCGCAAGCTGTATTCCGAGTCGTTGTAGGTTGCAAGCAAGGTGGGCATCGACACGCTAGGGATACCGATACATATCATCTGTGTGCTCGAGACAACGAAGGACCGAGCGTCCAACTCGCGACTGACATCCATGAACACATTTGTTCCGGAAAGAAGTGTCGCGCATCGCCTGAAGTGAGGGTTCAGAGCCGTTCATGAGTTGGTGTCAACGCTGTCGTGAATTCCGCGACAACGCCTGTAGCTATGGGTTCAGAAACGGCCACGTCTGTCGGACAATAGCCTAGCTAGCAATTGGCCCGATTGGCATTATTTGACTCCGCTGATAAGGGATGGCTGCTGCTAAAAGTTGTGGGGGGACGTCTTGACTGCAAGCGTTTGACCTGCAGTAACTTACCGAGAGTAGGGACTCCAGTTGTATGATCGTGAAGCCGTACGACATGGACAGACTGCTCTTCCGAAAGGAAAGGGTGTAGCAGTCTGGTTTAGCTTGTTGCACGATCCGCCATCTAGCGGCAACGGACCCGTTACTACCCCGCGCTCTCTATCTTTCACTTCCGTTCCGCTAGTGAGCGATCGAAAATCACGCTATCACTCATCAGATTCCTAAACCCACCTGCCAAGATCTTTGTTATATCCTCCGCGCGATCCCCAACAAACGACTCTTCCGGTATCCTGCAGGGTCGTGAATGAACGTCATTCCATTCCGGTCGTTGCGCAGCTCTGTGCATCTAGTTCAAAGAGGAGCACTATCGACTATTCACCACGCCAGATACTGCAACACCCCCGCATCAACAACACCTACATCCACCACTAACAAAACAACCCTTGAGCTTCCCGACCTCAGTCGATTCGAAAAGATGCCGTCCAAGGAGATCAGGGCTACGGATTTCCCGCTCTTGCAGACGTGCTTGACGGATAACAAGGAATGGGCCGAGAAAGTGTCGCATCATGATCCCGAGTTTTTCGCAAACAGTGCCAAGGGACAAAACCCGTTTTTGCTCTGGATTGGATGTAAGTTGCCCTTTCGCTTACGAATGGATATTGTACTGGACCTGACACCCTCTTCTCCTCCACAGGCGCCGACTCCCGTGTCCCCGAATCCGTCGTGCTCGGCCGTAAACCGGGAGACATCTTTGTCCACCGAAACATTGCCAACCAGTTCCACCACAACGACGATAGCGCGAATGCAGTGCTGACGTATGCCGTGAAGAATTTGGGAGTGCAGCATAGTGAGTCCTGGGGCGGCGTTGTTGAGAAGGGAAAAAAGGTGGAAATTGCGATAGGGTCAATGATGCCGATTTTTGGTGGTTATGATCCGTCCTCGGCGATGGAGGGCAGCTGTTACACTCTCGAGGACGTAATCGAGGAGCGAGGGTCAGTCAGCGACCGTGGCGATGGCAATCTCACTGCGCAGCAACGAGGCCGTGACGCTGCCGGATTGATGGAAGAAGGCTGAAAGCGGAGGTCCTGCGAGTCCAGAGATGGTCAACTGCTACCCGGCTGGCGTGTCGAGAACTCTTATGGGGTAGTCGATACATTTCCGGAGGAACAACGGAGTCTGGATGACAAGGTGGCTGTCGCTTCAACCTCCCACCAATCCGACGAATCGTGCTTTTGTGTCCAGACAACTGATCCGTTCTTCCCACCACTGCTAGTCGCTGTTGTCGGACACACCGCCTGTGGAGGATGCTTGGCGGCGCACGGTGCACCCAAGCCCGATCCCCAGGAACAGGAGGTGCGTTCCTACCTTGCCCTCATCCAAATTGACTTGGACCTAACTGACCCCCTCCGTTGCCAGTCTTCCGCCCTCGCGCGATTCTTGTCCCCCTTGATCGAGTTGAGGCATTCCTTGCCCGAAGGTGCGACGATTGATGACTTGATCATTGCTAATGTCAAGAAGACTGTACACACGGTCTGCGAGAGCGAGGTGAGTGGCGCGTGAAGCGTAGACGCGTGGAGATGAGCGCTGATGTTTGACGATTTCTCACTTGTGCAGATTATTCAGGAGAACTGGAGGGAAGCTCAGAAGACGGGAAAGCAGCCCGTCTACGTTCATGGGTGGGTGATACGGTACCGAAGAGGATATCAGTATTTACTGACGTCTGTTGCTTGTGCAGATGGCTCAAGGACTTGTCGACTGGTTTGATCAAGGATTTGGGATTCTCCGAGGGTCCTGATTACTAGATGGCGGGACGAACAGTGACGGAGGGTATATAGATGCATAGTGGTGCGGTAGAGGAAATTGAGATAGGGGATTGTATTCGCTGGTTCAGGAGGTGGAAAGGAGGTTGGAGCGTGGTGGTACTCGTCATGGAAATCGATCATGTCAGAGTGTCGTCAGCGCATGCAGGCCGCGCGTAGACTGGGCGACACTGGTGGTGTTATTTACTCGAACCGCAACCATGCCGTTGTCCGCGCCTACGAGGTTTTGAGACCCGAAGCAAGTTTAGAGAGCGCGATTCCGGCCTGACTGATGTGTTCGAGTGGCGCTGTATGCAGCAGTAGCCATTGCCAATCGAGGTAGTATAGAGATCAAGGGAGCCACATCGAAATTCAGTATTATGTGGGTAACGTCTCTTACCCCTATGCAGGCCGTTCAGGGGCTAATAAACCGTTCCACCGGCCCACAAGTGCGTTCTCAAAGTCCGCACGATCTTTACTGAGGGACTCGTATTCCAGCCACTCTACCTGCAGAGTAACCATTGCGGGTGAGAGGCCTCAGGGAGCTCTGTCCATTGGGTAACATCATCTACCTTGTGTTGGTCTAAGGATGGGCGATGCTACTCTGATGTGAAACGTAACAAGGTACGCTCACGCTATATAGAAATCGCGGTCCTGGGGTGTGTTTAGCGTGGATAGGAGGGATATCGCCCTCATGACGCTCACTTTCCACTCGAGTATATAGGCATCCGTCAAGGATACTCTGTAATGCATGCCCACGCCAATACTCGACGAATGTTGTCCCCCACGGCCAGCGTGAGAATGGCGCGTGGTGCCTCCGAGCGTCGGGGAAGGAACGGGACGAATGAGCGCACACGCAAATCATGCAAGTTGGAAGATCGGGAAAGTGAAGTGGATTCGTTGGTGGCAGGGGATATTCGACTATCTCATACCCAGAACATTCCTTGTCCCACCATGTTCGCCGTCCGTCAAATCGCACAACGATCGGCTCGTGCCGCACGAACATACGCTACTGTCGCCGAAGCGTCGGGCGTCAAGGTGGCAGGGATCGACAATGGACAGCCGACAACGTCGATTAGTGTGGTCGTCAAGGCCGGGAGTAGGTTTGAGAGTAGGCCCGGGGTGGCACATGCGTTGAAGAACTTTGCGTTCAAGGTGAGTTGGAGGTCGTGTCTTTTTGGGGATTTAGGAAAGTGGAATCGATCGGGAAGAAGGGTTCTCGTTCTTGTGTGAAGAATATGGGGATGCCGACGGGACCTGGGATCTTGAGGGAGGGAGGAAGCGATGAGGATGGCAGGGTAATCCAAAGGCCTCGGACGGAACTGCGACCAGCAGAGAACCGGTCGATTGGTTATGTTGGAACGAGGAAAAGAACAGTGCAAAGTATGACAATAGATCAAGTGCAATGGACGACCGAAAGGCATGGCGCACGTGGACCGGAATGGTCGTCAGCTAGGATTCTTCCAGTCCCGCAGCCGTGGTGCTCGAGAAGGTGGGATGAAAGGTCGTACATGGCTTGACGCGCGTACAGGATCAGTATCCGACGTCCGGATATGGAAGAGCCGGTGACTTGCAGCGATGTACTCAATCCTGCGCCCCTCGCCCATAGAACACCAAGGCTGGTTCTGCGTTGAAGACTGTCCGAGAGACCGAACTCTACGGCGGTGTCTTGTCCTCTGCCCTTACTCGAGAACACTTGTTCTTGCACGCCGAATTCTTGCGAGGTGACGAGTAAGTGGATCGATACGCGCACCGCTTGCAAACGCTAATCCCGCAATCCTCAACGCAGAGAATACTTCTTGTCCCTCCTCTCCTCTGTCTTGTCATCGACAAAATTCACCCCTCACGAGTTTGCCGAAATCGTCGTGCCGACCGTCGAAGCCGACTCGCTCGCCGCTCTTTCCTCGCCCTCCACACTGGCTTTTGACATTGCCCACAACCTCGCCTTCCGACGAGGGCTCGGCAACTCGCTCTTTGCCTCGCCGCACGTCGCTCTTACTGCGGAACAGGTCAAGGAGTACGCGAGCAAGGCATTCGCAAAGTCCAATGTGGCCGTGATCGGGACCGGTATCTCGACCGAAGCACTCGAAAAGGCCGTCGCCAAGGCATTTGGCGGTGCGTCCTCCACCGGCGGTGCTTCCTCGTCCGGCGCAGCTACTCAGTACTACGGTGGTGAACAGCGTCTGCCCTTGGACCTTCACGCCCAGGGTCAACCGACCATGCTTATCGCGTTTGGAACCACCGACGCCGCCGCCGTACCTGCCCTGGCCGTCCTCAAGAACGTCTTGGGTGGCGAATCCGACATCAAGTGGGTACCGGGAACGTCGCCGCTCGCCCTTGCGGCCGAAAAGGTACCTGGTGGAAGCGCAAAGGCATTCGTCCTGCCGTACTCTGATGCCACCCTGTTTGGCGTACTCGTCTCGGCCCCGACTTCGGAGGGTGTCAAGACATTGGCTTCCGAAGCCGCCTCCGCAATCAAGGGATTGGGAGAGGTGAGCGAGGAAGCTATCAAGAAGGCTGTGGCAAAGGCCAAGTTTGAGGCGGCTAGCGTTGTGGAAGGCAAGCAGGGTTTGATCGCTCTCGCGGGTCCTCAGGTGAGTCGGGTGGGGCGTTGTGGAAGCGGGGGCTAATTGGGGTCACTGCCAGGTATTGAATGGATCCGTCAAGTCGCTGGAAGAAGCTTTCGGTGCTATTGAAAAGACATCCGCATCGTCCGTGTCAAAGGCGGCTAAAGCATTGTTCAAGGCCAAGCCCACAGTAGTCGCTGTCGGTGATCTCGCAGTCTTGCCTTATGCGTGAGTCGCTCAACGTCTGTTCCATATTCCGTTTACTTACGCGTCTTTCCGCAGCGACGAGTTGGGCTTCTGAGTCGCTTGAGAGTAAAGGAGAAAAACTGGAACCCGGCTTATGCATCCGAGGCGGAGGGAATGGAGGTAGGCCGAATGAGCGCGTCGACCCTTTCTGTCCGGCTCTTGCGCGCATTGTAATCGACTGTTGTGCATAGAATGAGCCATGGTGGTCATATATCATTTTGGAGCGGCATCTGGTACCCGGCGAACGACGTCCAGTGGGAATACGAGGTCTCAAAGGTAGTGATATCGGTCATTCCAGATCCGTGGTCCTCCGGCTTGGGTCACGAGGCGACAAATCGGTTCTGGGGAATCTGGGCACGCGGCATCAGGAGTGGGACACATGTCGGCGGGCTGAAAGGAGCGGAACAGGATGTCGCCACCGGGCATACTATCACAGTGAAGACTCTTCAGCGCAGTACTAGCGAATGATTGCTGGGGCGCGGTCGAGTTGTCCATCAGTCACACGGGATGTGCGGCTTTGTTGAGTGACGGAGCTCTCGGCTCGCTAAGAAATGAACGGGTCTGAATCACGTCAGTCGATGAGTTGAGAGTCGCCGACCGGGTACGTGTCCCTTTGGATATCTGTGAGAAGCGACGAGGTGATTTCGTCTATCCTACAAGGCTACGATACGGCCTGACGCCTGGTATGCGATCCCTGTTCAAGATAATAATCACCAACGCTTGTCGATCCTAGGCTTGCGAATATTGCGTAAACCCAACGCGCAATGTCGAGCACCGCCATGTTCGCATGACTCTTCGTCTGTGGGCATTCTGATTATCGGCTCCTACACCGACTACTGCGTTGCCAAAGCACGTACGACGAGAACGCCTTTCCGGATTCGAGTCGTAAGCCGAGGAAGCGACCTTTTGCTGCCAGTTCAGAGGCATGCTTGGATACCCACGGAACGCTATGTGCCGTGTGACTCGAGCCAGCACAAGGTCCGGATGTAATCGTAGACTCCACTGTAACCCATCATGGTTCTAGGCAGCTGCGAGGATGGGAATCGTAACGATACGGACATTCTCAAGTATCACCAGCAGCCGGGTCCCAATGGATTGACGGCGGAGAGCGTTCGCGGCGCTATCGAGCAACTGTCGCCAAGGCCACCGACCCGTGGCGTATAGTAGATACATTCAGTCTCGACGACATGCTATGCTTACAACGAGAAACGCATTCACCCTTCGAACGACTATACTACCTCGCTGTGACGTGGGGTCAAACGACGTCGTGGATCGGCTTTGACTGCCGGCTTGAAATGCGGACCCGCATCAGGGAAAACAACGCCGCAGCGTCCCGATCCCGGGTTTCTGCCTTGCCGACCTGGGCGGACCGTAAAACGCCTAAAGGACAGAAGGTGTCGAGATTTGTCTCGCTTTCCTTTACCGCTTCCCCAACACGCCCTTCCCTCCGGCACCTCCCGCAGCACCCTTGAACACCCTCCGTACCCTCCTAAACGTCATACTCACCCTCGTCCCTCGCTTACTGCGGTACTCGCCGTCTCGTTCGACCGCACGTTGGATCTCGGGCGCCAACATACCGAGATTGGCGATGGGGACTGTCGTTGGCTCCGTCGTCGTCGCGGGGAGGGCGCTGGAGATGGCGTCGTGTATGGACGAGGTGATGATGTCTTCCTCGGAGGGTGAGATCCCGTGCAAGTGCGATTGATAGAGTGACGAGTTCATGATGAAGAGACTTCTGGGCTCGAGGAAGACCCTTGCCAGGGGGACCGCGGCGATCGCCTTTCCACCGCCGCCCGCTCCTCCTCCTGGTGCTTCGGCGGCGGGGGCAGAGGAAGAGGCGGTCAAGGGCGGCGATGGGTCCGAAGGGGAGAGGTATTGGTAGATGTTGATGCACTGCGGGGAGGAGAGGGAGAGCGTTGCGACGGCGGGGTGGTAGGCCGGGCCGTCTTCGTGTGGCTGGGGCGGGCGCGGGCGGGCGAGCGAGCGAGCGAGCGGTTGAGGGGAAAGTGAAGCCGACGCAAATGGGGGGCAGCGAGGCGAGCGAGTGAGCGAGTGACAGTTGGCGAGCGAGAGGATCGGCGCGGGCAGCGAGGGCGATCCCGACGGACGGAATCGGAAACGAACGTCGTGAGGGCGAATAAGGACATCACGAATCGAGGCCGGGTCGAGTCGAGGAATTTCCCGACAGGGGAGAAATGCACACTCTCATCAGCTATCCACCCCCCGTACGATCAATCACCGGCAGAGGGGACATACCGCGATCCCCTGCCCCGCCTTGTACTCGTTGATCAACACCTGATTCGGCCTTGCCGCATCCTCGGAATCCTGGAATACCCGCGTCGTCTCCGCGATCCGCGTAATCAAGTCCGGACTATCCGACCCGTCGTCATGAGCTCTGCGTGCACTTTTTTGAGGGGGAAGAGGAGAGGCGCGGGGCGTACAAGTCGGTGCAGTACGCCGGTAGTGGTTCTGGAATGAGGATGTTATTCTTCGTCAAGGAACCACCTGCGCGGGAGAAGTCGTTGAGAAAACAGGAATGAGCGGAGAAGGAGGGGAGAGGGGCGGGCGTACCGAGGTACTGCAGTCTTTTTCCGATCGCGCGCGCGAGTCAGCTTTGGATCATGAGGGGGAAGGAGGGACAGAAACGTACCTCCGTCCCGTATCGGCCGTCTTCCACCGCGGAACCGGCGACTCCTCGATCTACATACGCCGTCCATCCCACGAACGGATCAGTACCCACGTGAAGGGGGGAATAGGAGGAAAGACGCGAATTCGCGCACCTTTCGCACGAGGTAGGCTTCCTCTGCTTCTGTGATGAAGTCGGGGAAATACCATGCTGAGGGTGGTAAGCCCGGGATGACATGGGGGTTTGCCATCGGTGCCTGCGGAGGGGAGGGGAGAGGGGGAGAGGGGGAGAGGAAGAGGAAGAGAGAGGATCATCATGGGTTATGCAAGAAGCGCGCCGGTGGAGGCAGAAGCGCGCGTGTTTCACTTGAATAGGAAGCGAGAAGGAGAAAACGGCGACAGTGGGTGAATCGATCTTGCTTCTTTCCATTGTTCTCTTCCCCCGCGCTCGCCCAGCCTCCACCATGCCCCCCGGACTCCGCATCACCCGCTCACACATCACCAGTACGCCCCCCCTCCTCCCTTCTATTCCCTCGTGTACTGACGCCCCTCCCCAGCAATCCACGCCCACCTCAACCCCTTCCACCCACCCACCGCCCGCCCGATCCAACTCCTCCTCAGCTTGATCGCCACACCACGAGGCAAAACGACACAGCTCCGGCCCGCACCACCGGCCAAGGCGGTGCAAGGGGACGCGGTGAATGTCTTGGTGGATGTGTTGCCGAGGGGCGCAAGGGAGGGAACCGTGCGTGTCGGGTATTCGGATGGCAAGGTCGAGACGATCGCGTTGAACGGCCACGAGCGAAGCGAGCGAGAGGGAACCAGCACCGCGACCCAGGAGCAGCCGACGAAAAAAAGTAAATTCCCGCGCGTACAGAGGAAACAGGAACAAGTCATGTCGGTCGGGAAATTGGTGGATAGGGTGGATGCGTGGGCGAGGGTGTTGAAGCAGAGGGCGGAGGGGGTGTAGGCGCGACCGAGGCGAGCGAGGCGACGAATCAGGCGCGAAGCGAGGCGAGGGCGTGACGAACGACGAGAGCCGCGCAGGGCGAGGGCGCGCGAGCAATGAGGCGCAAAGGAATGGAGACGGGCTGAGCTGGCGAGGAATGGGTAAAGGAGGACAAGAGCGTAGCGTCGTAAGGGAAGAGGACAAGGACCGAGGGATGAGTGCAGGGAAGAGAGCACCGGAAAAGCCGACGTTCGTGCCAACGAAAATCCGTGTGAATCCCGGCCGTGGGAGAGGACCCGGATCGTCTTCACCATCTTCGACACTTGGCCTCGACACTTCGGGTTCACCGCGACCAACGCCGTACGACCTTTCCCGTTTCCCTCGGTATACGGGACAACGGCACAGCCAACCGGAAACGTCGGGACGTTCGATGCTGGAGAGACGGTGAGACGAGGGGGAGATAGTACTCGTAGGAGACGTGGATCTGGGGAGATGTGCCAGGCGTGTGCCTATATCGTATACCATCGGTCGAATCGACGTCAATTTGCAAGAGCAAGAACCGAGGATTGACCTTTCAAACACCTGGAATTTTGCGGATCAGACCTGGTTTGGAAGCGGTGTACGTCTTGGAGGGATAGGTGGCGCGTTCGTAAGTCCCGCGTGACCTATACCGAGGTCGCTGCGAGGCGAATCGAGAACGCACCTTTCGAGGGGGATGGGTGCGTCAGTCAAGGAGTCGAAGCGACTACATGTTCGCCATCTCCGAGTCGACTCGTGAGGATGTGTATGAGGCGTGCTACGGACGGTGTAGCTCGAAAGGGCGATTGCGCATGACTAGGTGGACAGGACCGGCAATGCGACAGAGGACCGGCCATGCGGCCGTGCGCTCCTTCCTGCCGAGGGAACACTTGACAAATGCGATTCCGAGCTCGCGCGCGACCGTCCTAACTTCCCCGGACCAATCACCTCCAACTGATCGTGGGAGCGTGTGAACTAGCCTCGCGTTCATCGCATCCAGCCTTTGCTCTACAAGGCGATCATGCCTCCGACAACCTGCATTGCCTAGTCTTGTGCAGATCCCCCAGTCACCACTTCGCCAGCAAGGCGCGACGTGATGGCACTGCTCAAATGCTGCAGCGGCTTCGGCCCGCGAATCGAACGTCATGATCGCACGGTTCCTGAATAATTGACACAGACATCGACCTGACGTCGCTGAACCCATGTCTAATGCCATAATTGTTCCCGCGATATGGACGCTCCATCCCCTCCCCCCGTGCAGCTGCCACGACATTGATAGCCTTTCAGGAAGCCTTGGTGCGGCTGTCTCAAGCTGATGCTGACGAGCCGGGGACGAAAAGAGCGCTTGCGTGACATGCGAGCGTTGCGATCCCGACATCCAGATGAGGTGGTATCGAAAGCCAAGTTGCCGCGCCTGGAGACGGAAGACTAGACAACCGTGCTGTATGCCGAGAAGCCAAGCTGGACTATACCGCAATCTATCTAGCTGATAATCCAATCCATGAGACATGCACAGACCTTGCTTTGCAGCGCCGAACAGCGATCCTCATCTTTTCGGGAAAAAATTCATATCATCGCCACTAGGTCGTAGGGAGATAGCCACGTTGAGCGTCTGTGCATGGGATACTGGAGTCTGTTAGGCGGACATGAGCTAAGCGCAGTCACCACCATATTGGACCGCTTGAAGGTTGTCAGGGTGTGGTGCCTGACTTACTCTCCATACCTCGAGGACGCGGCTTGGGCCTCTTGGCGATATTCGTGTACGTGCATCGGTTCCTCGGCCATATCAGAGGAATCTTCCATTAGACTGGTAAGATCAGTGCCGCAGAGCGGGTGGCTTTGGACATCGTAAGAGCTATGTGGAACTGTAGGGCTACAGTACGAGGCATCTTTGCAAGTCGGATTGTATTGCGATCTTGGATTAATGATGAATTTCGGAGCCCAGTTGAATATTGACGCTCCAGAAAGTTTGCCGTAGCGCTTTACTGCGTGGGTGGGTGTTTCAGGTTGAGTGGTCCATCAGGGGAGACATTGCTATGCCATCAGCAATCACCCAAATCTTGCGCAACGGTGTTGTAATTGTTCGTCTACGCCTCCGAGTTTCATTTCGAAGCCTAAGCCATACATTGTCTTGCCGCGTCTGCGTCCATGATGATGTCTCGTTACAAACCCTATCCGGCATGTTTGCGACGTTCTCGGCACGGAAGCGCTTTCCTGGCCCGTACTTTCAACGAAAACACTTTCCCCTCGGACAGTACGACGAACTGGACCTGAAGGTTCCCGTTCGAATCGAACGCCTAAGCCTGCATTCTAATGGAAGGATTTGCCCCCTGATTTGCCTTTCAGTCTCCAGAAGCCTCCTCAGTCCCAATTCTTGTGTCGTTTTCAGGGGCTAGTGAACGCTTTGGCAATTCGGTGCGGTCCTTTCGAGACTGACATATCGTGCACTTCCTCGAATTTGAAGCGCTGGGCTTTTCCCCTGGGCTTTGACCAAACCGGTAATACGTTCCTTGTCAACGGCTCGAATCTTGGTCACGATGCACGGCGACTTAGCGAGACATAAACAGCTCGCTGATCTCGAACGAATCACGAAACGGAACTTCTTCTCTTTTTGAGAGGCTCGCCGTTCTGTCACCATGGCGAGGGGCGCCGGATGGGCCTCCTGCTCGTGCATGTTAAATGCGGTCACGCAGAACTCGGAGGTAAACATGATCGGAATTTGGGTCACAAAGACGAGCAAGCAGATCGCGTGTGAGGTGAATATGCTGTTACTTTGCAAGGTTACTACGAGCGATGAATGGCCTGTCTAGCCAATGTATCCAGCACTCCAGCCACTAAGGATATTATTCAGCCATGTAGACGATCCTTGGTCAAGAGAAGTAAAACTGACAACCCGAGCCCTGTAATTGTATCATCCGCGGGTCAGTCGCATATTCAGCATATTCCTCACCCCGCATATCTCGCATAACTCAACCACCTCCAACATTCTCCCACGTGTTTAATACATCGACTTCCCGATACAGCATTCCATGGTCTTCTTGATCGCCGTGTATACCCCGACCTGCACCAGTTGACTTCCTCTAAGTCGAAGGTCGGCATTAAACGTCGCAAAGTACGTTTTGGGCATGTCAGAGACCTCTATCCCGAGCACAGGAGCGAAACCAGCAGCAGTCAATCGCTCGATGTTGCCGGGAGGCGTTTCCACTCAAAGGACTCGTTCTGTGCCAGCAGGGCTAGCAAGGGATCTTGTTCGCTGCCGTATCGGATATCGTAGAACCGCCTGCGCGCATCTAGGTATTCGCTTATCCACTCTCTGTGCAGTAGAAGCGGGTTTGCACCACCTGAGACATTAGGCGCGATCTTGACTCCGTGACCGTGTGCACGGGCTTGATCCCGTTACAGGGCGAGTTGCAAGAGCGGGTAAGGAGGGAGATGAAAGCCATGCCCCACGACACCTTTGAGAAGCCAAAAAGGGGACGCTTACCGCGGACATATACCGAGGAAAGTCCTCGATTGTACAAGTAAGATCCACGTGCGGATACGCCCCGCCTGTGCCCAAGGGTTGCGCAATGATCTCTTCAGATATGCTTTGGATGCCTTTGGGCTGAGCCCGGCCACTGGACCCTCAGGATGTACCGTACGCTTCAACTCAGACGCTGTCGGGGTCGCACCGTCGCCATTTCGTACGAATATGCCGTTCTGCAGCAAGTTCAGGTGTAAAATCCGATAGTCGTGCAGGATATAAGACCGCTGATGGTTCGTTGTGGCTTGGGAGCGGCGAGTTAGCCCCGATGCAGGACCTGGCGCGGAGGGCGTTCGAACCGCCTGGATGTGAGAGAAGTATCACGACGTTGTAGGTATAAGTATTAAAGATAGAGATAACGTGTGAGGGACTCTCCCAGGCCGGCACAAGGGGTTGCTAGCCAATCCTTCTTCACTAAATACTCCATTCACCAGTCAGTGGCGAAGCCAAAGGCAAGAAATAGCGCAGGTACCGGTTTTCCTGCTACGGCAATAAGAGGAAGCGCAGCGCAAGGAGTGATGGCGAGAAGACGGTTGAGCCAGTAGACGAGCGGTGATAGAGAGAGGCGGCGACAGGGAGACAACCCGAGCAATGTACACAGAGGTACAGAGAGTCGCATGATCATGACATATATCATGACAGAATGCATCGTGCTAGTGTATTTATCGTTGCTAAGCAAACTGGTTGATACGAAACCCGGGTGCACTAAAATTCATCGTCGTCGAGGTAGAGCTCCGTATCCAAGTGGAAGCATCTCAAATGAATCGTTGCAGTAAAAGATGAGCTTGACTTCGGGGAAGATGTTGAGATAGGGCGCTTGTATCTGGTCGTTGAATAGATCGTTTTCCATAATGATAAACCTAGGTTGGCGAACAGGCTTTAATGAGACTAGCATAAGGGAAGTGGACAATTGACTGACCTGTTCCGTTGCGCCACGCGGTCTATCAGCCACGAACATGGCAAAGGGTCGATCATTTTGTAGAGTTAAAAAGGGGACAATGGGACACGTTGATGACGGCGTGCAAAGCATCTCTTCCTGAACAGCTCGACATGTAACGTTTAGGTTGGTGACTGCACCGTAATAGTTGTCGCCGAGCAAGAACTCGGCCACAGTGACCAGTAGATTGGCGGCAGTCTCGGCGAAGGGTCCTGCTTTTGGCCTATGGACTTTCGCCGTTTTCGTGATGTACGGCGCCCATGTTGACGATCTTCGAGCGGGTGAGGCGGGTAATTGAGATGGAGGGCGGGGCGACGTCGACAGCTTTAGAGATCGTGTATAAATAGGCCCGCGAAACGATGGTCGAGCGAGTTAGGCTTTTTACAGCCGGACATGGGCGAAGTCGACATCATGTAACGCGACAAGTCGATGTCGACTTAGGAGTTGTTCCAGATTGTGGCCCATTTGTCGACTTAGCACAGTTTGATGCGGTTCCAATGGGAAACATAATAAGAAGCATAGTGATTCTTCCTACGCTATCGAGCCACGAGTTGCTGAAGTTGGGATAGAATGCAGACTCAAAGTTTCCGTTTCATCCCCCTGCTCAGCAACTGTCAGGCTGGTTGACAAAGCAGTGACCAACTGCCACAGACAACCTTGAAAAGTGATCAGACGGCAAACCAGCGTATGACCATTCGGCGTCCTTCCGATGCATCTTTCTATCTACCTGGCAGATAGTGACCCGTATGGGACTCAGTCGCGATTCGGACACCAACTTGAAAGCGGAGCACTAGCACGGTGGCACCTCAATCCTGCGCTTTACCGAATTTGGATGAATGAGCGATGAATGGCCCGTACGTGTCCATGACCGGGTGATTCTGTTTTCGAACAGGCGCAACTTCCGGTACTTGGGATCGAGCTGAGTAGAGCCCAGTGACAACAGCCTGAAATGACATGGAAGGCGATATTGTCTTGATACGGTATGACTTACATCGGATTGACTTGATTATATTCAAGACCCTGTACAGAACGATTATGTGATCCCTTTTTCGTCCGCATCCTTTACTTGTTGCTTCACCGGCTCAACATCATCTTCAGCTCTCCCTACACGCGGTCGCCATCTACATTCCACATTTTCGATAGAATGCATTCAAAGGGGGATAGCAGGAGCGAGTGACCTCCAAAGGCTGACATTGGCACTATGAGTATACTGGCATCTCAACTACCCTGTGCTGAAACACTCACTTGCACCTTTCGATAAAGTCTGCGGGAACAGCGTCATAGCGCACCTCGGCGATCGAGGCCGTGGTCGTGTTGACAACGACCTGTCGAGGTGATCCGGCGTCAAACGTACTGGCTGCGTAGTCGGCATTAAGGGTGTCTGCGAGACGTGGGGGAGATCAGTATGTTCCCGCACCCTCGACACAAACTCGTAGTGCCGACGTACACGAGGTGATGAAAGAATTGAGATTCTCCGTCCACTGCTTGGCGATTGGCTGATAAGGTGTACCGGCTAGCTGATCAGCTATTGCGGAGGGATATGGTCAGCGATCTCTGGCACAGATCACAGTCTTAGTGTCACGCTCATACCATAAAACGAGAGACGCAAACTTTAGGGCAGGCCAGGTGAGCGACTGAACGTGGATAGGAAAAACAGGCGACCTACTCGGCTGCATGGGTGTTATAATTCGGAACGACGAGCCAGGTCTTCCAATGGAGTGGATGTCAGTGTGGCTAGTGAGAGGATCTCCAAGGGGAACATACAAGGTAACCGTTGCCCGAAAAAGCTTCGGACAGCCACAATGCCTCGCATCCAAAGACACCTTCACCATATCTAGGGAACGATATTTCGTGAGTATTCCCACTCGAATACGACAAACGAGTAACGTACAGCAACTCGGTGGCATTTTGCAGCGTTCCAAATACTTCGGTGTTATAGGCGGCCTGGACCGCATCAAGCGAGGCATTGTCTAGGTTGGGGTAAAATGCCGAGATGTAGTTTCGCTGAAGAGTAGCGTTGTTGCCGATCGTTCGAGGAACAAAGGTACCACCTCCAATGATTCGGCCCTGGACAGCAGGAATCAGCGACGAGGCGCAGTGCCTCTAAAGGAATGCGGCATACCTCGTTGTAGTTGTGTGTCGCCCACAGACGCTCGCCGTTCAGCTTTCCCTGGGCGATCAATACCTCGGGCCGATCTTGGATGACTGTAGGAGCAAGGTGATCAGCTATGCGTCGAATTACTCCGTCACACTTCCGTACAAGTCCCATCGATAATCGGCAGATAATAAAAGTCACTGTCGTGTAGCAAAGTCAACGCCAGTATCCGCCTGTGCAGTGAGCAGGACGAACCCATCGACCTGTCCCGCGGCATCCAAAAAACCAGCGATGGCAAGCAACTCCGTGTCTGCCTTTCGGAGACACAACAATGTATCGGAGGTCTTTGTACAGTTGGCCGCCGCGACGAGGTGGTCGTATGCCGCCTATGAGGGAATATCAGTCAGTAACGACGCATCGGTGTGGGGCCACATTCCTTCAGAGAGCCTACCTGTGGCTTGCTGGCGTTGAAGAGGTAGATTGGAGGCTCGAAGGGCGACGCAGGAATGGCTGCATTGAAGAGCTGGGGCTGAGTATTCCCGCCATTCGCTATAATCTATAGCCGTGTCCGACATCCAATGAGTCACATGATGCTGTATCGGTTGTAGCAAAACTCGACGTACTTGGTGCATCACGCTGCCCGCGCCGGCACTCTCTCCCCAGATGGTAACATGCGAAGGATCACCACCAAACTGCAACAGTAAAGATCGGCATGATGAATTCCGACAGGATGAGGCTGATATTTACCTTGGCAATGTTGTCGTGTACCCATCGTAGGGCAAACTGCTGGTCAACTGGATAGAAAGCAAAAATTCAGACCTAGGACGTCCTTAACAGCCGCAGATTCATTCACTCACGCAACCCAGCGTTCAGTGCACCGTCCGCAGCGATTTCTTTCCCGGCGAGGAAGCCCAAGTGAGCTAGTCGGTAGTTGATGGTGACGAGAAGGTAATTTCCATTTGCTTGAGCGTATAGGTTGTCGGCTGAGGGGTATACCGTCAGCTGCGAGAAAGCGTGCTAGATTCCAGGTACTCGTACTGACCACTATAAACATTGCCTGTGCCCTTGGTATATCCTCCTCCATGGATGTAAACGACGACCGGCAGCGAACTTTCACCAACAGTAGCATTGGGCGGAAGAAACACGTTCAAGAAGAGACAGTCCTCGGACGAGATTGGCAAGCTCGCCGTCGCGGCCTGCAATAAACCTTTCACTGCCGTTCCACCAACTGCGCCCTGAATACACTGCGCACCGACCGCGCTCGCATCCTGTACACCTGATACTGCAGCAGGCGGCTGTGGTGCTCTCCAACGTAGATCACCGGTAGGCGGAGCTGCGTATCGCATCCCCTTGAAGCTCTGGATGTTGGTTGTCTCGTTGTAGACTCCTTGGTACGCGGCATAGCCGAGGTCGACGACGGGGCGGTCCCATCGTTTGGTAGTGGGCAATGCGCACACAGCGGTGAGAAGGGCGACAGCGAGTGGGAGAAAAGGAGCCATGATGATGGTGTTGATGATGGTAACGGAAACATGCTGACTACTGGTATATCGCGAAGGGCGCTATCCACCAGGGGGGTATATATACTGTGAGCTAACCATACCTGGCCGGCACAGACGACATGCTTGAAGTGGGAATTAGAGGAGCCCGGCGACCAGTCAGGTATGACGGGGGCCCGCCTCCACATCCTCGGCATCTATTTGCGGAACAGGTTGCCCCAGGAACCCCGGATCTCCGGATGACGAATCGCTGCATTCGCAGGCCAAAGGTCGGTGACAGTGGTGGAGTAGGGTTCAGAGTCTAGCGCGACCGAGAGACTATCGCTGGCAGGACGCAAAAAATTCAAACGTCCGTGGGGAATTCAGTCAAGTCCGGTGACGGCGTTGAGGTTGGTCAGAATTGGGCCATCAAACTCCGCCATTTGCGCGGCTCGCGAGTTAGGACTCGTCCCAATCAGTCCCAGAGCCTCGTCAACGCTCAGGGCTTTCCCTTTCGCTATCTGCGCAATGCAGTTCATTCGACTATACACACCTCTTACCCTACGCCTTCCATACACCGCTGCTACCTTACAATCCGTCCACTCGACACCCCTTCGCCTCTCTTTCCCCTTTCCGTCACCTATTGAACATCCGCTCTAATGCTCAACCCGCCCGATGTCGTTGGAGAACGTGTTGCCTTGTTGTAGAGACCGCTGTTAGACGACGACGGTTCTCGTCATAATTTGGTAAGTAGGCTGTTGCTCTCTGTGGTTCTGCCTTCCTTCGCCCCCTTTCTTCCGCACTTCACCTCTTTCCGTGGTCGTGGACTCCTGGCCTGCACATCGCATCTCTCCTAGGGGAGATGCTGCCAAAACTTTTCCAGCGTATCTGTTTATGACAATCTCTTCGACCTTGGTCGTATCGTAACATGACCACCTTGCTGACTATCTGTATTGCTTTTTTACTTCCGTGGTCTAGACGCAGGTCGGAGCTCACAGACCACTCATCAAAAATGTGAGATGCCAAGCCAGCAGTAGGGAGGGCTGGTGTTTGGTCTTTCAAGCGCATGTTGGTTCCTTCAACCGTCCGCAGGTCTTCGATCGTCTTTTCTGCCGTATCATCGAGCACGACGTCGTTCTTTGATGTGCCATCGGTAACCACCTTCGGTACCGCTTCCATGTAGCGCTCTATCAGGAACAGGTGCTTACACCTGTCATGGCTGCCTTGGTACGATGGACACGAACAGGTTAGGGGCTGTAGGGCGTCGCCTTTGATGGCATAGGAGATTGTGTGATAGATCGACGGGCCCTGGAGCGATCTGACACGTATCTCCTACCAGGTCAAGAGCTGGATCAATCTCACAATCGTTATTCTTCCTTATTCCCGGGCCTACCTTGAATTCCGCATCCAGTATGTCAACACAATGCATCATGTCGGTTTCGTCATAATCCATCGCTCGTCCTCGGTTCTTGCGCTCCGCAATCGCCATTGCCACGTTGGCGAACCCTACCCTTTAGACACACGCAGGAGTGCGTAGCGATAAAGAGGGATGATCTATGGACCATGGATGCGGGGACTTAAAGCGAACAATCAGTCGGCGCAATCCCTCGCTGACTGACCTCTCGGATGAGCATCGCGATCATGTCTGGCATGTTAAGATTCCGTTTTCTGATATAATTCCTCTTCAGCTTCTGATGCGAGCTTTCCAAGTAGTTGTTGGTGTCTATGCCGCAATGTTCATACTGGAATAGATATTCATGAGCCCCCTGGGTCTCAATGTTGTAATCAGCTGGATCCGTGAGCATACCTTCCGTGAATATCCGGCCCACTCGTCCACTTGATAATGCCATTGTCTGTTGAAATAGTCCAGGAACGTTTGCCACTTCGGTCCTTGCGTTGGCCAGGCCCTCTGTGCTTCGTTCCAGGCCACGTTGAGCTCCGCCTCCGTCTTCGACTTCATCATCCGTTGAATCAAGTCTCTCGTCACTCTTCTTTGGTCTCGCGCAGCTGAGCCACCTGTGCCCTTGCCGACCTATGGCCGCAGCAAGGGTTCTTAGTCAGCCTCATATGAACGGTTTGGCAAAGAGAGTACTTGTAGCGTATTACCTTTCTGTCCAGATTAGCATTGACTGCTTTCCAAAAGTGGTAGTGGCAGTGAAGCACCTTAGTGCCCTAACCCTAATGCAGACCGGGAACTACGGACCACGTCAAGTGAGTCAAGCTTATTTCGCCGTGGAGTTCTTTTGCGCGACTCAATTCACGATTGGACTCCGTTTCCAACTCCAGGGTTTCTTATGATCGAAAACGATCCAACCGAAGACTTTACAGTCGAGTGGTCACACCTGTCTTGCCTCGTCTTCGTCTTGCCGTCATGAAATGTGCGGTAATGGCCAGGATTCAACTCGACGACGCGGTCGATGAATGGGTCCATTCCAAACTCATCTTATATCGCCCGCTGAACTGAAACACGTAGACAGCGATCTTAAGTCCAGCACTCCTGCTCGGCAGTTCTTCTCGCAACAAGGATAGTACAGCTGTTAACCTTATGGCTCAACTCGGCAGCATGACGGATGTTATGTCCCTGAGCGCTTCACCTTAGGTGAAGGAGAGTTGAAACATCCGGACTCTCCATCCGGTTGTCAGCCGTCCGCTTTTGTCAAAACCATGGCTTCAAGACGGTTCATCCTGGATCTCAAGAACTTTGCAGGCACTTACGCAAATGCGCTCGCTCTCTCAAAATCCATCTTGGCATATGGTGTCGAGGAAATTAAGTGGCATCACGAACTCCAGTTTCTCGTCTTTTGCGAGCATGCCTCGGCGACTGAACTTTCCCGGATGGTAAGTCAAAGGACACCTCGATGGGGCCGGGAAGAACTCACGGTGTGTCCGCGGCGCTTCATTATCGCAGTGCGCACGAAATGTTCAGGAGCATCTACTAAGTATCAGCACGCCTTTACGTACCCAATTGCCGCCAGATGCATTGGCGCAGGTGATAAGTCTGGCGGGTTCCAACGCTATGGCGTATCTCACCGGCCGGCAAACAACGTTCTCTGAATACGACCAAATTCTCGGCTATGCTGCTTGGCGAGACGTTCTCGACGGGTATGATTGCGATATTGAGCCTCCAGTCGAAGTCGGCGCCGATCCCCGAGTTGCCGACAAGTGTCCTTGCTTGATTCTCGACTTTACAACGCAACCTACTATACGACCTGGCATACCTGATGACGGATTTCCGCTAGCGGAGCGTATGCGGTGTATGCCATTCCTGCAGATTCTCGTCATCCGGGATCCCGCCCCAGCTTCAGTCTGAACATCATGGTGGTGGAGCGGCTGACCGAGGAGGACGACACACGAAAAGCCTTTTCAAAGAGGTCTGTCGTAGGCCATTGCTGTCCCCCAGATATTGAGGAAGCGCCACCGAGCTGCTCATTTTATACATTTTTCAGTCAACGAGTCACGACCCACCTTTCAGCCTTTGTACGCAGGTGCGTCGCAGGCAGAAGAGACAGAACATAATTGCCACCACATTTTGTTTGCCTGGAACGGTCAGTGGGTGCTTCAGGCGGATAAACTATGCGCTGATTATGATGGCGACCTTACATTTTGGTACAACGCACGAGGGTACTCTCTTGTGCCTCATTTTATGCGGATCCGACCTATACCAAAGGCCTCCGTCATCGGTCGATGCGATGCTTGGCCTGATTGGCTATTTCCACCTACGAAGCTTAGTGGGGAGCAACCTCAGGAATGCTCAGCCAGAAGGCCATCTGCTCCGCTCGGACCGTATCAGGCTTGACCTCCGCGCCGGGGTTCTGGAACGTCAGTTGCTCCGGGTTGGTCAAGTTGTATGTCGGCCAGTACGGGTAGCTGGAGGGGAGATGGGCGTTGGGATCACCGGCGACGATGACTGTGGCAAATGATGATGGTCAGATCGGTTGGGTTAATGTGCGCAAAGAACATACAGGACGAGTAGTAGTCATTCATGACCTTGGCTACAGGCGCAGGGTTCACCCGGCTCAGGTACGCAAGTTCAGTCGCATGACCGACTCCCAACGGCGAGGCTATCGTATCACAGTAAGTCAGCGAAAGCACCCCGAGTACCAAGTAGGATCGCTTACGAGTCGCGGTGTAGTTAAAATGGTACTTCCAAACCGGCTCCGAGCTACCCCGAGCGAGGCTCTCTGCATTCTCCTTGACGGTCGAGATATATGCATAGTCTCCGTATGCAGCCGACACTCGACTGAACTGCGGGCTGTTGGGTGAATTGGCGTATGGGGAAGACGAGTCCGTCACAGGGTCCGGGTAGAGCGCTTCGATCGTGTCCAACACACTCGAGTTGGCGAGCGGGAACAAAGTCTCCCAGAATGCGCGGTATTCGGCAGTGGTATTAAGGTTTCGAGGGACAAAGCCGGTTCCTTCGTCGGTGTTGAAGCCGGTAAGCACGGGAACGTCGTTGAAGGAGCCATCTCGCCATGACTGGGTGGGGGATTGCTTGACGTAGTATCCATCCACGACAGGTTGGAATGGCCATCGGATAGTGGGACTGTAGGCGATGTACATGGTGGCGCTGCAAAATACCTCGAGTCAGTCGCCGACATCAACGTCCAAAGCGCAACACTCGCCTTGCATTCCTGATGGTCTCAGCATCAACCTCCCGCAAACACTGGAACGTCTTGTTCTCATCACCGCCGTTATTGCATCCCGTCCTGTTCAAGAACTCGGTCGTCTGGTACTCGTAAAGAGGGTAAGTCCAATTTGGCCACGCTCGAGCAGTCGGACCTCCAGAATTCATGATAACTTGGTTAAAGGGCGGCTTGTAGTTTGGCTCGGAACCGACGTGTTGAAGGTGAGCTCCAACGGCGTGGGCGCCGGCCGATTCGCCGAAGATCTGGGCGTATAAAGGTCAGCTCACGGTCACGATCGATGACTGCTAGACTCACTGTGACCTTGTCGGCATCCCCGCCAAACAGCTCAATGTGCTCCTGCACCCAATCGTACGCCCTCTTCTGGTCCTTCAAACCGAGGTTCAACAGATTCGCTCGCTTCGTCAAAGAAGACGGCAGGAAGCCGAACGCTCCGAGTCGGAAGTTGATCGAGACGCCGATAAAATCTTGGGGTGCGTTGCCGACCATCGAGGGGACATTCAGCCCACGTCCGCCGCCGGTGTTGAAAGCGCCTCCGGGAGTCCAGATGACGACGGGGAGCTTGGAGTCACCGCTGGTGTATTGCGGCTTGAAGATGGACAGGGTCAAACAGTCTTCTCCCTGAGGGACTGGTGGATTCGGGATCGGCTGCGAGCAGACGTTTCCGTATCCCTTGTTGCTGAGCACCGTCTTCATACCCATCTTCGGCGGGACAGGGTAGTCGAACCGCAGCTTTCCGACAGGTGGTTCGGCATAGGGGATGGAGAAGTAGGCGAGGAGAGGTTTCTCGAGCGCAATGCCAGAAGAGTTGGAGTAGTCGGTCACCGGTTGGACGGAGACATGGTATGGTAGGTCGACCTGATAGGCGGTCACGACGGTCTGCGACAAGGCGCAGGTCGCCAGCAAGAGCAGAGGATTTTTCAGCATGGTGCAGTGTTGGCTGTGGTTGAGAGGGGACAGGGACATGTGTATTGGATAGGTCGTGGTATATATGCTGACTCACCTTACATTGCAGGACAGTAGATTCCCCCCTCGACCTGTACAGAACCTCATTGAGCCCTCATTGGCCGTCTTCCAAGCGCGGTATGCTGTCGTCCTTGGCAGCAAGGTTATTTCCCGTAGGTTCAGGAGGGATCGGCACCAGAGGAAGACAACTCTGCCGCAGGATGACGAGTTGACGGAATCAAAAAGTTGATCGAGGCGACAACATTCAATTACGGAGGATCTGCGATGCACCGCTCTGAGCTTTCGCATGTGGAGACCCGTTATCGGCCCGGAAGTATGTGTGGGGAATGAAGGGGGGTATCGAAGTCGCCGACTGATTGATCATGATCACCATAGTCACTCCTCAGTCCGGTCTGCCTCAACCATACTTGTGAGCTGTTACCCCGATGTAGGAACCATACTGGACCCTGAGTACCCTGAGCCTTCCAGCGGTAAGCTTAGCGCGCAGCTTGTGAAGTAATCCATCTGAAACTACCTGCTACCTGATTGCTGAGAAGCGAATAGTCGAATAGCTGGTGCGATCAACTGCCGACGATCACGCACGGCAGACGCGGTGCCAAATTCTGACTCTTCCGAGCGTTCTGTCAGGTACCTGCACTTCTGTCCGTCCACTTCACGGGGCTCTTTGGGACCTAGGACAATCTCCTAGAGTACAAGAGATTATCGAGCAATTGGCGCAGGAGGAGCTATGGGAGAGAGTCGGCAGAGCCACATGTTGACGGGCGTTTAATTAAGACCGGTACCAACCGGAGGAAGAAGAGGTCAGGCGGTGTCCCGGACGTCGGTGATCCGGCACCCTAGCTGTAGATCTGGTCAAGATAATCCTTGTCGGGCAGTGGGCAATGACAATTTCCCTTCGCCCAAAAGTGATGCAAAGCTTGGCAATCAGCCCTTCGAGGTATAGCATTTGAAACGCTACCTAGGTGAAGACGTCACTAGCGGGCCGAACGGCGGCATCCAGCCCAGACCAGAAGGTCGAAAGAATGCATGGATAGGTATAAATGGGAGATGTCACAATGGCTTTGCCAGTTCCTTCGACCTAGATATGCGACTTGAAGGGAACGTCGTCTTGCGCTTAAATCCGCGTCTTCTTTGCCTTCTTCTTTGCCTCGCGACGGAGTCTTCTCTTCTTCTCTTCCTCGGACTCACTATCGCTGTCATCGCTATCGTATTCAGTAGACGAGTCGCCGTTTTCGACTCGGGCAGGAGGTCGTGACGACTGCTGGTCAGCTCGAGGTGGACGTGCGGGGGCCAAGGACAGATCGACGGGGTACACGTCCATTGCACTGTTGTGCCGAAGGGCTTGTTCGTATTCGTAGCCATGTGCAACACCTGCGCCCGCATAGTTGGACGGGGCAGCGAGGTGTGGCGGATAGCAGTCGGGTTGCTGCATTCGAGGGTCTGGTGGAAGCGGTGCACTGGGAGGAAGACTAGACTGGAGGTAGGTGTTTTGCCTGGATTGGACTTTGGAAGGCCTTTCGTTGTCGTCGTCGGAGTCATCAGACTCGTACTTGGATCCCTTCTTTGTCGGCTCGTCATCGAAATCTTGGTCGTCATCGTCCGAATTGCCGTTCTTCTTCTTACGGTGCTGTTGGAAGAAGTACCAGCCAACACCGAGGGCCACAAGTGCGGCGAGACCTGTAGAAAGCACCAGGAAAGCAGTAGCGTAAGTACCAGTTTCCATCGCATGACCGCCGATTACTTACCGATGCCGACATACATTGCCAACTGCTGTGTTGACATGCCATTCAACATGCTGATGCCAGTGTCCGACGTTTCTGTCGCCTCTGCAGCTGCAGACGTGTTAGTTGCCGTGGAAGCTGTGTCGATGAGGCCAGCGCTTTCTGCAACGGTGCCGGTAGACTCAGCGGCAGAAGCGCCGGGGACAATGCCCGTGACGCCAGAAGCTGCAAGGGATGCCGCGCCGGAGCTCATCCCCACAACAGCCGAAGTTGGAACGGATGCGGCAGTGGTGTTCAAAGGCGCAGAAGTGACAGAGGATGTTGTTGCTGGAGCTACAGCTTGTGGTGCAGGGACGGGGATGGCTTGCGTCGAGCGCAAGAGCAGGAGAGATCCGAGGGTAAGGAGAGCGAATGAAGACATTTGTGTCGACGATGTGGCGGAAAGTCTGCTTGTGCGTGGTATTGGCGTCTGCGAGGGGAGGTCGCGCGCGATCCTGGTAGTGACAGACGGGATAGGAGGGAATTAGGATCGGTCAAATGGGGATGATGTCGACACACCGCGTAGGATTCACATCAGGTGAGTCGGCGGGCATCCCATATATACTGATCCAAGTTGCCAGTTTCAAGATGAGACTCAGGAGGTCAGCGGGGAAGGCCGGTCAAAGGAATCCATGAAAAGAAGGGCGAAGGGACAAGGAGCTGCTACGACGCAGTCGTGAAAGGATGACCATTGACCTTGAGCAAGAGAGAAAAGCTGAATGACTTGTAGTTCATACATTGGGTTTGCTTAGCTATACATGGGTTACGGTAAAGGCAAGGCGACAGACTACAAATTATAGGAAACATGGGCGATGTCCAGAATTGCACTGCAATGCTCCGACTAGTTCGAGCCATAGACGGCCTGTAGAATGCCTACGTCAGCTTCAGTGCAAACCAGTAAATCCTAGCTACGAACCTTGATCTGCTTGCTAAACATCTTGACCAACGCCGTTCGATTCGTCTTGTTCGTAGCGGTGGTCTTGTTGTTATCCGGCGTCCAGGCTTCGTTATCGAGGATGATATCCTGAATGAGCTCCGGACCCTTGAGTCCGCCCTTCTGTGCGGTCGAGAGTAACTGCTTCTTGATATAGTCCTTGACCTCGGGGTCGTTGCATAGATCTTCCAGGTCGGCGTTTGGTGAGCCAATGTTGGCCGTCTTGAGGTGATTGCGCAGGTTGCCTTCGTGCTGCAGGAGAAGAGGTAAGCAAGTGACAACAGCAGGGAGGCAGCGCAACTCACAGGGAAAACGATCGCAATCGGCTTGTCGGCTTCCGAGTTGGCATACACGCACAAGTTTTGCGAGATGTCGCAACTTCCGTATACCGACTCGAGCTTTTCCAATGCGAGGTACTCTCCCGAACGCAGCTTGACCAAGTTCTTGATTCGATCGATAAGCGAGAGCGTACCGTCTGCCGCGAATTGACCGATATCGCCCGTCCTGAACCAGCCGTCCGAGGTGAAAGATTCCTTGTTCAGGTCGTCGCGCTTGTAGTAGCCCTTGGTGACGCTGCCTCCGCGCAACCAGACTTCACCCTGCGGCGGGTTGTTGCTCGACAGGTATCCGGCTTCCGGGTAGTCTTGCAACTTGACTTCCATCGAGGGAACGATCACGCCGACGCTTCCGAGCTGCGGGCGAGGTGAGCGCGTGTTTGGGGGCAGGAGGCGCTGGACTTACCTGGAAAAACTCGGGCGTCAAGATGGCGCACATTCCACAAGTCTCGGTCGCGCCGTATCCCTGCAGCATAGTGACAAGAGTCGTCGACAGGAATTCTTGCGTGGCTTTGCTAAGGGCGGCGCCTGCGGGGGGATGTCAGAACATGCGTCGACGAAGCGTCGCGTGACGTACCTCCGTTCATGGCCAATCGGAGCTTGCCACCGGTTGCTTGTTTGACCTAAAGAAGATGGTCAGTTTGACGTTCAAGCAGCCGGCGTTACTACCCACCTTTGCAAACACGGCCTTGTCCAATATCCCTCCGACAAGTGGCACATTTTTCTTCATCACGTACGCGAGGTTGAACACCTGCTGGACCAACGCCGGACTCTCGTGGATTTTCTTGACCATTCCTTTACGGATCAGTTCGTAAATTGCGGGCACTCCCACGATGATGGTCGGCTTGAAGGATGCCAGATCACCCTGACACTTCCTGACGGATTCGTTGGTGAGTGTCTTGACGGTACCATATGCGACGGGGACGCCGCAAAAGTAGAATGTCATCTCGACGAGGAGTTCGAGAATGTGCGCGAGAGGGAGGAAGGCGAGGAAGAGGTCGTCTTCACGGAAGAGGGGGGCTAGGAGGGTGCGTGTGCCGGCGACTGCGCGAGCGAGGTGAGCAGACGGGAAGGGAAGATGATTAGCTTTGAAATCGCAGATATACACCATCACGTACGCGAGCAGACGATGTTATCGTGCGTCAACATGACACCCTTAGGCTTGCCCGTCGATCCAGAAGTGTACTGCGCAAGGCGTCAGCTCGACTGCCCACAAACGCCAATCCTGTACTCACCATGATACAGTACAGATCCTTTCGCGCAGGCCTTCCGCCAAACCCATCATCGGCGGTGATCATGTGCTCCTTGCCCATCTGGATGACCTCGGCGAGACTGATGACCTTTCCCGATCTCTCCCGACCTTCGAGCTTGTCGTTGAGCTGCTGGACGACGCTCTGCAAACGGGAGACGTCAGCATCACCCACACGCGCACTCAAACGCGACTCACCTGATCCGCCGTGTCCTCGCCATCATAGATCACCCACACCAAACTCGGACACTCCTCGACGACTTTCAACAGCGTTGGCAGGAGTGCGGAGTTGGTAAAGACCATTCGCACGGACGGTTCCGCCAGGGAATGCTGGAGACCTTCAGGGCCAAGAGTGGTGTAGGCCGTTGTAAGGGGGTGTCCCATACGTGCGAGAGAGTGGCTGAAGAGTTGCCAGTTGAGACTGCATGGCGTGACGTGAGTTCGTTGATCATCGCGACACGGCTCGGACGACTCACCTCGTATCAGCATATACCCCGACTCGCTCCTTTCCGTCCTCGTCCTTCCATCCATCCTTGCCCAAGCCGAGATGGTACAGACCCGAGGAGATTTGCTTGACGCGTTGGTAGATCTCGTTGTATGTTGTGGGTTCGGGGTCCGACAGGGTGAAGCTGGAGAGGATAGGGTTAGTAATGAGACGCGGATAAGGTACGGATAGGAGACGTGGATAGGGGTAAAGGAGGTTCGGCGATCGGGATCTAGGATGGGCGATTTGATGGCGTGATAGGGATTCTCGAAAGGAAGCGTAGATAGGGGTCGCATAGGTCCTTTGACTTCTTTGGTGACTTCCCTCTTCCAATAGCGCGCGAGATAGAAGCGGGGGATAGAGGTTCCTGTGGCGTTGTTTGAAGTATCGCGCCATACGGTGCGAGGATAATCGAGTGCGATCTCCGCGGCTCTCGTTGGGTTCTCGGGGTATCGATGATACCGTTGTGGCTTTACTTTCTCGCTCCGAGCAACTCGTGTTCCCGGTGCACTTGACATCCTCTTCTCTTCTCCGCGGCGATGTGATCCTTTCGCTCGGTTCGAACCTCCTTTCCTCGCGTGCGATAGCTGCGCTCAGACTCGGTCGTCCCTCTCTCGTCTGTTGATCTCTCGCTTCGCTCGGGAGCCTCTGGCGTCGTAGCCTGCAGCGCTACAAAAATCCTCGCTTCGCTCGAGAGTAGTCTCGCTCCGGTCGGAAGCCGTCTTCTCGCTCCGGTCGACTGGTTTCTCGCTCCATTCGAGGTACTCGTCGCCTCGTCACCTCGTTCGCTCCGCTCTCTCGACTCCTCGCCGCGACTCACTACTTCCACACCTTCTCCTCCATCTCGCCCACCTCCCCGCCCTTCTTCTGCACCTTCTTCGTCTCCTCTATCACATCCACTACCCTCCTCGTCCACGCCGCCACTTTGTCCCCATACATCCTCGCCTACCGGAGAGGGTATTAGCACACCCTCGGCATCCTCCAGAAAGCAATCGAACTCACACAGTACGGCATAACATCCGCTACCGTCTCCACGCCCTTTGCAGGCTCCGTGACGAGTTCCTTGGAGAGCCATGATCGTCTTACTTGTGGGTCACCTTGGACCGGGTAGGAAGCCTTCTTCCCGAATAGCATGTTTGGATTCGTTATTGATGCACTGGTTGATACACACTGAATGAATCGCTACAATCCTCTGAACAACAAGCAATCCACCCTCCTTTAATCAACAATAGCCACAACAATCAAGGAAGCGCCATGACGTAGCCGTAGCCTATCATTACTCATCTATCGAGTTGCCCCAAGGATCTGCTTCAACGTTTGCTTCCGCGCGGCGTTGAGTCCGCGTGGCCGGTGCCAAGAATGAGGGATTTCCTGTGGGTGGCGTATTGTTATTAGGGTCGTGGACTTGGTTATCATCTGATGAGATAGCTTGGCTAGCTGGCAAGTCGTTTGACATCTGCCTCGACCTTCGAGGTGATGTTTCCGCGCGGAAGTGAAGGGCGGATAAGAAACGGAGAGAGATTGCGTCTGTTACAGAAAGGGAATATTGCTGAGTTGAGGAGATATGTCTCTGTTGCAAAGCGCGTATATCCTTCAAGTCTAAATTCGATGATATATAAGACATCCACAAACAACTCGCAGTGAGCTTGCCTTTCCAGATGTAGTATGCGGGAAGTGAAGGACGTCTTCTGTCGTGCGGAAGTGGTTTCTGAAGTGCGGGAGATGCGTCGTCTTAGCTTTCACCATCTGGACAAGGCAGCGCATCGTGAAAACGTAGAGTTATGTCTAGGTGTTTCATACACGACAGGCGGGTTCGCAGCGACGGTCCCGCGATATCAGGGTCCATGTTTCGTGTTTGCACTCCATGTGCACGACTTGGCCCGCCTGCAATGTCACGAGATGATGCTATACGCTCGCTTGCACGCATAGGTTCGCAGGAATCTAGGGCAGAACGAGGTGCTGGGGATGTCCGCAAAGTGGGGGCGGGCGTTTCATGGGCGGATATATGAGGGAAATAGACGCCTCGAAAGTGCTCGGCTTGGATGTAGGTCCTACTCCTCCCTACATGACATGTGCAAGAAGCCCAGAATGATGGGAATCTCGAAGGGAGTATATCGTGGGCGGTTGGTGAGGAAGGCGGCAACGATGGATTCCAAATTCCGATAGGAGATGTATCCTGCGTGCTTTCCTTCGCGGAAGTAAGGCCCTGGAGAAGGGGACGGGCGTACGGCTCTGTTTTAAGGCGGTTGAGCTAAATAGAAACATACTTGTGTGAACAACGCTCGTGCCTATGTGGGCTAGATACCTTGTAAATCGCCAGCAGAAGAATCGCTGGATGTCGGCAGTCGTTCCGACGCACACGAGAGATCTAATCAGATTCTGCTCAAGCGATGTACCAAACTTGATTTGATTGCACACGCCTATGGGGGGATCAGCTAGCTGAAAACAGGAGGCAGTAGTGAACGCTACTTTGGTCGCAGCAGACAGGGTTGTCGTGCGGAGCGTTGCCCGTCAGGCGAAGATGAAAAGGAAACATTTGATTGCTTGCGTAAGGCGGATGCCGAGACCATTCCAAACGCAAGGTCTGTAGTCTTCCACGTTCGCAGAGGCTGACACCACGTTTACAGCGCGACGCTATTCAAAGCCCACCAAAGCCCCGGCCGCTGGCCCTTCCAACCTGTGGTGGATGATGACTACGTCAAACAGTTTCCAACGCAGTCATGGCGCGAAGGCAAGTTCAACAGAGTGCCGGTCCTCACCGGATTCAACACCGATAAAGGCTTCGTGTTTGTGCCCCAAGGCAAGGATCTGTCCGTCGACTTCGAGTTCCAGGGGTACTTCCACAAATTGTTGCCGTTGGCGAATTCGAGCGTCTGGCAGACCTTGAAAACACTCTATCCTCATACCGACCGAGTCGAAATACTCTCCGCTGCATACGGCGATTATGCATATATTTCGGGTGTCAAGGAGACGGCGCAGAGTTTGGCAAAGGAGGGTGTCGCTGTGTGGAAGTATCGCTTTGATAATACACCGCAGAATGGAGAACGTGAGACGTTTCTTTTGTTTCGTTCTGCCTGTGATTGATACGTCTGGCCATTCGTCCTTGGTAGCCGGACCTGTCGTCCACGGAGCGTAAATCAACTTCGTGACCATGCAAGTGGCAGATACGATGGCGGATACCATGAATAAATATTACACGGCTTGTGCGTTGCTGCTCTTCTCGACCCTCGTATCCCGTACGATGTTTTGACGCCGAAAACAAGTCATCGTTTACGGAGACCCGGGAAGCGAGTAGCCCAAGTACGATTTGTCCGAGCCCAAGCAGATGAAGTTTGGAAATGATGGGACAAAGGTCGAGTGGGATAACATTCGGGTAAAGCAACTGGCGGACTGGCTCAGTTCCCGAGGTGGCTCCGCATTGAAATAGCGGTCGTGGAAAGTAGGAGACGTTGAACGGTTCATGATCGCGATGAGTGTAGGATAGTGGGGGTTTGGTATCGGCACATCGTGTTGTAAAATAGCTTGAGCATGTTATCTTCATGGTCATTGCGGCCAAAATCCGCAAAATGTCGACGGTACATATGGGTACGCGTATCCACAATATGCTCTATAGCGGAGCAACAAAAGGGCCATTGAGCCCAGCCTCTCCAAGCAGAGGCGTACTATCCGAAGGTTTTTGTAAGAACCCGAGCGCAAACCCAATGCTTGGTCACGGTAACGAGAGGGACAAGCCGCCCAACTCCACATCGCAACACCTCTTTCGCCGGGCATTACCGCAATCCCGTTGTTTGCGATTGAGTTATACACGCGGACCGAGGGCAGCTCCGCGACGACGCAACATGGGCGCTTGGCTGTGGTGCAGGCATCGGGCTGTACGAGAACGGATGCGTACACCCGTGAAGCGAGTCGGGCACCGAGAGCGAATCGATCGGGGGTATTTGTGCCGACGCCGTGTGATTCCAGCGAACATACTCGTTCTTGAATAACTGGAGTTTAGGCTAGGGTAATGGTCATCGGGATTGCAATAAGAGAGCGCGGTGTTGATCGATATACACGCTTGTCATGGCTTTCCGCACCGTCCAACGAATTCCACCGAAGTTCCAATATGTTACTACTCTTCGTGCTGACGCCCGAGTGTTTGACCATAAGCTGGCATTGCTTTTGAGCGTCGCTTGTCCTCCGCATCTCCTTGACGAATGAGGCATGGAGGCCAGGACGCTCCGAGTAGTCTTAGTGGGCGTAACATACTGCCTGTCGACATGTCTTCAACAGTCGACGTGACGTATGCACTCCCGATGCATCCGAAAGGACACGACTTGTTGATGCCGCGAAAGGAGGACGTCGATGCCCGGGTGTTGCGGTTCGGGGAGACTCATAGTAGATGTTGACCGATCGACAGAAGCCTGGGCAACACCGCGTTAGTACTTCGTTCCGGTAGAGAGGGTGGTAGTCTTGCCCTCCTCGATATTCCTGCAAAAGACGCAGGGAATCTGTCAAGGGATCCATCATTGAGTGAGCAGATACGAGAGATGCTCACCCCGCCCATCACGTTTCCGTTCCCATCGGCGCTCCGTTTGACGGATGCCCCCTCGGAAGACACCATGTCACTCTCGCCGCTGATAGGACGGTAGCTGGGATTGTCGAGGACAATTCTATATGCGAAAGCGACATTCATCAACGACTTGAAATGGAGAGGCAGCAAGAGCGGCACATACCATCATCCTTGTAGAATGGGAAACTTCTGTCAATACTTTCTCGCAAATGGAATCCCTGGATGGCTCCCTGATTCTTTCCTGGGTATGATACTTTCGAATGCGGCATTGCGTATCCGTGTAGGGGAACGGCCACTCTGTACGTTCCGCACCTCGGATCTAGCCTTGAGGATTCACTCCCGGGAACATACCCGAGTCGGAAACCAAAAGGTCCGCTCAAATCGGCGCCAACTTGAATCCAACGAGAAGGCGCGGTCTTATCTCCCGTCCGTAGGATAGTGCGGACGCGACATGGCGTTGCGAGCGGGTTCATAGAGGATGGTGTCGCTTCGAAGATGGACGCCAGTATACCTTTGATTGTCAGCCTTTTGAGAACTTGAGGACATTCTGTCGTATTCGCGCGGACAGCAGACATGAAAAACGGGGGTCATGCTCCAGCTTATGTCTCACGAGGAGATTGTCGTTCGACTGAACCTGCATTGACCGATTACTTACAATGTGGACCCTTGGTGTTGAGGGAGAAAGGACTTACCCTCCTTCTAGAGTCCTGCTGAGACTGAAACGACTGTCCCTTGTCCGTCTCGTTCTTGGTCGTCTGGAAGCGTCCTCTCTTTCACCGAGGCGAGCAAGGGGTGACTCAACCTAATAAGATAGCGACGGCATTCTCTTCATTGGTCATCTTTCGTCTTGTACTCTATCGATCGAGCTTGAGGTATCCGTCAAGTGTCTTTCTGAGCATGACTTCCCGGTTGATTCCTTCGCGTCGTGTTCACGTTTGAGAACCGGGCGCCGCCTTTCTGCGTGCGGGAGGTCCTACGGGCGAAGGGTGAATACGGGGAAGCGTTCGGGTGGCGAGGGAGACCGTGCATTAGTAGGACCAGGGGCATGGTAGGCCATCCATCTATGAAGCAGGGAACGATGAAACGCTCGAGAACGCGCGGATTACCTAATACGCGGAAGCAAACGCCAGTGTTTCAAAAAGTTGATGGTCCCGGGCGAGTGAGTGTTCAAGTTTTCTGGGAATCATGACACGGACTTTATTTCTTCTTCCTTGGACTTTTCGATTTATTCTACTGCAACAGGAGAGATGAAGAACGCCGTTAAAGGGTCAAACAAGAAACGCAAGGCAGAGTCGGAGCAGGGGGTACGTCCTTTTCCTGGGATGTCGTTGTGGGTTCGCGCGGCTGATCATTTCGTTGCATCCTAGGCGTCGTCCAAGAAGGCCAGACCATCGTCCGGGAAACCATCATCATCGCGTGGACAACAGCAACAGCCCAAGAAACTCAAGCTGCGTGATCAGAAACTTATCCCGGTGCCGCAGTCTGCGTTCTTGGGGAAACCGAAAGCCGCTACTGTGGAGGAGGAGGAAGGTCGAGCGGATGATGGGGAGGAGGATGGGGAGGAGATTGATATGGATGATATGCTCGGTGAGGGCGAGGTGGATTCCGAGGACGAGGACGACGACGACGGGGAGCAAGCTGCGGCCGTGGTTGGAACGGGGAATAGAGGGTTAGAGTTCTTAGTCGGGTTGGATGCAAAGACGCTCAGTCGGTATGTTTTCGCTCAGCTCAGCGTCCTTTGACGGGTGGCGGGAGCTGATATTTTGGGGTTCGTAGGTCGAAGAAGGAGACGGATCGATTACATGCGCTGCAAAAGTCGCAGGATCCGTTGCCCAAGCCTGGGAAGAGGGCGAGGGCGTACGCAGAGGAGGAGGAGTTTAGTGATGATGAGGAGGATTGGGATTCTGGGTTGGAGACAGAGTTGGATGAGTCGGATTTGGAGGAGGAGAGCGAGGATTCCGACGACGACGACGACGACGAGGTGCATGCGAGGAAACGCAAACATCGGGACGCCGAGGGTGATGCCCTGGAGCAAGGGTACGCCCGGCGATCAGCGGCGGGGAAGCCGGCGAGGGATGAAGCCTTGGCAGAGGCGGATATGGCGGATGTTGGGCACTTACCGATCAAATTGCCCGGCGGGGAGGTGCAGCGCGTCGAGGGGACGACGAGGATTGTCGTTCCTGATGTCAACAAGAAATCCGGAGGTCAACAACGGAAACAGCAGCAAGAAGAGGACGAGGAGACCGAGTACTCTGATTCCGAGGCGGAGGGATCGGTTGCTGCAGAGGAGGAGAGGGAGGAGATGGCCAGGACGCGGGGAAGGTTTGGGAGGTTGGGGATTGCGGATATCTTAGGGGATGCAGGGAATGCCGGATTGGAGGCGTTGCCATGGAGAGGAAGGGAGAAGGTCCGTGCAGCGCGGAGGTTGGATTTGGCAAAGGAGCAGATGGCAAGGGTTGGCGCTGAGGTCATGGCTGGTGGGGAGTTGATGGATAATGTGAGTTCGAGCATTCGTTGGCGCGTAGACGACGGCTGACATTTGCTCCCTCGCGCAGCTGGTGCTTCTCACACGTCTCTCGACGTTTTCGCTGGAAAAAGTAAAGCTGCACGACGAGACGGAATCCATCGTTCCCGTTCCCGCATCGATTCGAGCTTTGGCGTTCCTTTCCCAACTCGCGGTGTACAAGGATCTCATACCGGGTACGTCGAACGTCTTGATCGGTGGATTGGACGCTGACTCGCACGACGTAGGGTACCGAATTCGAGAACTGACCGCGTTGGAGGAAGCGGAAAAGGTTAGGGATGAAGTGAGGAGGATGAGGGAGGGTGAAAAGGGGTTGGTTAAGAATTACCGGCTCTACCTCAAGACACTTGAGAACGAGATCAAGCGTGAGTCGCCAGGTTGTGCTTGCAGATCGCGCGCTGACCCTAGTCACAGGGAAAACACCGCTCGCGAGTGTGGCACTGCGTTGTTTGTGCGACTTGTTGACCTCGGCCACGCATTTCAACTTTGCCGAGAACATTATGGGGATCGTCGTGGCCCGGCTTAGTCGGCGGTCGTGGGATGCCGTGAGTTGCGTCTGATACGCGTTTATGGGGCGGCTACTGACTCCGCGCAGGACGCCGAGCTGTGTCTACAAACCATCATCACCGTCTTCCGTAACGACGACACCGCGACCACGAGTGCCGTCCTTCTCCGCTTTCTCGCACGAATGATCAAGGAACGTCACTACAAGGTTAACCCCAACGTCTTGACGTGTCTCTTGCACCTCCGTCTGCGTACCGAACTCGGGCTGGATGCCGACGGCAAGAGTCGTCTCAAGAGCAAGGGCCGGGGTCGTGGTGATCGTGACTCTTCGCAAAAAGTAAAGAGCGAGACTCGACAGAAATGGATGAATAAGAACAGGCGACAGGCCGAGAAGGATCGGAAAGAAGTGGAAAAGGAGATGGAAGAAGCAGAGGCCGAGGTTGACAAGGAGGAGCGGTCCAAGGTGGTGAGTCGTGTTGTCACATCGTGTTGTCGTCCAAGCTAACCCCCTCGCAGCAAACGGAAACCCTGAAAAACCTATTCGTGCTTTACTTTTCCATCCTGAAACAACCCAAGCGGTCGCCCATGCTACCCGCCGCCATGGAGGGTATCGCCAAGTTTGCCCACTTGGTCAATATCGAATTCTTCCGGGACTTGCTAGCCGTGCTGAAACGCACCGTGCGTGGCGAGGTTGACGAGGATGATGACGAGGAGAACGGGCCGGACGTTGTTGGTCGCGGATACGAGGTCAGGCTGAGGATGTTGGGCATCGTGACGGCGTTTGAGCTCTTGTCCGGTCAAGGTACGTACGAGGCACCGCTTCCAGTGACATAGCTGACCCTCTGCCATAGGTGAAGCCTTAAACCTCGATTTGAACGACTTTGTGGTTCACCTGTACAACCTGCTCATCCCGCTCTCGCTCGACACCAATATCGAGCAGATCCCGCGTAATCGATCGGGCAAGCAGATGCAAACACAATCGGCCGTCAATGCCGCCGGACGACCGAAAAAGACATCCGTGCAACTCGCGACGACGGCTGATCTCTTGTTCCGGTGCCTGCATCTCATCTTTTTCTCACGCCATTCCCATACGTCTAATTCACCACCCTGGCGAGCGGCGGCGTTTGCCAAGCGACTGCTGGAATGCGCCTGCCACTTGCCGACAGCGACAGCGCTCAAGGCGATTGATTTTGTCAAGCAGCTGATCGCCAAAGAACCCAAGCTCGAGGCGTTCTTGTCGACCGAGGATCGAACGGCGGATGGCGTTTACCGACCGGATATCGAGGATCCGCAGTTGGTGAACGCGTTTGCGACGAATTTCTGGGAGTTGGGCATGTTGGAGAGGGAGTATTGGGATGAGAGTGTGCGTGCGGCGACGCGTAAGCTCGCAAGGGGAAGCTTGGTGTAGACGGTGGTATATATTTGTTTGGCATGGATGCATACAATTGGTTGGAGACCGGTAGACTCTGATGACTTATCTCTGATACCCGAGCTATTCTACATTGTGTTTTTGTTCATTGCAAGGGTGACCAGGTGCAGGGCAGCTATCGGAACGGAGTGAGAGCGGGTTCTCGCGCGCCACAACACGGACTCACCAGAATTGCACACTTCATTGACCTAGCGAGCTTGACAGTCTACGGCGACGGGTAGAAGGATTGATTGGCACGAAGACACAGGAACCCTCTCATCAAACTTACCTGCTGCACCGTATCACTCCACCCACCGACATTCCACGCTTGTTCTCGCGTCATCTTGCGTTCCGCCATGTTTGGGTACTAGGAAGGCCCCCGGGGTATGAATTAACACGGAAGAGGCGAGGGAGATGATCGCAACTTACCTGCCAAAGATGATGAACTTCATGCAGCTGCCCCACCTGCGCAAACCACGCTCCCGCAGGCTGCACGAACCGCTTCCTCGCCTCCAACCCACGCTTCCAAGCCGTTTCCCACTCGAGTAGAGTGCCCGGGACGAGTTCGTAGCTTCGCATTTCAAAGACACCGCCTTGGACGTGTGGAGGGGAGGAAGGCCAGAAGGCGAATTCGGACATGAGTTGGGACTGGCGGGAGTGTAGGGTAGGGAGGATTTCAGAGTTTAGCAGGGCGGGCAGAGTCTGTAGGAGAGTAACGTTAGGGTTGTTTGTGTGAAGAGGGTGGAAGGGCGTACGGGGTTTTGTTGCCATTTGGCGAGGGCCAAGTCGTAGCCTGCGTAGTTTTCGTACTCGAGGATGTGTACTGGAGACGGAAGCGTTGGTAAGTGCCTGTAGGGATGCGTTGACGCAGATAGACTTGCCAAAATTGTCGACGTCACCGATCAACGTCTGCGAGAGGAGATCGCGTCAGTCAAAACGACCAGAGGTGTAAGGAGCCCGAGGTGCAGACCTGCCAGCTACCGGTGAGCTTGACCTTGAGCGAGGGATCATTTGCGAGACCAGTAAAGTACTTTTCACTACCGCGCCGACGGACGACGCAAGTGGTCAGTCACGTCCGCAAGAGACCGGAGAGGGATGGAAGGTGAGACTCACGCGGCTTTCTTGTATTGCTCGAGACTGTCTGGCTTGACGCGGTGTATAATTTTTTCGTGGACGTACTACGCAGCGCGCATTAGGAGACGACGCTATAAGAAGGATGCCGGTGAATCTCACCTTGTTTCGTCCGATCAACTTTGAATGCTGCAGGATCTCGTGCTCTCCTTCCGCTTTCGCTTGAGGATCGCCGTGCAAAAGGGACTGAGAGGAAGGTCAGCAGGCATTGTAGTGAGTGTAATCACGACTTACAGAGAGGAGGGAGGATCCCTTAGCGGGCGGGCTTTTGTCAATCCGGACGGTGGAAGAGAATGACCGGACCACCGGCAGGGAGACACGAGCGAGGGAGGACCGTGCTGCCAGGCAACGGGCTGCGGGGAGAGCTTGTCGTGCGATAGATGACATGGTGGACGATGGCGTAAAGTAGAATACAGAATACCTAGCAAACTGGCCGTCGATGATGATATCATGTTCACCTTGTCGGTCCATGGCCCATGGCCCCGCATACAACGGCGGGAAGCGCGGGTCCTGCGCTTATACGTGTGGGGAGTGGGGAGAAGGGGAGAACCGCGTAGCGCGTCTGAGCTCCACTTGCCCAGGGGTTTACTCCGGCCTGCTATCTGTGCCGTTTGTAAGGCCTCGGTGAGGAAGATTAGATGATTCAACTTGGCCTCGGCGATTAGAGCAGGTATGTACGGCGAGAAGGAATGCTATCGGAGATGCTTGAACGTCTACGCATCACATGGGATAACCCTTCCCACCTCCCTTTGTCTTACCTCCTCCGCATTTACTTTTTGTGTCAGAACGAGGATCCGAAACGGTCTTCCGTCCGCCTTTAGTTCTGCTCATAACAACCCTCTGCTTCCCGACTGCGACTGATACTATAATTTATGATGTTGCAAGGTCAATGCACGGGTGCATGCATTGCCCCCGCCTGTTTCTTTACATCGCAATCAGATTGTATGTATGGAACTGGCAGTTCTTTGGTACCTTGGTTGTGATCGACGGTTCAAGTCCCCTCACTGTGTCACAGAGGCTGATCATCTCTCGGGAGGACCGGTGTTGGCATGCGGTGTATAGGAATGTGGCATACGGACATCTTTACAAACAGACAGTACATGACTCTAGGGGTTAGGGGTTAGGGGT